>CM057340.1:112042801-112643927 GCA_030015575.1 Agapanthus africanus | reverse complement strand
TACCAAAGCCTACTAGTACTGCCTGCCCGAACACCATACGCACACAAGTGTACGTAAGTGATCGCAGCCCTGCCGTAAAACCATACGGCCTCTACACGTTTCGCTCAGTGCAGGGAAACTCTCTGTGTGGGACTCTAAAGACTCGACACTACGCTGGCAGTGGGTTTAACCACAGACCGGCAAGCGGCACTAGCTGTACGTAACGGTCCCCAGGTAGATGTCGATAAGAAGGCCGATGAGGTACACCCATCCGAACTCCTACTGAGCCTGTATGTGACAATCTCCGTACAGTCCGGTCTGTTCGTCTGATACATCGCATGGCGGGCCTAGGGGCGGTAAACGTCAGTCCTCCTAATAGCGGTACAAGTCGTGTCGGAGTGAAGCCCAATACACCCTGAGATAACACTGGAAACCTACCAGTATATCTCGCTTGCCCTGGCCAGGGACTACTCGTGTAATGGCTCTCCTAGACACAGCGCGATGTCAACCCCCAATACCGGGAGAGACGAATCCTGTCTAACCGTCACTGCCTCCAAGTGCTTCGGGACTGCTCCCAACTACTACCTGTTTGCACGACTCAGTAGAGCCGTGGTAGGGTAGCAATCAAAGAACAGTGGGAACACACTCGAGGCGAAGTGACAGTGTCAAGTCAGCGGACTAAGCTGTACTCATGTCACCTGGGAACTGATAACCGACGATAGGTATAATACCAACCATCAGTTCCCTACGAGTCCTGTCCAGTGTACTCGTAACCTAACGAGCACCCGCAATACTATCTCAAGTACGACGTACTGACGGCTGTGGGACAGACCGTCTCCCGTGCTGGGATGAGAAGCGCATACGCTAGTCTAACTCTGGAGTATCGATGCCCTATCTCGATACTCCCACGACTAGGGACGGGTATAAGGATGTGCTTGTAGATTACCCAGCCCCCACGAGTGTGATCGCCATCACAACGCCGGTAATCAAGCAAAGATCCTAAGGGCTCTACTAATGCGTATAGGTGATATAATAAATAAACACACATGTACACATTAAAGCAGAGACAAGCCAAGTAGCATACTACTATATTGAGCAAGATTGTCTGTACAACTGTGAATATCCCAAGCTTCCATCAAGTAATATACATACTAGTATGATACAGTAATGGCCTCTAGGGCATATACACCAACAGGCTTGACTTTTCCTTTCTCATCATGGTTGGACTTTGTGAGGTGATGATGATGGTGTTGAGTGTGGTTTTGGTATTGTCATCATATTCTTTCATGATGCCCTCTTTGCATTATTGTCATGGTGGCTTCTCATTTTTTTTGAAGCTCTCTCATTCTCTCCCTCCTCACTAGAGCTTGGCCGGCCTCCCCCTTGAAGGGGCTGTCCAAATATTTTGAGGTGGGATTTTGCTTCATTGATGTTGCAAAAATCCCACAAGTTCCATCTAAAAAGCTCCAAGTTCAATCCCTCCTCCAATGGCAATTCCACTACCCCAAAAGTGAGACACAAGCTCTACCAAACATTCTACAGCGAATCTTGGGCACGTCGAGTAGCCGGCTTCGTGCCCGAGTTGCCTCGGCATTGAGGTGGGAGCCCGTAAACAAAGTAGGCGATATGGTGCACTTCCGGCGACGAGAAGGAGACGGGACTTTTCCGCAGGAGATCGGGACCATGACGAGAAGACCGGAGGACTTGGATCGTCGGTATATCTCTAACCCATCTTCTTGTTAGCTTAGACTTGTTAATGGTTACGATCCGGGTGTTTAGTGCGCGGTGGTGCCGGTTTGCTAAGTCCGCAAAATTAAAGGTTTTCACCGCTTCCGCATTCCGGCGTCGGTTTGACGGCCGGGGCGCCGCCGTGCACTTACAGTGGTATCAGAGCCTCGCCATTAACTTAGTCTAGCTTTGTGTAATGTGTTTGCATTTCCGATCGATCAAAAAGTCCAAAAACCCGTATTTTGTCGCATCAGTTTTCTGTTGGAAATTTTTAGTGTCGAAAATTTTTTCAGGTTGTAAAATATTGATGTACTAAAAATTATAAAACCACTGTTCAAATTCGATGCACTGATCTTCTGACCAGAGCGCGGAAGGGCGGCCAAAACCCCACTTGTGGCCGCACTTCCGCGGCAGCATGAAGGAATCAGTGGGTTGGGTTTTTACAGTGGGCTTCTGGAGAGATTTTAGGGTTTCTGAACATTAACATTGGGCCCAGAATTTCTTTAACTGCTACAGTATTGCTTTGGGGCCCACTTGTTAAAATTTGATTGATCGGATATTTTAAACACATTTTTCACATTATTTACATTATATCTGCGACCGTGAATGTCACTCGATCGGTAAATCCGATCTAACTGCTTTAGCCCGTTAGACGGATTTGCGAACGTGACTTTCACGTTGATGTTCTATGTATTTGCTGTGTTGTTGCGGATCGGTCGTGGGGGTAGCCTGGATGCAATGCTAGTACAGTTTTGTTGTATTATGTACATTTGATATTGCGGGGCGAGCGTCCGACATGTGGACTGCCGTCACTGCCTGATTGTATTATTATTTTGGGGCACGACCTGGTTGCGGTCGATGTACCCGGTGTATGTATATTTTACTTTCTGTACTAGGATTACCCCGCGGAGGGGTGCACGGATAGCCGGGTTCTGGAGGGCAACAAGCCCGCATCTCATGGCATTGAGACGGAGGGGGCTTCACTCTAGGATTGGCGGGCTATTCGCCGCACTCGTAGGGGGTACAGGTTGACCCAGGAGGGGTGCCCAAGTTACCGGATTCCGTGAAGTGCTGGGTGGTCCATTCACGGCGCTGGAAGGGGCTGCCTCGCTTCAGGTTTTGGCGGGTGACTTGCCGCGCCCGTGGGGGTCTAGGATTTCATTGCACAGGCTATCCACACGACCAGGGGAACGTCGGGTTTTCAGCGGCTCTGTGAAACCCGGGGATCCAGATATCTGTATTGTTTCTGTGATGCTGTACATTTCTGTGATGTTGCATTTTATTCACGCCTTGAGCGAATATAATATATTGGTATATATATTAGTAGATGTTGTATATGTTTTGCATCCGCGCTAGTCCAGTCCCCGCTCTGTCGTTAGTAAGCTAACCTAACGGGTAATGACGGGACCCAGTGGCGAATGCGGATGGCATATACGTACATCAGTATATTTTCGTTCTCTTTGGTGTGATCAATTGATGGGACTGCATTGATTCGGATCAATGCAAGTTTAAAAACAAACCTAAGCTGATGTTGTTGGAACACTTTTCAAAAAGCTGTTATTGCAAGGACGTTCACTTTTGTTTTGCATCGCGGTATTCATTTGGAATATCCTGCACCCCATTCTACGGGGAAAGAGCCGAGATCCCTTCACCGGGAGTGACCTCTTTAGCAACGGTTTTCGTCACTATATTTTTAAAAGCTATCCGTTCCTTCGACGATATCAAGTTCATTACGTTAAAGGTTTTCGCCAGAAACCATTCGTAGCCCTCGTCGTTTCATATGGGTAGTCAATAGTATTCAAGCTGTGTATGTTGGCCAAAGTCAAGGCACAGTGTTTGGTAGCTGTTGGTTATTCATATGCAGCATAGATAGATGCGTTGGTTTGGACAGTCGTGCTGCCATTTTGGCCAAAGTCAAGGGTATGTACGGGTGGATTCAAATTAACCTGGAGAATGACGGGCAGAACTTGACATGTGACTTATGATATGTTGGCCAAAGTCAAGGTCATAAGAGCATGGGGCAGAAATCACATCGGGAGTTTCAAAAGAACTGAAACTTGCCAGATATGCGCATACCTTCTGGAGTGTGATAGCGTGAGCGGATTCCGTCACGTTATCATGCGATGAGAGTTGGATCCCGATTCCCACTGATGAGTTAGTTTACTCCTCGGGGTAACCCCGACTAATTCTTCTTTCAGGTTTGGAGGAGAATTTGAGGTACAGTGGGAGGATTCCAGATTAGATAAATTGGTAACCATTCTGATCTAGGTTAGAGTGCACGCTGAGTGTTTCTTTTCTCTCTCTCTCTAGGCAGCGACCATTTGAACCGACCCTAAGACTATGACTCAGTGACCAAGTTGACCGAACCTTCTTAAACACTGGCTTTTGGATTGTCAGAGTTGCAAACCTCATTGTCACTCCTACTTTACCCTTCTTCTCCAGGACACCCCGTTTTACTACGAACGTCCACTTCCATTGGACAAAACCATCGTATGGTTAGATACGAACTCGAAAGAATTTATTCGAGGATGGTTTCCGGTTCTGAGAAAACGGATAGGATTATTCAGTTGTCTTTTCCTTTTACCCTCTCTCAGGTTGCGAGTACTCCTTGGTTTAGGGGTAGTACACCTATTACGCAAATTGGATTGTCTTCTTCCAAACCTTAGGCTGGTGCCGACCGGTAGGGAATGAAGAAAACCAATTAGCATAACGATGGTGTGCAGAAGGTATTAAGTTCAGACAAAGCAAAGGATTAGTAAGAGGGCAAAGTAAATTGCAACAGATATTCACGACCAACCAAATATTTCGTTACCCACTCCCACATCACCTTTGTATTTCTCCAGGACACTCCCGTATCACTACGAAGATCCACAGTTTATTTGGATACTCCATCGTATGGTTATATACGAACTCGAAAGGAACTTGTTCCAGTTCGGGATGGATTCTGGTTCAGGAGAAATAGGAATAAGGTTTATTCGGGTGTCTTTTATCTTCACCTTCTCTCGCATTGCGAGTGTTCCTAGATTAGGACAGTACACCCATTATGCTTATTGGATAGTCTTCTTCCAAACCATAGGCTGGTGCCGAACGGTAGGGAAGGAAGAAAACCATTTGGCCTAAAAGGGTGTGCAGAAGGTAAAGACTAAAGACATATGAAGGGATTTGGAGAGGTGGCAAAGAACTATACGGTTACAGTCGTGAATCTGAAAGAGGCATTACTAGGAATACCAGAATACCCTATTGGAACATTTCAATGTTTCAGTTTCACTGTGTAATGTTAAAGGAAAACTGATTTCCCGATTAGATACTTACTCCAGGGTATGTATTTACCAGGTACGATTCTCACATCTGTATGGTTTTACAGATGATGAGTGGGAGTAAGTTATTGGGAATTGGGTGATTATCCTCATTATATCGGGATTCGTTGTAATCGGTGATATTTGAGGAAATCACCTGGGCTGTTTGCCGGTCGGCAAATATTTGGTTTTGAATATCCGCTGTTATGCACCAATTTCAAATTGATATATCTGTACGTCTATTTTCATAGAGTGAGATATACCTTTATGAAATTATGTCTACGACATTTACCTATATCAGTGGATGGTTAGGTAAGGAGCATTAAACATCGGTGTAATTCTTCTTAACCATAAGTACAGTTTTCAACCTACGACACACAGTGAATGAGTTATCAGACTCAAGGGACTTATACAGAGTATTGTATGTTGTCCAGGGTCCATCAGGACAGAGGGGTTGGTCCTCGTACTACATTCAGTTTACTTATGACTTCTCTAGTTTTTAGACAGGTGTTTCGTGGAAACACAGGGTCCGAATTTGGAGAAGTTATTGGTATTTGAATAGAGTGGAGAACCAGGTGTCACAAGTATCGGGATTCTTCAAAGTGTTCGAAGATGTAGATACTTGTGTATGGTGTTCAGTTGATAGTAATGATTAAGAGAACTTGCTTCTCTTTCAGGTTACTCATAATTGGAAATGCTTCCTAAGTTGAGTAACGCTGATCGGTCCTCCTTCCATTTAGTTAACATGCACTGGAGACAGCTGCATGATTTGAATCTGGTTCGATTAAATCAGTGCCTCTGTTTCTATATTGGATATAGAACAGTTCATATCTTAACGGTGTTAAGGTACGGGGAGTTGTCCGGTTTATGATTAAAACCAGACACTGGACAACTCAAGGCACGTTTCTGTAATGGCTGTTTGTGGGTTGACCCAGGCTATGACGCGGGTTAATTTTCTACCATCTGGATGAACAATAGCAATATTGTTCTAGACTCGCCACAGTTTTAATAAAAATGGATTTTTTCAGAAAACAGTAGTGGGAGTATGGTAGATCTGGAAGTGATTCCAGAACCACAAACGATTACTGAAGATTTGACAAGGAACCTAAAGATTCAATCTGGATTGACATTCTACTGGCCACTCCGCAGATACGGTGGGTAACTTCAGGCACCCGAGAGGTACTCCGGTAGCCTCAAGGACGGTGACAAGGAAGTTCTTGTTTACCCACAATTGCCATTGCTGTTGTTCCAGGTTACGAGACCCGGCAGGAGGATGAGTATAGCGTCGTTCTAAACTAGTTTTAGAAGTGTTCGTCTATATGACTCTGCCAGAGGGTTGTCGTAGTCAGTGGGAGCAGCGAAAGCATTGGTGGACAGGCAGCTTATGTCTATTTATAGACTAAAGCAGATGTAGCGGAGATAGATCATCTATTTCTGACATGACAGTCATGGGTTTGACTTCATCAGAATAGGGGATGGATCTGTTGAGAAGGTAGTAGGGTGTGATGTCCTGGTATCTGGATGACATACACAGAATAGGAAAGGAAACTCCTATACTACAATCGGTTATACTTTGGTCGTCACACAGTGGTTTCTCCACATGGGACTTTGATTTTACATCAGACATACTGGTTACTAGATCTATGGTTTTAGATCTAGATTTGGGTGGTTTCCCAATCAGGGTACTTGACAGCATTCTAAGAGTATTTGGGATGGACGACTCCTGGCACGGTAGTGTACCTGCAGGTAATGGAGTCACCCTCTCCAAAGGTGTCTTACAGACTAAAGGGGAGAGGGACGTGCATGATTGGCAGATCACTTGCTCAGGCAATTGAGTCAATCATGAGATGTCAAGTACCACACCAGATGTTGTTCTTGCACTAGATGCAATAAGTTGACATTAATCCAATCCTGGAGAAACAGTCGGAAGCAGTTTTAGAACATAAGTGGATGTTCTAGGAATATGATAACGACAGCCTCATTCAGGAGACAGTTATCATTCCAGGCTTCCAAGGTGACATGGACGACAAGGAGGTTGTCAGAGTTATAGTTTTCCCTCTGACGAGGGGCAGTATTTTGGACAGGTGTTCCAAGGCAATACTGAGGGAGGCATGGCGCAGGATACTGATTAAGTTCAGTTGACGATACAGTCTAAGAAGTTTGGATTTGGAGTTCATTTATGAGCTATGTCCCATCAGACATCCAGACACATTCTAAGACACGTATTGCTCATTTCGGAAGATGGGTTTCTCCGCGAACTTGAGATATAGAGAGACATAGAAAGAAACAACTAAGCGGATCCACTCACTGAGGCTATTCCTCGAACGCAATAGTTTCGCAAACGAGCTTTGTGAGACTGACTAGTAGAGAAGTTGGGTGTTCGGTATCACACGGGCTGTGAGTATGCGACATCGCAATAATTAGCCTTGAGTGCAAGTGGGAGATTGTTGGAGATAGTGCCTTCAGAGTCAATTATTAGGTCACAGGTACGTGATTGTAATGATTGAGGGAGGACCTATCCCGGTAGGACAGTCTTACTCGAGATGATAGTATGCTATCTGGTTTACCTTTATCATCGTGTACTGCTTTAGGTGACCTGACACGTCGCTATTACACGTTGATAAAGCCCCTAGGATTCTTGCTTGACCACCAGCAGTATGAGGGCGATCATATAAGTGGGAGCTGGGGGTCTACAAGCATATCCTTAAAAGGTCCCTAGTCGTGGGAGTTTCGAGACCGGGCATCGATACTCCATTAGTAGACTAGTGTATACAGTCGAGACCCCGACGAGGGGCGGTGGCCGGTCTCACAAGCCACTGGTGTCAGTTGGATCACCTAAGATGTATACAGGTGCTCATTGGGTTATGAGTACACCGGACAGGACTCGCCGGGAACATGCCAGTTGGTCATATACCAGACGTCAGATGGCAGTTCCCTGGTGACATGTGTGCAGGTTAGTTCATCGACCTGGGGATCGTCATTTGTCTCGTGTGAGTTCCCACTGTACTTTGATTACTACCCTACCACGGCTCAAAGGAGTCGTGCAAACAGGTTTTAGTTGGGTACAGTCCCGAGCCACATGGAGGCAGTGAGCGTATCTTCAAGGGTTCGTCTCTCCCGGTATTGGGGGTGAGGTCGTGCTGTGTCTAGGAGAGCCATTACACAAAGTCCTTGGCCAAGGCAAGGAGATTTACTGGTAGGTATTCCAGTAGTATCTCAGGGTGTTCTGGGCTACACTCCGACACGACTTGTACCGCTTTTGGGGGTCTGACTTTTACCAACCCCCTAGGCCCGCCATGCGATGCTCATAGACGAACGGACCGGACTGCACGGATATTGTCACTGACAGGCTCAGTTGGGTGTCGGGGTGAGCTTCCTCATCGACGTCCCATTTGGTCAGTACCTGGTAGCCCGTCACGTATTGGCTTATACCTCTGACGTGCTAGTGGTTAAATCCACAACCAAGGTATTGACGAGTCTTTAGAGTCCCCCACATTCAGTTACTCAGCTTTCGGGCGAAAGGTTGTATAGGCCGTATAGAGATATGGCAGGGTCCGATCAGATACGTGCGGTATTGCACGGATCAGGATCGGACAGTCTGTACTATAGGCCGTATGGTCATATGGCAGGGTTCGATCAGATACGTGCGGTATTGCACGGATCAGGATCGAACGGATATTACTAGCCGGCTTTGGTATAAGCCGGATCCTAGTATAGTACAGTGTAGATTTTGTCTCATTGCATTTGTATTTCGGTCGGAATACAAATGCGGGTGTGTATGCACAGTATCGGGGTTTTCCTGTAATTTATTACGGGACCTGTTTTATGGAGTTGCCAGTTTGCTTTCCGTTTCGGCCAATTTCCATTGTTCCGTTCATTGGCCGAAGATTGGTGGAGGAGGGCTTATTTGCATTGTTGCAAATAGGCAATTGTGGAAGGGGGTCTTTGCATATATTTGTATCATGATAGTCTCTCCTTGACCTTGACTTCTAGCTATCATGATGGCTTGACTTTTCCTTTCTCATCATGGTTGGACTTTGTGAGGTGATGATGATGGTGTTGAGTGTGGTTTTGGTATTGTCATCATATTCTTTCATGATGCCCTCTTTGCATTATTGTCATGGTGGCTTCTCATTTTTTTTGAAGCTCTCTCATTCTCTCCCTCTTCACTAGTGCTTGGCCGGCCTCCCCCTTGAAGGGGCTGTCCAAATATTTTGAGGTGGGATTTTGCTTCATTTGATGTTGCAAAAATCCCACAAGTTCCATCTAAAAAGCTCCAAGTTCAATCCCTCCTCCAATGGCAATTCCACTACCCCAAAAGTGAGACACAAGCTCTACCAAACATTCTACAGCGAATCTTGGGCACGTCGAGTAGCCGGCTTCGTGCCCGAGTTGCCTCGGCATTGAGGTGGGAGCCCGTAAACAAAGTAGGCGATGTGGTGCACTTCCGGCGACGAGGAGGAGACGGGACTTTTCCGCAGGAGATCGGGACCATGACGAGAAGACCGGAGGACTTGGATCGTCGGTATATCTCTAACCCATCTTCTTGTTAGCTTAGACTTGTTAATGGTTACGATCCGGGTGTTTAGTGCGCGGTGGTGCCGGTTTGCTAAGTCCGCAAAATTAAAGTTTTTCACCGCTTCCGCATTCCGGCGTCGGATTGACGGCCGGGGCGCCGCCGTGCACTTACACCGGGGGGTTACGCCAACTTTATAAACTTGCCCCCAAGGTCGAGCCTCGCCTTGACAAATGCGACTGTAACGTATTGAAAATCGTTTCGGTGAAATTTCGAAAAATCGGTAAAATAAAGGGGTTTTCTATAAAAGTCAAAATACAAATATCTTATTATAAAAATTAAATATACATATTCTAGCTATGTAATTGCTATTATTTGGTGTTTATTGAGCCGCTGGTGAAATTTCAAATTTTCTGAAAAAAATATTATTTTATTATTATTTTAAGCCGTCACTAATACATTTAATTAGGGAAAATTACAAATTGGAATGAGTTGAAACAAATTTTGTGCATCATAAAACATTAAATAAAATTTTATCATGTGGTTTTTGGAACGAAATCATTTACCAAAACGGTTTAGAAATTATTGAAGAAAAAAGGCTTTTTTTAGCGTAAATGGATGTTTGGGGTATTGTATTTATCATTTTTCATCACCCCACACCCGTACCCACACCCACACACCCCCATTCACTTATCCCCTTGAAGAATTCAGCAGCCCCCTCTTTTGTCCCCACTTGGATTTTAAAGAAAAGAAATGAAAGAAAAGAAAAGAAAAGAGTAGAAAATGGTATAATTTGAGTTGACTTTGACTTGAACTAACTTTCCCCACCTCACTCTCTCTCCTCCCTCACCCAATCCCCCAAGATTTCTAGCCAAAACCTGAACCACAACAGCCCCAAATACTTCATCTCATTTTTCCATCAAAATCCCCAAAATTTCTATCAAAAATCCACCCTTTTTCTCAAAAATTCAAAGCTAATTCTAAATCCAAGCTTTACCCATTATTCTTTAGCTATTCAAGCATGGATCTTGGAGCATGAAATCATTGTTGGAGGCTAAGATTTTTGCAAGTTTGGTCTCAAGCTTGTGAGGTATAATCATAACCTTATGCTTAATTTGTTGTTAAATTACTTGAATCTAGCTATTAGGTGTTAAATTAGGGTTTTAAATTTCAAGTTTTGAAATTTAAAGAAAGGGTTTTGATTACTAAGTTAGGGTTTGTTGTGGAAATGAGTTGTGTTTGATTGTGTATGGTTTAGTGAGGTGGATTAACATATTTAGTTTTGTAGAAAACTAATCTAGTTGTTAATTACAAGTTGTTACTTGAAAAATGTCCAAATTAAGCTTTTTGTTGCAAACTAGTTTTTTTGATTTAATTCGAAATATGAGATTAAAAATATGGTTAGGGTTTTTATCATATTATTAACTTTATTAAGTGTAGTTTAACACTTTAGTTCATGGAAATCCAACCTAAATTGTAGTTTGTGCATTTTTGCTATGAAATTGTTAAAAAGGGTATTTTGTAAACTAGAATATTAGGGTTTTTGGAATTTAATGAGATTAAATTCCGGAAATTATTTCTATGACTTATTTAAGATATTTAAGAAGTATATTGGCCGCTACATTCATTTAAACATCATGTTTTGTACAAAAACGGCGAATTGTGCTTGCTAGATTTGCGGAAAAATGACTTTTTAAGTGAAATTGGGGTTTTTGTGAGTTTTAACCTAGTTTATATTAAAATTAGTGTTCGTGAATGTGCAAATGAGTGTGATTGGATTTTTCTCGATGGTTTGACGTTTGTACATCGACATCGAGGGTTGGTTTGACTATTCTTGCATGCGTAGGCGATAGGTTTGGACCTATGCGTGATACGCGTGCCGATTTGATTTTCGTATGCCGTTTCGATTTCGAATTTAGTTTTAATGCGATATGGTGCGTTATGATATGTAGGTACCCCCATGTGGACTTCGAGACGACAAGCAAGCGCGTGGCGACGTCGGCACCGGCTAGCGAGGACCAGGTGAGTAGATTTATATCCACGGGGAGAAGTCGGGTGGATGGCGTATAGCACCCCCGCAGTCCATGGTGGTGTATACGGATGCGTATACACACCAACAATTATTATATGTTATTTGGGATTAATAACGATGCTTAGGATGGATATTGGTGTGTTGGATTACTTTAGTGTTGCGAACCCTAGGGTAGTGTTGCACTACACATACACACATACATACTTGTATACATTCCTTATTTCATATGTGCGTGTATGGGAATATATATTTATGTGTTCACATGGGTATGGGACTATGTGTTCATATACTGGATTTGAGGATAGTATTTGGAATTTGAGATGAGTCGATGAGATTGGGCTTGGAGCCAGGAGATCGGTGACGTGATTTGGTTCGTATTGAGATACGACATGATGTTTTAGCGGGTCTTCTGACGTAGTAATTCTTACACCCGCATGCATACATAGATGGCATCAATATTGTACTAGACGTAGGACATTATTCCGGATCATGATATTTGATAAAGAAGATACCAAATGAATAGTGTGATTGATGTGACTTTGAGCCGTACCCAGATTGGGATGCCGTACGACGGATTTACGTACGAGCTATATTGATGATTGATCCGCACTCTTGACTTGGGATGCCTGATTATAGATATGATATCGGATATGATATTATTGAGGCGGGATCACCGACTAATATATATGTACAGGTATGTATATGTATCGACTCAGATGTTAGGCGGTTTCCTTACCTGTAGTTCAGCTTGTTAGTTCAGCCGTATAGTTTAGTGTAGTTGTTAGATTAGATTAGACTTCTTACCTATTTCAAAAACTAACGAGTCGTGGGCATTTTTAAAGACAGCCCAAGGGATCCTACGGATATTTCAAAAGACGTATCTTTTCACAAAAACACCGTAGCCCCTATTTTCAAAACCCCATGATTCGTGTTATTTCAAAAGGCACCATTTGTAGGACTGATATTAGATTAATGCAGATTAGTTATAGTTGCGTCTAGTTCTCAGCTCCCGCTCATTTTTGTGGTCCGCTTCGCATCGCATGCTTATTTTATGTTTCATATTCCATTATTGATATCATGCTGTTAGGACACCAGCATCATTACCGATGATGCGTATGTACCACGTACACTTAATTGCCGGCTCACACACATCTTCATCGGTAATTGCCATGTCACGTACACCTTAGAAAATATTATTGCTTGACGTAGTCTGTTAGCTGATAGTTAGACATGATATTAGTGTACTTGCCTTATATGTTAGTTTAGACATTGTAGTTATTACCAGCTACTTCATGCATACTGTTATTCATTGTTATGCCGCATTCCTGGATTCACATGCATATATTCACTATTTTACGTGTTATTGAGGTTTTGGATTCGGATTTCCATGAGATTTTCTGGATTTGGAGGAAAACCGCAAAAACTTATATGAACTGATTTCTCTCTTTTTAAAATAAAAAGTGCGGTTTTTCCATGATGTATGAGTCGTCCACCATGAGTTTGCTGATGGATTTCGAGACCCGATTCGAGGAGACGGATGAACCGTTTCGGGTACATGGTGGACCCGGTAAGGTACCCCAGGGCAAAAAGCGCGTGATGATGACGATGTGAGCCTGGCAGGGGAGCACTACCTACCGGTGATATTACCCGACGCGTCGGATATCCGGAGGATACCGTCGTGGTCTTGAGATGGATGGTAGGGTCCGGTCTGGACTGACGGCGCCCTAGATATTGTGATTGAGGCATTGAGATTGAGACTTGAGGTATATAAATTGTGACACAGAGATATCGAGGTATTTGGACACTTGTTTTGTGTCGATGCTGGGCACTGTTTTATGCTGATTTCATATATGGTACCTCATTTCTTTTAAAATACAGAAATCTCTCTGATTTATGAAACCAGTTTTATTCAGTACATGCATTCTGTTTTATGCATTCATACATCATCCATATGATATATTGCTACCTGAGGCACTGACACGGGCACATGAGATTACACTCGGGTTAGATATTTACCCTAGCCTTGTTATAGGCTACGTGTTATTCATATATTTGAGGATATATTATGATCATTGACCTAGGATTGCGTTATTTATGCGATTTCTGTGCGTAGATGTTTTTCTATTCACGAGTTGGCAACTCACCCCCGTTATGCCCCAGTTTCTTGCAGGTTTGCCGTACAGGTTTCATTACGGCTTTGCTGGCACTATTTCCATTCCGGGTGGCTTGCTAGTAGGTGGGTTATTTGTATCTTACCCATCCTTATATCTTGTATATTATTATTCAGTTGTATCTAGAAGTTCCATCAACCAAACCTGTATTTATTTTTTAGATAGAGACCCGTGATGTTATTCTTTCGACCTTAGAGTCGCGCGTTTTATTTCTGTGGATTTCTGGTGGTTTTGAGTTTCCTTTTGAGTTTTGATCCTCGCCGTTGGCGTTGTATATTATATTGCTTATGTGGTTGTGACCGTCGTTTGACGAAGAGCTAGCTCCCGCTTGGGGATGCCTTTTTCTTGATTTCGTATACTATTCATGTTGTATCCCGTTTGGGGGCCAGTATTTACAAAGGAGACTCTGCCGAAATTTTCAGTAAAATTTTGATGTTTTTAAAAAACCGCATAATTCGGCTTATGCTATTGAAACTACTTACTTTAAGTTGGTTTTTCCTGCACTCTACTATTTTCTTGGTTTGGATTTCTGGATTTTCGGTTTACTTAGATTACGTACGCCTCGAGACGTTCGTAGTTTAAGTGCCGGTCATGTTCTGTACTTTCGGGTCGTGACAAAGTTGGTATCAGAGCGTTAGGTTTTACCTTCGGAGCGTAGGATGTCCCTTGGTTGATGGAATAGGTGACTAAAGTAGAGTGACGTACCGTTGGTATGTTCCGCGGCATATTTACGACACGCCACTCCATTTAAGAAGCCTTAGGATGTACATTTCCTTGTTCAGTATTATATTCCTTCCTGATCTAGTCTCATCGGTACCAGTTTGGTTTTGCTGCTACGGTTACGGGCAGGGAGAGCTACGGCTAGAGTTGCGGTCAGCACAAGCTCGTCACGAACGAGGACTGACCAGGGCGAAATTCCGGCGACACACGATTGCAGAGATGTGTCTTTTTACTGTGTTTCCGCGCCACGAGCGTTTGGCGGATCGCCTTCATGAGGTTACTCGGAGGTGCTGATCGACACTAGAGAATTGAGCCAATGATGGAGGCCAGCCAGATTTTGATGACCGTTGGTGTGTTGCTTACTCCTGATGATTGAGGCACGGTTCAGCATGCAGACGAGTGAGCCAGTTATTGCTGCGAACGACGAGATATCGCCCCAGATGTTGGAGCTATTGCAGTATAAGTTGTACTAAGAGATGATAGAAGGTCGCTAGTCATCGAGGATGAATGACTAGGACATGTGGATCGTTCGCCTACCCCGATGCGAGGTCATCAGATAGACTGATTCCAGCTAGAGACGACTTCACGCGGAGACGTTGGGAGTCGACAGAGACGATCGAATGTCAGAAACCTATTATTCCAAGTTTAAGATAGTCGGAAAGACATGCAGGCAATTCTATGGTCCCTCTAGAAGAATGAAACCCTAACTCGACTTAATGACCGTGTGAAAGCCTTTGAACCTTAGGGTTTGCGGCAGTTCTGCGGCGCCATTAGTGAGGCTTGGGTTTGCCCTTCTACGGCTGGACCACCGATGCTGTGGTATGTACTCGATACTATTAAACTGTACCCAAGATGTTGAACTCTTGGGGGATTATGAGGTTTTGACGAATCGATTGGATGGCTCGACTTAATTCGGATGCTAGGTGGTGAGATGCATTCTTGGGAGACTCCAGATACGAGGATAGTCGTTGGAGCTCAGTCCATGCGGCCGCGACGAGACGAGTCCAAAGCAGACAACATTAGAGAAAAGTGGAGTAAGAGGTTCGTACCAGATCTAGATGAGATGACGTTCCACTCCGCCGACATCAGAGATGCGATGCGCATGCCGAGGCATGGTACTTGGACTTACCTTACAGAAGGAGTCGCGATGAGTATGCTGTCATTCCAGAGTAAGGTGCAGATATAGGAAAGGACAATGACTTCCGGACAGTTGGCAGAGACGAGACATGGAAGAGACCGTGAGCAGGATTCCTTCCAGGACACTGCTGCAATGATACTTGCACCCAGAATCAGATGTGTCACGTACATTCAGAGAGCCAAAGGCCGACGCCAGTAATATGCTGTCTTACGAGTGGTCACGATGATTGACCAAGAGATGACCAGAGAAGTGCCAGAACGGAATCGTCCCCGTTAGCACACCTGACAGGGCCGATGAGCCGATGGACCGAAAGATTGGTAATTCACAGTGAAGACCTTGACCCAGGAGTGGTCATGGCTACGCAAGCCAGCAGGACAGAGTTCATGATCATCGACGAGACGTCCCACTAGTGACCGCGACAGTTGGCCGAGATTCTTAGAGGATGCGCTTGAGCAGTACTATTCCGCCATTATTGATTACGATGTTTTGGGTGATTTGATTTTGATGATTGAGGATTTACAATCTTTGCACAGTGTTGCACTTGATATCGTTTTCGTGCTTCAGTTTCACATGTTTGTGATTTTACGATTTTAAACAGTTGAGTTGGTTTTGTGCGTATGCATGCACACGATTTCGTTCCTGCACTCGGTATAGTTTATATATGCTTGCAGTGCAGTGATACGCCTTTTGTGCACTTAGATGCACTGGATTTCGATTTCGATTGTGATACCCGATACTTGTTTTGTGCACCTTGTGCACCTGATTGATTTTGCACACGTTCGGCGCTTGATATTGGATTTCATGATTTCGTGCACGATAGATGCACCTGATTTTGCTGTCAGGTACACATGTTGCCTACGACAGATGTTTCGTGCACACCCGATGCACTTAGATGTTGTTTCTATGCGCATGTATGACACATTCATGGATTTTGATTTCCGTGCGCACCAGACGCACGTAGCATTCATATGCATATTTTGGGATTTATTTCGTATAGAGCAGTATGTTTTTATGATATTGCTATGTGTTTTCGTACTGAGCAGGACTAGTCAGAGGACAGTACCTGAATATATTTTGCATGCATTGATAGTTATTGAAGGGATTTCCAAAAAGCGAGCTATAGTCTCAGTATTTACCTACGTGTCTGATATGACACGAAATGTTTAAAACAAGGAGACCCTTCTAAATTGTTTCCAAAACGGCGGAACGCACATTTCAAACAAAGGTATATATGTATATAGTTATTTCTTTATGATAGACGTCCGCCACTGTGCAGTGTTATACGCGTGCACAGCGACTTAAAGAGATTTGGCATGCATTTCCTTCAGATACTAACATATATAGATTCGATATTTACATGTATAGTTTCGAGTTATGTCATATTGGTTTTGATTTGGATTTGGCATTGATGTCTTCTCCATGACTCCGATGATTGCGGGATGCTTGACAGAGTTTTGATTTGAGTTATATGCTCATTTTTCAAGCGCATGCGCTGCGCTACGATTTGTTTTATGTAGTTACAATTTCGGAGCCCCGACGACTTGATGGTTTTTCTTAGATGTTTTAGTATTTGGAGGAGTTTGAATTTAAATTCGGGGACCGAATTTCTTTAAGGGGGGAAGATTGTAACGTATTGAAAATCGTTTCGGTGAAATTTCGAAAAAATCGGTAAAATAAAGGGGTTTTCTGTAAAAAGTCAAAATACAAATATCTTATTATAAAAATTAAATATACATATTCTAGCTATGTAATTGCTATTATTTGGTGTTTATTGAGCCGCTGGTGAAATTTCAAATTTTCTGAAAAAATATTATTTTATTATTATTTTAAGCCGTCACTAATACATTTAATTAGGGAAAATTACAAATTGGAATGAGTTGAAACAAATTTTGTGCATCATAAAACATTAAATAAAATTTTATCATATGGTTTTTGGAACGAAATCATTTTTCAAAACGGTTTAGAAATTATTGAAGAAAAAAGGCTTTTTTTTAGCGTAAATGGATGTTTGGGGTATTGTATTTATCATTTTTCATCACCCCACACCCGTACGCACACCCACACACCCCCATTCACTTATCCCCTTGAAGAATTCAGCAGCCCCCTCTTTTGTCCCCACTTGGATTTTAAAGAAATGAAATGAAAGAAAAGAAAAGAAAAGAGTAGAAAATGGTATAATTTGAGTTGACTTTGACTTGAACTAACTTTCCCCACCTCACTCTCTCTCCTCCCTCACCCAATCCCCCAAGATTTCTGGCCAAAACCTAAACCACAACAGCCCCAAATACTTCATCTCATTTTTCCATCAAAATCCCCAAAATTTCTATCAAAAATCCACCCTTTTTCTCAAAAATTCAAAGCTAATTCTAAATCCAAGCTTTACCCATTATTCTTTAGCTATTCAAGCATGGATCTTGGAGCATGAAATCATTGTTGGAGGCTAAGATTTTTGCAAGTTTGGTCTCAAGCTTGTGAGGTATAATCATAACCTTATGCTTAATTTGTTGTTAAATTACTTGAATCTAGCTATTAGGTGTTAAATTAGGGTTTTAAATTTCAAGTTTTGAAATTTAAAGAAAGGGTTTTGATTACTAAGTTAGGGTTTGTTGTGGAAATGAGTTGTGTTTGATTGTGTATGGTTTAGTGAGGTGGATTAACATATTTAGTTTTGTAGAAAACTAATCTAGTTGTTAATTACAAGTTGTTACTTGAAAAATGTCCAAATTAAGCTTTTTGTTGCAAACTAGTTTTTTTGATTTAATTCGAAATATGAGATTAAAAATATGGTTAGGGTTTTTATCATATTATTAACTTTATTAAGTGTAGTTTAACACTTTAGTTCATGGAAATCCAACCTAAATTGTAGTTTGTGCATTTTTGCTATGAAATTATTAAAAAGGGTATTTTGTAAACTAGAATATTAGGGTTTTTGGAATTTAATGAGATTAAATTCCGGAAATTATTTCTATGACTTATTTAAGATATTTAATAAGTATATTGGCCGCTACATTCATTTAAACATCATGTTTTGTACAAAAACGGCGAATTGTGCTTGCTAGATTTGCGGAAAAATGACTTTTTAAGTGAAATTGGGGTTTTTGTAAGTTTTAACCTAGTTTATATTAAAATTAGTGTTCGTGAATGTGCAAATGAGTGTGATTGGATTTTTCTCGATGGTTTGACGTTTGTACATCGACATCGAGGGTTGGTTTGACTATTCTTGCATGCGTAGGCGATAGGTTTGGACCTATGCGTGATACGCGTGCCGATTTGATTTTCGTATGCCGTTTCGATTTCGAATTTAGTTTTAATGCGATATGGTGCGTTATGATATGTAGGTACCCCCATGTGGACTTCGAGACGACAAGCAAGCGCGTGGCGACATCGGCACCGGCTAGCGAGGACCAGGTGAGTAGATTTATATCTACGGGGAGAAGTCGGGTGGATGGCGTATAGCACCCCCGCAGTCCATGGTGGTGTATACGGATGCGTATACACACCAACAATTATTATATGTTATTTGGGATTAATAACGATGCTTAGGATGGATATTGGTGTGTTGGATTACTTTAGTGTTGCGAACCCTAGGGTAGTGTTGCACTACACATACACACATACATACTTGTATACATTCCTTATTTCATATGTGCGTGTATGGGAATATATATTTATGTGTTCACATGGGTATGGGACTATGTGTTCATATACTGGATTTGAGGATAGTATTTGGAATTTGAGATGAGTCGATGAGATTGGGCATGAAGCCAGGAGATCGGTGACGTGATTTGGTTCGTATTGAGATACGACATGATGTTTTAGCGGGTCTTCTGACGTAGTAATTCTTACACCCGCATGCATACATAGATGGCATCAATATTGTACTAGACGTAGGACATTATTCCGGATCATGATATTTGATAAAGAAGATACCAAATGAATAGTGTGATTGATGTGACTTTGACCCGTACCCAGATCGGGATGCCGTACAACGGATTTACGTACGAGCTATATTGATGATTGATCTGCACTCTTGACTTGGGATGCCTGATTATAGATATGATATCGGATATGATATTATTGAGGCGGGATCACCGACTAATATATATATACAGGTATGTATATGTATCGACTCAGATGTTAGGCGGTTTCCTTACCTGTAGTTCAGCTTGTTAGTTCAGCCGTATAGTTTAGTGTAGTTGTTAGATTAGATTAGACTTCTTACCTATTTCAAAAACTAACGAGTCGTGGGCATTTTTAAAGACAGCCCAAGGGATCCTACGGATATTTCAAAAGACGTATCTTTTCACAAAAACACCGTAGCCCCTATTTTCAAAACCCCATGATTCGTGTTATTTCAAAAGACACCATTTGTAGGACTGATATTAGATTAATGCAGATTAGTTATAGTTGCGTCTAGTTCTCAGCTCCCGCTCATTTTTGTGGTCCGCTTCGCATCGCATGCTTATTTTATGTTTCATATTCCATTATTGATATCATGCTGTTAGGACACCAGCACCATTACCGATGATGCGTATGTACCACGTACACTTAATTGCCGGCTCACACACATCTTCATCGGTAATTGCCATGTCACGTACACCTTAGAAAATATTATTGCTTGACGTAGTCTGTTAGCTGATAGTTAGACATGATATTAGTGTACTTGCCTTATATGTTAGTTTAGACATTGTAGTTATTACCAGCTACTTCATGCATACTGTTATTCATTGTTATGCCGCATTCCTGGATTCTCATGCATATATTCACTATTTTACGTGTTATTGAGGTTTTGGATTCGGATTTCCATGAGATTTTCTGGATTTGGAGGAAAACCGCAAAAACTTATATGAACTGATTTCTCTCTTTTTAAAATAAAAAGTGCGGTTTTCCCATGATGTATGAGTCGTCCACCATGAGTTTGCTGATGGATTTCGAGACCCGATTCGAGGAGACGGATGAACCGTTTCGGGTACATGGTGGACCCGGTAAGGTACCCTGGGGCAAGAAGCACGTGATGATGACGATGTGAGCCTGGCAGGGGAGCACTACCTACCGGTGATATTACCCGACGCGTCGGATATCCGGAGGATACCGTCGTGGTCTTGAGATGGATGGTAGGGGCCGGTCTGGACTGACGGCGCCCTAGATATTGTGATTGAGACATTGAGATTGAGACTTGAGGTATATAAATTGTGACACAGAGATATCGAGGTATTTGGACACTTGTTTTGTGTCGATGCTGGGCACTGTTTTATGCTGATTTCATATATGGTACCTCATTTCTTTTAAAATACAGAAATCTCTCTGATTTATGAAACCAGTTTTATTCAGTACATGCATTCTGTTTTATGCATTCATACATCATCCATATGATATATTGCTACCTGAGGCACTGACACGGGCACATGAGATTACACTCGGGTTAGATATTTACCCTAGCCTTGTTATAGGCTACGTGTTATTCATATATTTGAGGATATATTATGATCATTGACCTAGGATTGCGTTATTTATGCGATTTCTGTGCGTAGATGTTTTTCTATTCACGAGTTGGCAACTCACCCCCGTTGTGCCCCAGTTTCTTGCAGGTTTGCCGTACAGGTTTCATTACGGCTTTGCTGGCACTATTTCCATTCCGGGTGGCTTGCTAGTAGGTGGGTTATTTGTATCTTACCCATCCTTATATCTTGTATATTATTATTCAGTTGTATCTAGAAGTTCCATCAACCAAACATGTATTTATTTTTTAGATAGAGACCCGTGATGTTATTCTTTCGACCTTAGAGTCGCGCGTTTTATTTCTGTGGATTTCTGGTGGTTTTGAGTTTCCTTTTGAGTTTTGATCCTCGCCGTTGGCGTTGTATATTATATTGCTTATGTGGTTGTGACCGTCGTTTGACGAAGAGCTAGCTCCCGCTTGGGGATGCCTTTTTCTTGATTTCGTATACTATTCATGTTGTATCCCGTTTGGGGGCCAGTATTTACAAAGGAGACTCTGCCGAAATTTTCAGTAAAATTTTGATGTTTTTAAAAAACCGCATAATTCGGCTTATGCTATTGAAACTACTTGCTTTAAGTTGGTTTTTCCTGCACTCTACTATTTTCTTGGTTTGGATTTCTGGGTTTTCGGTTTACTTAGATTACGTACGCCTCGAGACGTTCGTAGTTTAAGTGCCGGTCATGTTCCGTACTTTCGGGTCGTGACAGCGACGCCCTAGAATGTCTATAGCCAGGAAGGGCTGATTGGGTATCCCAGTTGTAGAGGGCTCAAGCTGACCCGCAGGAGTCCAAATAGTCGCCTCCACTGCGTGAGCGGTCTGTGGGCGTTCCATTGGTAATATAGAGCAAAGAGGTTCCGCTGGCTCTTCGCAAGTAAAACTTCGGCGACCCCGGATGATATGGTCGTACCAAACACCCCATAAGAGCAGACTCGTCCGGTCTTTGTCTTGAACCCTGATCATCGCCATAACTTCCTCATCCGACGGCGATTGCAGAAAAGCGGTGTCCGAGCGAGTATAAGGGAAATAGGGAAGAGAAGCCATTGTTCCTGAAATAAGGGAAAGAAAAACCATTAGTGAAACCCATGTATATGTATATATATATATATATATCATAACAAAAGAAAACGACAGGATGTCTGTTTTGCGGGACCACTGCCTACAAAACACATGGACCCCACAAAATCAATATGGCGGCTCACCAATGATGAAACAGGACAATCATTGTGAGAATCAAAAAGGATTCTCATTAAGCAGACATTGAAGTTAAATAACCCTTGAAAAAAAAAGTCCTGTTAAGGTACCCAGCAAATTCAAATTTGTGCAAATAAGGGTAAAACCCTATGAAAAGATTTTCAAGAACACTGGGGAATGAAATTCTCGAAAAGCCCTCTTGATCTATCAGTGCTAAGCTCTTCGGTGAGGAATTAAATTCCTTTTATGTGATGGAATTAAATTCCAGAAACCCCCATGATGAGAAAATGAAAAAGAAAAATGCCATGAATCATTAAAGATCAGAGGGGAATGCCCAAGACATTAATGTCTACTATTCAAAGATTACGTCTTTGGATCCCTAAGCAGATGGGTTTTAGAAGAAAGCAAAGCTCCTATGGTGGATATAAAATCCAGAAATTTTTGTTAAAAAGGGTTTCTCTGATGTTCAAGAACTTTACCCAAAAAGGGTTTCTTTTTCCGACAGAGTTTAACTCTGGAATTACAATGGAAGAGAACTAAGCTCTGAAGAGGAAAATTAAATTCTCAAAGAAAATAAAGAAGGAGGAAGATGAAAGAAACAGTGGCTGCCTGAAGACCAGACCCTTGCATTTATAAGATGTGACAAGAGCGGTTCACCTCCCCGTTCTCCTAGGCAATCCAACGGCTGTAAAGGTGCACGTGCAAACCATGTGAGAACAATGCTGTGGGGGCATTTGTTCCCTTATGATAAATAAATAATAAATAAAAAGCAATAGGAAAATTCGCCAAATGGAGCATCACATGCCCATACGTGATGCGCCTTGGAGTCAAGATTATAGGAATTGCGCTTAACAAATAAGGCTGAAACTGAGCCTCACATGCAAGCACGTGAGCATCTATATACAAAATATATAGGCGCCTTCCTAAAACAAATAACTGGCCGGAAAAACTCACGTGTCAGCACGTGATGCTCTTTGTTGGGCTTAACTTCGTGAAGTCACGTGCTGCACGTGAGAGTTTCTAATGCCTTCTGAGCCGATAGAATTAAATTCTAAATAAAGAGATCAAAACCCTATTTGGAAAATATTTCCTTAGATCTTTCTAAATAAGAAAGATTACATACCGTAAAACAGAGTACCGTTGGATTAAAGATCCAATGGTGATTAAAAATCACCAATTTACAGAATAAGCTCTGTATGGAAAAATATTTTTCCAATTTTGTTAAAAACAAGAAAAATATTTTTTGTAAAACAGAAGGCCTGGGGTCAAAGATCCAACGGTGGATAAATTCCCCGAATCAATTAGAAATCTCTCAATGAGAGATTTCCTTAACCAAATCAACAAATTTGCCTCTACTATTTAAAGGACCGAAGACTTCAAGTCTGAGGGAGATACAGAGAGAAACACCCGCTGGTAAGCTAAAAGAGAAAAGAAAATTTAATTCTCTAAAGAGAAGAAGATCTCCTCAAAAAGAAAAAGAAATCCTAGGTAAGAGAAGAAACAAAACATAGAGAACATCTTACCTCTTCTTCGCCTCGGCAAAAGTTTAACTCTTCTAAAAAGAACTTAGTTCTTCCTCTGTTTGAGATCTGCAGAAGCAGATCTCCCCACAAATTGAGAATTTAATTCTCATCGAGAAGATTCTGTTATGTAGATTCAAACCTAGGGGAAAGAACTAAGTTCAAAGAATTTAATTCTTATAAGAACATATAGGAATTTAATTCTCTAATAAAACTAGGGTTTAACCCTATAAAAGAATTTAATTCTTATAAAACAATAGGCTTGAAAGTCTCAAATCTCAAGATCTCCATGCACGTAAAAAGATTAGCACCCAACAAGATAAAGGCAGATCACGTGCTCCCACGTGAACACCCTTGATGAACAAAAGAGAACAACTGATTTCAGGTCACGTGTCTCCACGTGACTCCCGAACAAGCACTTATACAAAAAAGGGTATAAATCCAAAGACAGTTCCCATTTTGGGGCGCCTCACGTGATCCCACGTGACCCCCTAAAAGTTCTTAGCACTTTCAAAAGAAAAAAGGGTAATAAACCCAAGACAGTTCCTATTTTGGGGTGCCTCACGTGATCCCACGTGACCCCCTAATAGTGCTTAGCACTTTCAAAAGAAAAAGGGAAATAATCCCAAGATAGTTCCCATTTTCGGGCGCCTCACATGACCCCACGTGACCCCCAATAAGGCTTAGCATTTATAAAAGGAACAAGGGAATAAAGCTAAAGAAGCAGCGCCAACTTTCAAGCGCTCACGTGCCACACGTGAGCGTCCTAAATTTCAGTATTTAACACTGCTTTAAGGCCGCACGTGGGAGCACGTGAGCGCTGAGCATATACTAGTGTTTAATACTATAAGAGGCCAACATTAGCCAACCTTAGACTAAATCTCCCGAGGCCAATCAATCGAGTCCCTCATGCTCAGGGTCCCATAAACCGATCTCAGTCCCAAAGATAGCTAATGAGCTCCTAACAGAAAGCATCTAAAATGATTTTTATCCCATCCCTCCTCAGTCTGGACATTGGTTCAAGGGTACATCTCTTCACACCTCTGATACACATCGTTGTAATTCTTCAACGGCTTCAGAGAAGTGGCGGGTCCCGACAACCAACAACTATGGACCGCAACGTCCTTAAACTAATAATAGACCGTAATGTCCTTAAACTAGCCGTGGACTGCAACGTCCATAAAGTAAACCCACACCTCAAAATTGGTGATCTGTGGACCGCAACGTCCCTAAACTAATAACGGACCACAACGTCCTTAAACTAAAATAATAGAGCCCAAATGCTCTTTCGTTGGATCTAAATGATCTTAAAACCTTGTTATGTAGATTTTAGTCTAAAATTAGACTAACGCATCCTTAACAAACATTTAAGTTGATCTTAATCTCAAACGAGATTAATGATCTTTAAATCAAACCTAACCAAAATCTAAGAAAATACAGATTTGGACTAATCCACGCCCTACGGGCGACAACATTAATTAGTCTCCATATACAATCTACGAGCAACCCAAAACAAAACAAATATTAGTTATATATATGCCCTAGAGGCCATTACTGTACATGAGATGTATATTGTAGTGGATGCTGGGACATATATAGGTAGGACTTTCTTGCTCGACATGATAGTACGCTATCTGGTTGCTCTTTATCTTAACATGTATACTTGTTGTCTCTCTATTACATGTTGATAAAGCCCTTGGGATGTGTACTCGACTTCCAGGACTGTGATGTAGATACTAGTGAGGCCTGGGTAGTCAATGAGTACATCCTTCAATGTTCCTAGTCGTGGGAATATCGAGACGGGGCATCGATATTCCAGAGTAGACTAGCGTATATCTTCTCGACCCATGTGATGGGCGATGGATGATCCCATATCCATTGGTGTTTGACATAAGAGATGGTATGCGGGTGCTCAGTGGTGACTGGGTACACTGAACGGACTCACCGAGAACTCCCAGATGGTATTATACCTTACGTCAGATGGCAGTTCTCTGGTGACACTGGTACAGCTTAGTCTGTTGACCCGAGATCGTCATAGAGTCTTGTGTGTCTCCCACTGTGCTTTGATTTCCACCCTACCACGGCTCTACTGAGTCGTGCAAACAGGTGGTTTTTGGGTACAGTCCCGATTCACATAGAGGCAATGAGCGATAGGAGGGGATTCGTCTCTCCCGGTATTGGGGGTTGATGTTGCGCTATGCTCGACTGGCCATAACTGGAATTACCTGGACAGGGTTGCACTGATTTACTGGTAAGTGTTATCAGTAGTTTCATGCTTGTTGTGGACCTTACATCGGCATGACTTATCAAGCTGCTGGGGTCTGACGTTTACCACCCCTAGGCGAGATATGCGACATATCAGACGAACAGACCGGACTGTGCGGTAGTGTTACTGATTGGATTCGCAGGAGTACTAGCGGGCTTGCTTGTTGATCTTCTGGTCGCTCAATACCCGGGTGGCCGTTACGTTTAGCAGACCGCTTGCGGCTTGTGGGTGATTGATATGATCACCAGCTACTGCCGGCGTATTGACGAGTCTTTAGAGTCCTACACAGGGGTTTCCTGGCTCAAGCGAAACGAAGTAGGAGCACATCTGTGATATGTGCGGGACGAGATTGATACGATATGAGATACCGTATTCTATTCTCGCGATTTGTAACATTGATCGGTTGTATGCGATATAGCCGGGTTATCGAATCAAGTGTTGATTCGATAACTTGTTACACATGATATTAGTCGGTTATAGCCGGGTTATTAAATCAAGAGTTGATTTAATAATTTAATGTATAATTATATATTTGATATATTACATTACATTAACTAGTATTAGCTCACTTAAGATTTATTTTCTCACTTGATTGTGCATAAGTGTATATGTGATATATATTTGTGTACATCTGATTGTATCATGCTTGATGATACATCAAAGATGGGTGTATGAGACTTATACCAAGATTAGGATAAAGATTAGGGTTATGTTTATATCTTAAGAATATCAAAAGAGAAAGACTTTGTCAAAGTTCTCAAGCTTTCATGAAGCTTGTGGAAACATTGACAAAGTCAACTCTTTTGTCATTCTTAAGGATATTTAGTTAACCCAACCCTTAACCTCATACTTTGGTTAATTCTCTACATGAGTTAAGCATGATAGCTTAACTCACCCATGGTTACATTATTGAGAGGATAATAATTGATATGAGATTATTATTCTTTCTTCATCTTCTTCTTCATCAAGCTCCATGAAAAGCTTGTTAGCTTTAATGGTGCCATGAGAAAAAGTGTGAGAAAATCAATTCTAAAGTGAGCCCACTTCTTACTTCTTCATCCTCTACCACTTGCCATGTAGTAGAGTGTGTTCTCTTCACAAAGTTCATGACCTAGTGAAGGAATAGCTTGATTTAGTGTCTCCCCGACGTAGATCATCTTCGGCCTCGAAGTCATCGAAGCAAGCACGTTCGTTCTTCTTGTGAAGCTTCTCTAGAGTCCGGAGTTCACGATCGCAGCGATGGGGACATCTACACGGAGCTAAAGAAGTGAAGGACCGGATCTACAAAGGTTGTAATCCTTTTCACTTGTTGTTAAAGTTGTTAACTTGCTTATTTTCGCCTTATCTCTAGTAAACGATCTAGATTAGGGTTGTTCGGCACTTGAAAAATTTGAATCGGGCATGGTTGATGCCTTGGAGAACCTTGTTAGAGTGCCTAGGAACCCTACAGTGGTATCAGAGCCCAGCTAGGGCTTTAGGCGATGTGTAGACGAAGTTAGAAATCCGATCGAACCCCGAAACCCTAATCTATGCCCTTCTCTGTACATTTTTTAAAACTGTGGATTTTTCCTAATTAAAAATGCTCAGAAAATAGAGCAGGGAAATATAAGGATAACTGTACAAAATGAATGCCTAACTCTACTGTAGTGCCGCGGAACCGCGGCCTTACCTTGCTTTTGGCGGCGGTTCCGCAGCCGTATGTAATGGTTAGGGATCCGTTTTCCTACAGTAATGCCCGTAGCAGTTTCCTGTTTCTTCTGGGTATTTTTAATTTATACTCAAGAGTTGAGTTTCCTGGGTTGTATTGGGGACTCGATGATTCGATCAAAAAGTTTAACTTCGTCTATGTGTTTTTCCGGGTAATTTTAGAAAGTGTTAAAATGTTCGACCGGATATCAATAACTCACTTTTTCCCGACCCGGAAAATTTCTAAGTGTTGGATTTTTTCGTTGTTTAAGAACGTCTAAATCGTGCAAGTAACACGATGGACCCTCTAGAAGACAACAAACCTTAACTCGATTATGTGACCGTCTTGAACTGCCTTTTGAACCTTAGGGTTTGGGGCAGTACGGCGTGCCACATGTGAGGCGTTGGCTTGACCCTTCTACGGCTGGACCGTTGGTACTGTGGCATGAAATAGATGTTTTTAAACTCCCCTCAAGTGTTGAGCTATTGGGAAAACTTGGGTGTTTGATTATTCGATCGAAAAGTTTAACATTGTCTATTTATCCGGAATGTGATACAATATTTGGAATCTACAAATAGTTATGAGATAACTGATTTGAATATTATAAACATAGCACTTTAGTCTCAATTGATCGGTTGCCACAGAATTTTGATGCGATCAAAAGTCCGTCGCAATCACATAGCGTACGCGGATACTCGCCGGGTAAACTTAATGGACAGCCACGCCCCAAAGCCCTGACCAAGTGACTGTAGGAGAACCCCGTCGCCAAAAGCATCCGTTCGGGTGCTCGTGGCAGCGGTGTTCCGCCTTAGTGCACTTCGTCGACGGCATCCGGGGGTGCGGCTGTCTACTAAAGTTTGCGACGAGCATTCGATCAGGATGTCGGGAATCTTGTTGAATTTCCCGACTTGATATTGAAAAGAGTTTTCGATAATGAGACTAAAATGCGGGGTTTATAATTGTTAGGCATGCGATGTTTAAGGAATTCATTTGATTAGGCATGCGATGTCTAAGGAGGTTGCGGATTCCAACTGTTGTGGTTTTACACTTTCTTTTCTGCGACCGTAAGTGTAATATGTGATATCGCCGGTTTCGTTGCTATATGTCAACGACAATTGGGATGGGCATATTTACTTACGTTGATGACATGTGATGTTATGTGTTGCTGGATATGTTATATTGGATCGTCGTGTTTGAATAGCCGGGTTTTTTTTATGTGAGATGAGTGTTTTTCTTTTTTTATTCATGTAAAAACTTGTATGTAATATTCTTTTATTTGGGCACTTCCGGGCTGAGGATGATGTCACCATTGTATATTATTTACTTTTCCGCATTAGGATAGACCCAAGGCGGGGAGCACGAGTAACCGGGTTCTAGGGTCCAGTGGGAGACCATCTCGAGGAGTCGAGTCCGGGTCTCCTAACTCTAGAATTGGTAGGGTTGCTTGCCGCTCTCGTAGGGGTCTAGGGGTATGGGATTGGCTATTCATCACGACCGTAGAATCCGTGTTTTATGCAGGCTCAAAATAAAACACGGACGTCCTAGTATATCCAATATTTCATATGATGTTTTCTGCTGCGTTATCTGTGATGTGATCATGTGATATGTTCAGATAGATATTGTATATAGTATATATGATATATTATATAAACGTTGCTTATGTTTTACACCCGCGCTAGCCCTGCCCCGCTCTGCCATTAGTTACCTAACCTAACGGTGCAGACGGGACATCGAGGCGAATGTGGATGGCATAAGAGTACATTGTATTTATCTGTGATGTTTAGATGGACTTAAATGATGGGACATTCATTAATGAGATTAATGAAAGAAAATAAACCTAAAAGATGTTGTGGAATCGAATTTAAAAAGTAAGGTAGCTCTAGTTATTGCTTTGCATAGCGGTGTTCCTTGTAGAACATCCAGCACCTCATTCGACGAGGAAAGAGCCGAGATCGCTTCACCGGGAGTGACCACTTTAGCAATAATTAGCAAATGCTACAACCTTCGGTTTGTTTTTTGACTGCTTTTTCTAGTTCTTGCTTTGCATAGTGCTATTGTGAATATCCTGCACCTCATTCGACGAGGAAACAGCCGAGATCCCTTCACCGGGAGTGACCTCTTTAGCGAAACTAGCGAAAGCCTCAAAAACACTCCATTTAAAACCATTTGATTTCGCAACGAGATCAAGTTCAAAGCGTTAAAGGTTTTCTTAAAAACCATACGCAACCCTCCGTCATTTTAGGAAGTAGAGTACTTAGTATTCTTGCTGTGTTTGTTGACCATAGTCAAGGCACAGTGTACGGTAGCTAAGTGATGTCTTCCTACACCGCATATGATGCGATTAGTTAGGACAGTCGCGTGACTTTTTTGACCTTAGTTAAGGGTCATGTGGGTGGGTCTAATTAATCACGAAATGACGGGTAGAGCTTGACTTGTGCTTATGATTTGTTGACCATAGTTAAGGTCATAAGTGCTAGGGGTAAAAACAATTATCGGGAGTTTCAAGTGTTGAAATTTGCAATGAGACTGCATACCTTCTATATGATAGTTGGATCCCGATACCCACTGCGAGTAATTGTTACTCCTGGGAGAGTTTTGCACTTTACAATTAGCCGATCAAGTAGGTGTCTAAAAAGGTGTCAACGGGGTTACGTCTCTGGGAAAACGAGGTTTATTTTAATTAGGTCTGTGCGAAAGCACGGGGAACCTCCCTCAAAGTACCGGCACTGGCCTGGCTGAAAGATTGGCAAACTTGTAGAGTGTAATTAATCCCGTCTAGTCTTTTCTTTTAGGGTTTGAAGGAGGATTTGATAAAAACAGTGGGAGCCATCCTGATTAGATAAAATATATAACCAATCTAATCTTGCAAGAGCGCACGCAGAGTGTTTTCTTCTCTCTCTCTCCAGGTAGCGACCATGTCACGCCTTAATCAAGATAATAATATGGATGTATTGACCGAACCCGCTTGTTATACTGAGCTGGGGATCGTTGGTCCCGCTCCAACTTATAATTGTTATAAGACAGAGCAGGAAATTGGGGATTACCAGAATTCCCGTGCCGCCCAAACGAAGAAAGTGCATGATGATGCATCTTCTTTAGGTGTGTTCATTACAAAGAACTGTTTCTCTGTATCCTCTACGTCCTGGGTATTAGATACCGGATCAGGATCCCGCATATGTAATCTGTTACATGGGCTACAGAAAGGTAGAGAACTGAGAACGGGTGATAAGTTTCATGAGACAGAAAATGGTGCAAGAGTTGCAGCCAAGTATGTTGGTCACTATCACCCTGTATTACCAGAATACATTGATTCTGAACAAATGTTTTTAGATACCGAACCTGATATACAACATCATATCATTCTCTTTATTAGTAAAGAAAGGATATAATTTTGTATTGTTGGATAATGTTTTGAACATTTCCTATATCAAGAGTTGATCGATTCAGGCACGTTATCTAAAAGCATTGACGTTCTAAATCAAACTACAGTCCTTAGTATACAAAACACACACGAGAGGAAGAGTTAAGAAATGAACGAATTCTTCTTGAGGCATTGTAGACTGGGTTATATCAATGCGACCCGACTAGCTAAGTTACATTTTGATGCATATTTAGATCAGTTTAAATTTACATCTTATGAAACTTGCCAGTCATGTCACAAAGATAAGATGACCATAGCTCCGTTTACTGGAAACAGAGAAAGAGTTAGTGAACTCTTGGGATTGATACATGCTGATGTATGAAGGTCCCCAGTCTACATATGCCAGGACTGATTCTTTGTACTTCCTTACATTCACTGATGATCTCTCAAGATTCGGACACATGTTCCTGTTGAAACACAAGTCCGAAACTTTTGACATAATCACCGAATATAAGTTAGAAGTAGAGAACCAAAAACGGGTATAAGTATTATGTCCTTTGATGTGATCAGGGAGGAGAATACTTAAGCACGGGATTCCTGGACTATTCTAAAGGAGAATGAGATTCTCTCTCAGCATTACTCCTCCATATACACCACAGCACGTAGGTGTATCGAGGTGGAGCAATCACACCCTATTTGATATGGTGCGCTCTATGATGAGTACTACTGAGTTTCCTATTTCCTTTTAGGAGTTATGCACTTAGGAAGCTACATACCTATTGAATGGGGTTCCAATCAAATCCATTGCCTACCACTTCATATGTGATATGGAATGGGAAGAGCCCATATCTTAAGTTTGTTAAGATTTAGGGTTGTCCGGCCTATGTCTAAAAGCAAAATCCGGACAAGCTCGAGGCAAAGTCAGTTCTGTAGAAGTTTGTTGGATATCCCAAACATTCGCAAAGGAATATCTTCTACCTAACAGAGGAACAAAATATGTTTTGTTTCTCAACATACCACCTTTGTGAAAGGGAATTTCTTATGAAGAAATTAGTGGTCATGAGGTAGAACTGGAAGGAGTTCCAGCTATACAAACTACAGCAGATGATTTGGTAGAACCAAAGGATTCAATAGATTCCGACGAACCTCAGCCTCTCCGCCGATCTAGCAGGGTTCCTCATCCGCCTGAGAGATACTTCGGTTTCTCGATGACAGTGGGAGCGAGGATTGCATCATGAGATGTTGACCCAATTAGTTTTGAGCAGGCCATCAAGAGTGGGGACTCTGTAAGAATGGCTGGATGCTTAGCGATCTGAGATGGAATCCATGTACACCAACAAAGTATGGACTTTGGATGCTATATCTGAAGGGTTAAATTCCCATCAGTAGCAAGTATATCTTGAGAAGATTACTTGGTGTAGATGGAAAAGTTGAGACTTTCAAAGCTAGACTTGTTAAAGTTTTTCTTCATCGACCAGGCGTGGATAATGATGAAACCTTTTCCAGTGGCTATGCTTAAGTCCATCCGGATCCTACTTGCCATTGCTGCATACCATGACCGCGATATCTGGTGGTTGGGTGTCATGACTGCTTTTTTAAATATTGATTTAGAAGAGAACGTCTATAAGTACACATCCAGAGGGATTCATAGACAATGGGAGCAGCGAAAACGTGTGCAAGTTGCTTTACAGGATAAAGCAGGCATCGCAGAGTTGGAATGTCTGTTTTGATGTGGTAGTCAAAGAGTTTGACTTCATCAAAATGGTAGATGAACCTTGTACATACAAAAAGGTAGTAGAGAGTAAGGTGGTCATTCTCGTATTGTACGTGGACAACATACTCTTGATAGGAAAAGAGTTTCCTATACTACGCACGGTCAATCTCCTCTTATCACAAGGATTCTCCATATAAGATCTATGTGATACCTCCTAAATACTTGGTTTTATTTCTATGAGATAGATCTAAATGGATATTAGGATTCTCACTAGGTATAGTGAGATGGTATCAGTTGATCCTGGGGAGAATCACTGGAAAAGTTCCAGGGTGGTAAGGTTGACTGAATGTCAGTCACAAGCATTGTCTTTACCCTCAGTTGAGGGACAGTATGTTGGAAGTGTTCCAAGCTAAGATACCGTGGCAAACTAGACGATAAAGGCTGGTGACATCGATATCAAAGATACTACCAAAGAGGCAGTTTGGGTGTATATTAGTTCATGAGATGAACTAAGTTCCTACCATTGTATGACAATGGAAGTGTGGCTTTGGCCCAGGAACCCCGGTCCCATCAGTGACCCAGACATATTCTGAGGCAGCATCACCTGATCATTGAGATAGTAGATCTCCAGGATGATCGAGGTTAGGAGAGTAGACTCAGAGGACAACACAGCGGATCCACTCACAAAGGCCTTTTCCCAGAGAGAGACTTATGTGGGATGGTTGAGTATGAGATACTGCAACCACTGCTACAGATGGCCCTAGTAAAAGTGGGAGATTGTTAGTTATATGTATGCCCTAGAGGCCATTACTGTACATGCGATGTATATTGTAGTGGATGCTGGGACATATATAGGTAGGACTTTCTTGCTCGACATGATAGTACGCTATCTGGTTGCTCTTTATCTTAACATGTATACTTGTTGTCTCTCTATTACATGTTGATAAAGCCCTAGGGATGTGTACTCGACTTCCAGGACTGTGATGTAGATCATACTAGTAGGGCCTGGGTAGTCAATGAGTACATCCTTCAATGTTCCTAGTCGTGGGAATATCGAGACGGGGCATCGATATTCCAGAGTATACTAGCGTATATCTTCTCGACCCATGTGATGGGCGATAGATAATCCCATATCCATTGGTGTTTGACATCAGAGATGGTATGCGGGTGCTCAGTGGTGACTGGGTACACTGAACGAACTCGCCAAGAACTCCCAGATGCTATTATACCTTACGTCAGATGGCAGTTCTCTGGTGACACTGGTATAGCTTAGTCTGTTGACCCGAGATCGTCATAGAGTCTTGTGTGCCTCCCATTGTGCTTTGATTTCCACCCTACCACGGCTCTACTGAGTCGTGCAAACAGGTGGTTTTTGGGTACAGTCCCGATTCACATGGAGGCAATGAGCGATAGGAGGGGATTCGTCTCTCCCGGTATTGGGGGTTGATGTTGCGCTATGCTCGACTGGCCATAACTGGAAATCCCTGGCCAGGGTTGCACTGATTTACTGGTAAGTGTTATCAGTAGTTTCATGCTTGTTATGGACCTTACATCGGCATGACTTATCAAGCTGCTGGGGTCTGACGTTTACCAACCCTAGGCGAGATATGCGACATATCAGACGAACAGACCGGACTGTGCGGTAATGTTACTGATTGGATTCGCAGGAGTAGTAGCGGGCTTGCTTGTTGATCTTCTGATCGCTCAATACCCGGGTGGCCGTTACGTTTAGCAGACCGCTTGCGGCTTGTGGGTGATTGATATGATCACCTCCTACTGCCGGCGTATTGACGAGTTTTTAGAGTCCTACACAGGGGTTTCCTGGCTCAAGCGAAACGGAGTAGGAGCACAAATGTGATATGTGCGGGACCGAGATTGATACGATATGAGATACCGTATTCTATTCTCGCGATTTGTAACATTGATCGGTTGTATGCGATATAGCCGGGTTATCGGATCAAGTGTTGATTCGATAACTTGTTACACATGATATTAGTCGGTTATAGCCGGGTTATTAAATCAAGAGTTGATTTAATAATTTAATGTATAATTATATATTTGATATATTACATTACATTAACTATTATTAGCTCACTTAAGATTTATTTTCTCACTTGATTGTGCATAAGTGTAAATGTGATATATATTTGTGTACATATGATTGTATCATGCTTGATGATACATCAAAGATGGGTGTATGAGACTTATACCTAGATTAGGATAAAGATTAGGGTTTTGTTTATATCTTAAGAATATCAAAAGAGAAAGACTTTGTCAAAGTTCTCAAGCTTTCATGAAGCTTGTGGAAACATTGACAAAGTCAACTCTTTTTTCATTCTTAAGGATATTTAGTTAACCCAACCCTTAACCTCATGCTTTGGTTAATTATCTACATGAGTTAAGCATGATAGCTTAACTCACCCATGGTTACATTATTAAGAGGATAATATTTGATGTGAGATTATTATTCTTTCTTCATCTTCTTCTTCATCAAGCTCCATGAAAAGCTTATTAGCTTTAATGGTGCCATGAGAAAAAGTGTGAGAAAATCAATTCTAAAGTGAGCCCACTTCCTACTTCTTCATCCTCTACCACTTTCCATGTAGTAGAGTGTGTTCTCTTCACAAAGTTCATGACCTAGTGAAGGAATAGCTTGAGTTAGTGTCTCCCCGACGTAGATCATCTTCGGCCTCGAAGTCATCGAAGCAAGCACGTTCGTTCTTCTTGTGAAGCTTCTCTAGAGTCCGGAATTCATGATCGCAGCGATGGGGACATCTACACGGAGCTAAAGAAGTGAAGGACCGGATCTACAAAGGTTGTAATCCCTTTCACTTGTTGTTAAAGTTGTTAACTTGCTTGTTTTCGCCTTATCTCTAGTAAACGATCTAGATTAGGGTTGTTCGACACTTGAAAAATTTGAATCGGGCATGGTTGATGCCTTGTAGAACCTTGTTAGAGTTCCTAGGAACCCTACAATAAACACACGCGACACGAAATGAACATCTGGAGAAAGAGAAAGTGGTTATCGCTGTGCGGTAACGTAATTAACTGCAGGGGCATGCGCCTGCAGGGAAGAGCATCCCCACAATCAAAAACCCGTTGCAAACGAGGGGGAATCTGACAAAGTATGCTATAACGACCGCATCCATCCAAACCTCCGATATACGGTGCCATAAATCAACTTGGTATCTTCGGAGAAGTGGATGGATATTCCCAAATAGCATCTGCCCCCAAATTCAGGAAAGACGGCCTTTGCGGTCCCGTCTCCTGTTTTCGGCGGTAAACAATCTACTAAAGTTCCCGACGAGCATTCGATCTTTTAATCGGGAATCTTGTTGGATTGCTAGACTTATTTTTGAAAAGTGTTTTCAATTCGAGACTTAAATGCAAGGTTTATAGGGTTAGGCCTGAAATTCGGAATATATGATAATCCAGGTTTATGATGTCTAAAGATGATGCAGATTCTAATTATTGTATTTTTCATTTCTTTTTTGCAACTGTAAGTGTAACGCGTGACAGTATCCCTGATTTTGTTGCTATACGACAACGCCATTAAGGATATGCATATTTACTTAAGTTGATGTCATGTGATGTTATTGTGTTGCTAATTATATGTTATATTGGATCGTCGTGATTGAATAGCCGAGGGTTTTACGTGAAATGAGAGTTTTTCAATTTTCATTCATGTAAATATTTGTATGTAATATTCTTTTATTGGGACACTTCCTGGTTGAGGTTATTGTCTCCATTTGATGTATATTATTTACTTTTCCGCATTAGGATAGACCTAAGGCGGGGAGCACAAGTAACCGGGTTCTAGAGTCCAGTGGGAGACCATCTCGAGCAGTCGAGACCAGTCACCTAACTCTAGAATTGGCAGGGTTGCTTGCCACTCTCGTAGGGGTCTAGGGGTGTAGACTTGGCAATTCATCATGACCGTGGAATCCATGATTTTCATTACTGGCTTAATCTAAAACATGGACCTCCTAGTATATCCTATATTTCATATATCTGCTTCTGTTGTTTCTGTGATGTGATCGTATAACTGCGTAAGACGAATGCTATTTATATATATGATATACTAGTAGACACTATATATGTTTTGCATCCGCGCTAGTCCTGACCCCGCCCTGCCGTAAGTTAAGTAACTTTACGGTGAAGACCTGGGTCCCTGTGGCGAATGCGGATGGTATATATATGTGTTTTATTTTTGTTTCTTCTGTGATATTTAGGAAACTTAAATGATGGGACATCATTAATAAGAATAATGAAAAGAAAAGAAACTTAAAAGATGTTGTAGAATCAAATTTTTCAAAAAGGTAGCTCTAGTTCTTACTTTGCATAGCGGTATTCCATAATGAATATCATGCACCTCATTCGATGAGGAAAGTGCCTAGATCCTTTCACCGGGAATGACCTCTTTAACAAAACTAGCATATGCTACAACACACTCGGTTTGTTTTGAAAACTACTCGATTTTAAAGTGGAGCTTAAGCCACTCTTTTTCAATTTACTAGATTCTACAACGATATCAAGTTCATTACGCTAATGGTTTTCTTCAAAACCAGTCGTAGTCCTCCATCATTTCAGATAGGTACTATTTAGTATGCGTGCTGCATTTGTTGACCTTGTCAAGGCGTAGTGTTCGGTAGCTGATTAGTGCTTTTCTGTCGCATGTTAATGCGATTGGATTAGGGTAGTCGTACGGCCTTGTTGACTTTGTCAAGGGTCGTGCGGGTGGGTCTAATTCAATCACGAATTGACAGGTTGAACTTGACTAGCGGCCTATGATTTGTTGACCTCCGTCATGGTCATAGGTCGCTAAGGGTAAAAACAGATATTGGGAATTTCAAGTGTTGAAATTTGCAATGAGATTGCATACCTTCTATGAGATAGTTGGATCCCGATACCCACTGCGAGTAAGTGTTACTCCTGGGACAGTTTTCCACATTACAATTAGCTAATCCAAAAAGTGTCTAAGAAAGGTGTTAATAGGGTTATGCTCCTGTGGAAACGAGATTATTTAATTAGTTTCATGCGAAAGCACGGGGAGACTCCCTCGGAGTATCAACACCTAACTAGCTAATCGATTAGCGAACTTGTAGGGTGTAATTAATCCCGCCTAATCTTAACTTTTAGGGTTTGAAGGAAGATTTGATAAAAATGGTGGGTGCCATCCTGATTAGATAAGATAATAACCAATCTAATCTTGCAAGAGCGCACGCTAAAGTGTTTTCTTCTCTCTCTCTCTCCAGGTAGCGACCATGTCATGCCTTAATCAAGATAATAATATTGATGTATTGACTGAACCCGTTTATTATACTGGGCTGGAGAAAGTTGGTTCCGCTCTATCTTATGACAACTTTCATAAGTCTGGGTAAGGAATATGGGAATGCAAGGATTCCCACGCAACCCGAGTGAAAAAAAAGCATTTTGATGCATCTTCTTCGGGTGTGTTAGTTATTGAAAAATGTTTCTCAGTTTGTTCTACATTCTGAGTATTGGATACTAAATCAGGATCCTATATTTGTAATATGTTATAAGGGTTAAAGAGAAGTAGAGAATTGGAAAAGGGTGATATGCCTCTCAAAGTAGGAAATTGAGTAAGTGTTGCTGCCGAAGCTGTCGGCGAATATCACCTAGTATTACCAAATGATAATACATTGATTTTGAAAGACTATTATTTTGTACCATCGATGATGTGCAATATACTATCCATTTCTTTATTAGATAAAGAAGGATATAACTTTTCATTAGAGAAAAAATTTATGAACATTTTCCTAAATCAAGTGTTGGTTCGGTTTGGTACGTTATGTAATGGTATATACGTTCTAAATCAAAATATAGTTCTAAATATACAGAACACACACAAGAAGAAAATGAACGAAGCCTTCTTGTGGCACTGTAGAATTTGTCATATCAATGCGACAAGACTAGCAAAGCTGTATAAAGATGGATATTTGAATCTTTTCGAATTTACATCTTATGAAACTTGTCAGTCATGTATCAAAGGCAAGATGACCAAAACTAGGAAGAGCTACTGAACTCTTGGGACTAATATATAGTGATGTATGTGGTCCTATGTCTACACATGCCAGGAATGGTTCATCGTACTTCATTATATTCATCGATGATCTCTCAAGATTCAGACATGTGTTCCCGTTGAAACACAAATCTGAAGCTTTTGAGAAATTCAAGGAATATAAGAGCGAAGTAGAGAACTAGACGAGTAAAAATATTAAAATCCTTCGATCTGATCGAGGAGGTGAATACTTAAGCACGGAATTTCGAGATTATCCAAAAGTGAATAATATTCTCTCTCAGTTACTCCTCCATATACACCACAACACAATGGAGTATCGGAGTGGAGGAATCACACCCTATTAGATATGATGCGCTCTATAATGAGTACAGCTAAATTACCTATTTCCTTTTGGAGTTATGCGCTTGAGACAGCTGCATACCTATTGAATCAAGTTCCATCAAAATCTGTGCCTAAAATACTATATGAGATATGGAGTGGAAAGAGACCATATCTTAAACGAGTTAAGATATGGGGTTGTCCGGCCTATGTTAAAAACACAGAATCCGGACAAACTCAAAACACGATCAGTTCTTAGAAAGTTTGTGGGATATCCAAAGAATTCACGTGGATATCTATTCTACCACAGTGAGGAACGAAAAGTTTTTGTTGCTAAACATGCTACCATTTTAGAAAAAGAATTTGTTGTAAAAGAAATTAGTGGTAATGAGGTAGTGCTGGAAGAAGATACAGATACACAAACTACAACTGTAGATTTGGTAGAACCGGAGGATTCAATAGTCCCAGACGAACCTCAGCCATTCCGCAGATCTAGTAGGGTTCCTCATCCATCTGAGAGATACTACGGTTTTCTCATAGATGGTGGGAGCGAGGATTGCATCATGTAAGATAATGACGCAACTAGTTTCGGACAGGCCATCACAAGTGGGGACTCTGTGAAATAGCTGGATGCTATGCGATCTAAGATGGAATCTATGTATGCGAACAAAGTATGGACTTTAGAAGTTGCTCCTGAAGGGGTAAAATCCATTGGGAGCAAGCGGAACTTTAAGAAGAAAATTGTTGTAGATGGAAAGGCTGAGACCTTCAAAGCTAAACTTGTAGCAAAAGGTTTTCTTCAACGACAAGGTGTCGACTATGACGAGACCTTTTCTCCAGTAGCTATGCTTAAGTCCATCGGGATCGTACTTGTCATTGCTGCGTACTATGACTATGAAATCTGGCAGATGGACGTCAAGACCGTTTTCCTAAATGGTGATTTAGAAGAGAGCGTGTAAATGACACAGCCAGAGTGCTTCATAAACAGTAGGAGCAGTGGAAAGGTATGCAAGCTTTTTAAATCAATCTACGGATTAAAGCAAGCGTCGCGGAGCTGGAACATCTGTTTTGATGTAGCAGTCAAAGAGTTTGACTTCATCAAAAACGTAGATGAACCATGTATATATAAAAAGGTTCTAGAGAGTAAGGTTGTCTTCCTCGTATTGTATGTAGATGACATACTCTTAATAGAAAATGATGTTCCTATGCTGCACTCGGTCAAACTCTTCCTATCACAAAATTTCTCCATGAAAGATCTGGTTGATGTCTTCTACATCCTGCGGATAAACACCTATAGAGATATATCTAAAAGGATGTTGGGATTGTCTCAATCCATATACATAGAAACCATACTAAAGAGGTTTAGTATAGAATATTATAAGCGTGGTAATTTACCCGCTTGTTCAGGAATCACTCTCTCCAAAGAGATGTCTCCCAAGACTGATTTAGAAAGGGCTCGAATGAAAGTGATAGCCTATGCTTCTATAGTTGGGTCTATCATGTACGCGATGTTATTCACCAGACCGGATATAGCTTACGCACTTAGTGTGGTAAGTAGGTATCAATCAGACCCAAGGGAGAAGCACTAGATAGCTGTGAAGAACATTCTTAAGTACTTTGGAAAGACTAACGATATGTTCATGGTGTATGGTAATGGAGAACTCCAAGTGGAGTCCTTTACCGATTTGAGCTTCCAGAGTGATAAGGAAGACAAAAAGTCTGTCTCGGGTTTTGTCTTCACCCTCAATGGAGGGGAGGTATGTTGGAAGAGTTCTAAGCAAGATACCATAGTAGACTCGACGATGGAGGCTGAATATATCGCTGCCAATGATGCTGCCAAAGAGGATGTCTGGATGAAGAAGTTCATTCCTGAACTAGGCATGGTTTAATCTATTGAGAATCCAATACCATTGTATTATGATAACAATGGAGTTGTAGCTTTGGCCAAGGAACCCTGGTCCCATCAGCGATCCAGACATATTCTGAGGCAGTATCACCTGATCTGGGAGATAGTTGATTGTCGAAAGATCGAGGACAGGAGATTAGATACGAAGGACAACACGGCAGATCCACTCACGAAGGCCCTTCCCAGACGCAGTTTGAGAGACTTTTTGGGATGTTGGGTATGCGATACTTACAACAACTGGCCTTAGTGCTAGTGGGAGATTGTTAGGAATATGTATGCCCTAGAGGCCATTATTGTATATTATAGTGGATTCTTGGACATATATATAGAGGACTTTCTTGCTCGACATGATAGTATGCTATATGGTTGCTCTTTATCATAACATGTGCACTTGTTTTAGTTACTATCTCATTGATACATGTTGAGAAATCCTTTAGGATGCTGGCTTGACTACCAAGACTATGATGCAGATCATACTAGTGGGGCTTGTGTAGTCTGCAAGCACATCCTTTAACAGTTCCTAGTCGAAGGAGTATCAAAATAGGGCATCGATATTTCAGAGTAGACTAGTGTGTACATTTCTTGACCCTGTATGGGGCAATGGTTGATCCCATGATCCCATAACCATTGGTGTTTGACATCAAAGATTGTACACAGGTGCTCATTGGAGAATGGGTACACCGAACAGGACTCGCCAAGAACTCCTAGATGGTACTATTACCTATTGTCGGATAGCAGTTCTCTGGTGACACTTGTACAAGTTAGTCTGTAGACCTGAGATCGTCATAGTGTCTTGTTTGGTTCCTACGGTGCTTTGATTTCCTCCCTACCATGGCTAAAAGGAGTCGTGCAAACAGGTGAATTTTGGGTACAGTCCCGAGTCACATGGAGGCAGTGAGAAATAGGAGGGGTTTCGTCTTTGTCGGTATCGAGAGTTGATGTTGTGCTATGCTCGATTGGATATAACAGCAAGTCCCTAGCCAGGGCTAATAAGATATACTGGTAAATGTTATCAGTAGTTTCTTGAACAGTTATATGCCACACATCGGTATGACTTATCAAGTTAGTGGGGTCTAACGATTCCACCCCCAAACTCGATATGTGAAATATCAGACGAAGAGACCGGACTGTACGGTAAGTGTTGCTTATAGGCTTTATAGGAGTTTGGACAAGTTTTCTTGTTGATCTTCAATTCGTTCAATACGTGGGTAGCCGTTACGTCCAGCCAGTATCGCTTACATCTTGTGGGTATCTGATGTGATGATTACCAACTCTTAGCGTGTTGACGAGTGTTTAAAGTCCCACATAGAGGTATCCTAGCTCAAGCAAAACGAAGTAGGGCACGTATGGAGATATGTGCAGGAGCTTGATTAAATACGAGTATATGATACCGTATTCTAATCTAGCGATATTTGATATCAGCCTGGTTATATGTGATATAACCGGATTATTGAATCAAGCGTTGATTCAATGATTTGATATATATATATATATATATATATGTTAATATATATTTGATATTGGCCGGTTATATATGATATGACCGGATTATTGAATCAAGTGTTAATTTAATATCTAATATTGAATATTAGCCGGTTATATGTGATATAACCGGATAACTGAATCAAGTGTTGATTTAATGTTTTGATATACATATATATATGATATTAGTCGGTTATATATGATAAAACCGGATTATTGAATCAAGTGTTGATTTAATAATTTGATATATATTTATATTATATATATATAAACTAATATTTAGCTCACTTAAGATTTTCTTCACATGAAATACACACACACACACACACACACACATTTGTATCATGGTTGATGATACAAGGAACATTGATGTATAAGAACCACATTGAGAAAAGATAATGATAAACATTTTGGAATAAAATGAAATGAAGAATGAGTCATGGTTTAAGATGCTTGTAGAAGCCAGACTCATCTTCAAGTCTTTTTTTATTCAAAGATATTTATCATACACATCTTATCTCATAATTTCATGGTTCAAATCTCATCCAAGTTCATCGTCATCTTTTTCTTGCTCTTCTCTATAGAATTTTCTTGAGTTGAGAGAAAGAAAAAGAGAAAAATATTTTTTGTGAGCAAATCTCCTACTTCATCAACCTATACTAATCTAGGCCATTAATTTAGGTTGTTAATTTCACTAATACCTTCATTAGTGAAGTGTGAGCTTGAGTGAGAGAGACTTCAAAGTGGATCATCTTCGGCAACGAAGACAACAAGCAAGTTCGATCCTTTCTTCAAGTGGAGCCTCAAGAAGAGTTCTAGGGACTACTACTCGGAGCTTTAGATGTGAAGGACTAGACTATAAAGGTTGTAGACTCATTTCACTTAGTATAGAATATTGTTCGCTAACTATAAACCCTAATTCTCTAATTCGATTCTAGTTTAGTATACTTAGCACTCTATATTTTTTTAAATTGTATACTTGATGCTCATATAAAACTAGTAGTGGTGCTAAGACATACTTTCAGGTTTGGTCAAGTAAAACATTTTATTATCTTGATTAGGGCGTGAATTAGTTGCTACCTAGAGAGAGATAAAATAAACACTCAGTGTGCACTCTTGCAAGAATATATTGGTTATTAGTTTATCTAATCAGGATGGCTCCTACTGTTTCCTCGAATTTTCTGTCAAACCTTTAAAAGGAAAACTAGTAGGGATAATTCGCACCTTACAAGTTCGCTAACCGTTCAGCCAGGTGAGTGTTAGTACTCCGAGAGAGGTTTCCCGTACTCTAGCATGGACTTAATTTAAATAAACCTCGTTTCAGCAGAGGCGTAGTTCCGTTAACACTTTTCTAGACACCAAATAGGTTAGCTAATTGCGAAGTGAAAAATATCTCCCAAGAGTAATCCTACACATTAGTGGGATCGGGATCCAACTATCATTGCATGATAACCTAGATGGAAGCCACTCTAGTCACCACACTCCAGAAGGTATGCAATACTAGCAAGTTTCCTGTATATTTGAACTCCGGATGTGGTTTTTGCCCCAAGCAACTTATGACCTTGGCAAAGGTCAACAAATCATAAGTCACAAGTCAAGTTCAACCCGTTATTATCCTGGATAACATTAGACCTACCCGTATGACTTTTGTGAAAGGTCAACAAAGTCATACGACTGTCCTAACTAATCGCATCAACATGCAACAGAAAAGCAATACTTAGCTAATGAACATTGCGCCTTGGCAAAGGTCAACAAACGCAGCATGAATACTATGTATTACTAATCTGAAATGACGGAGGGCTACGACTGGTTTTTGGCGAAAATAATGAACTTTATATCGTTGAAGGAACCGAGTAGTTTTGAAAAGGAGTGGTTTAGGCTCTGCTTTTGAAAACTAGTGGTTTTGAAGAAAACCGAGTAATTTATAGTAACATAAACTTTTGCTCAAGTGGTTACTCCCCATGAAGTGATGTAGGCTCTTGCCTCCTCGAATGAGGTGCGGGATATTCCTAACCGAATACCACTATGCAAATCGAAAGACTATGACTATAGTTATTCGAAATTTGTTCCAAAAAAATCTTTTAGGTTTCTTTTCTTGCATTAATTAAAATTAACGTGGCCCCATTAATTAATTCCTATCACACCCGAAAAGAACGAAAATAAAATGTACATATATGCCATCCGCATTCGCCATGGAGCCCCGCCATGCACCGTTAGGTTACTTAACTACCAACAGAGTGGGAGCAGGACTAGCGCGGTTGCAAAACATATAAAATATATACTAGTATATATAATTATATATAAAACCATTCTTCCCAGGCATGATATAAGCAACATCACAGAACAAAAATAAGCAACATGGAATAGCGGATAATCTTGGAGCCTCGAGTTTCATTTGAGCCGCAAATAAGACCCGACATTCCCGGTCGTGTGGATAGCCCGTGCAATGTAAAACCTAGACCCCTACGAGCGCGGCAAGTTACCCACCAATTCCGGAAGTGAGGCAACCCCAATCAACAAAGTGAATAGGCCACCCAGCACTTCACGGAATTGTAAGTCGATATCACACACCCCACACACTCATAGGGATGCGGAATTTACAAAACCGATTTTTATACTTGCAATATCGACCTATCATTGATTAGAAGAGGTTTTGTCGATCAAAAATATTTACCGCAATCAAGAACGGCGTCGCATGAAGCTAGCCGGTGAATACGGGTCGGTCCACAGGGATGTGTAAATCTTCTTTAAGTTCTTACGAGTTAATTCCAAATGGTGTTTGGATTTATAATTAAACCTAAAAATTGAAGTTGTATGAGACTAGGATTAGAAACTTGCTAGGATTAGGTCTAGGGAAAATTTGGTAAACAAAGATTTACATCTCTTTCCATTGCTATTAATTAAAGATATCATATTAGTGTTATGGTAAATCTTAACAAAGGGGATTAGGATGATTGGGAAGATTGATTCTTCCTCTAGATCCTTATCCTTCCTTTCTTAATCTTTACCCTAACCTCCATGGAAAACCTTAAAATCCGGGCCTTTAGACTACGGAATTCACCGTTACCTTGAGGGAAAAAGTGCCGTAGGGAGCGGAATAAAAAGGTATGCATGGAGTTCTAATGTTCATAAAAGTTTAGCAACGAAAAGAGATGAGAGATCTTCGTCTCTCAAATCCTTCCCTATTCCTAACCCTAACAAGCGAGGAAACTACTCGCTCATTGAGGGGATGAAAGAAGACAAGAGTTTATTCAAGAGAGAAAACATCATTGCAAATTAATAAAAGCTAAAATAAATTAAACTAAGGCGAGAAAGTAAATTACCTAGGGCAGATATAAAAAAACTAGAACTAGGATAAGAGAAATAACCTACTTACTGTTGATGCACTCTAACTTCAAGAAAACAGAATTTTATTCATGAGAAGAGGCATAAGAAATTACAAGGTCTTGGGTTCTATTTATAGGACATAGAAACCCTAGGGCTACAGATTGCACCGCATGTCTAAAGTTACAAATATACCCCTAAAAAGATCTTTCCAGAGCCGCCACAAATTATGGTAAAAAGTTCTGCGCATTAGGGCTTCAAGTAGCCGCGGATCCGCGGCCTTGGTGGGCTTTGGGCCGCGGATCCGCGGCCCAATGATGGGATCAGCATTGGATTTTTCTTGGGCTTCTTTTGGTTCTTCTGGGCTTCTTGTTTATTTATTCTTTTTATCATTTGGGCTTCTGCTGTAATTCCAGAATTTCCATGAACACTTGTACCGATCCTTTAACCGTTTTTCTCGCAAATTTGGATCTTGCGTCGCCTTGTTGATGGTGAACCGTTCTTCTGCTGAGCTTTACTAAGATCTTTCTATTTGTTGGTCAAAAATCCTTCTTTTGTGTCGTCTTTTGTGTTTTTCACTGTTTTTGCTCCAACAACCTGTAACCTGTAACATGTAGCAGACATGGGTCAAAAGCACCTGTTTTTATTCTTAAAAGCATAAGAATGGGGAATACAAAATGCAATATTATGTTATGAACAAATACCCCCAAACTTATCTTTTGCTCGTCCTCGAGCAAACTTATTGTTTTATTCTCTACAAAAAACCTAACCGCACTTTCGCAGGGAAACGCAATTGCACTGAGCTCATGCAACAAGCCGTTAAACCTCTAGGTGTCCCTAGTAGGAGGAGTGTTGTCTCCTGAGGGTTTTCAGCGGATTACACCCACAAAATCCTATCAACTCGGCCCATTGACTTTAGTTCTCCAATTAGGTTTTCTAACAAGGAATTCTATTATCTTTTGACTCGCAAATTATCCACCCATATTCTTCACACTTCCTCATTATTTAACTTAAGATTATATATATCATGCAGATCTACTTAGCTTTCGGCATTTCCTAAGTTTTCCTTCTAGGGTTCCATTTCCACTTAGGAATTTCTATCAACTCCATTAAAGATACAAGTTCTATTCTTCATTCCATTCTCTTATCTAAACTCCAATCACATATCCCCACGTGTGTGTAAATATCACCCCTACACTTGGAAATTCAAATCAAGCAATCGTACTCTCGTCCTTTGTCCAAAGCACTTCTTAGTAGGTGAATTTAAATGAAATTTGCTTACACATCCTTCATGCGACCGTTAATACTTCTTGAGGTACCAACGACCGATTACAAAATGCGTTTGCACTTTAAAGCATACTTCCTAGTCTTTGCAACACCCAAGGCTTTAGCAGTGACTCCCAAACCAGTTGGTCTAAGGCACTAGGTGATGAAGCACCCTCGCTAAGTATTTTTCTATTTTTGCAGCCTTAAGTAATCACAAAAACCAGTGTCCATTTTTTTTTTATTCATTCACACTTTTTCATACTAAGGACTCTAGACAAGAGCATTTCAAGGTCTCTTCTACTATTCCAAGTTTCAAGGTGCGTGATTGTGCAAATTGTAGGGTATACATTTTCAGAATCTAGACTTAAGCTAGGAACTATTTTTCAAACTTATACTCTAATAAAAGTTTTAATACTTTTCCTTCGTTTCGACTTAGCCCAAGAACTGAACCCAAAATTTGCCTATTTCTAAATAATCTACAAAGACAAATACTTTCTACCGTTAAACTCTAAGAAAGGTTATTTTTAGGGTTTTTAATTTGCTAAGTCTAAGATCTAGTTTTTCCTAGCCAGTTAACCTATTTATCAAACTCAAGTCAATTAACTAGAATTGAATACATTAATTTTTATAATTTTTGAAATTTTTCAATTTTTTATGGGTTTTTCTGTTTTCTAATTTTTTTTTATTTTTCAAATTTTTCAAATTTTTATGATTTTTTATATAAAGATGCAATGCAGAAATATACATATGAATGCAAAAGGAAAACTTACCGAACATACCCCCAAACTTATAATGGACAGTGTCCTCACTGTCATGCTGCACCAAGTGGGTTGATAATATCAGCGAGTTCCTGCTTATTATTATATTTACATATTATATACACACCCTCAAACTTATTTGAAATAATGTTTTGGAAGAAAAGAAATCTGGGGGTGAAAGTGGAGGAATATTACTCAGTGTAGATCGGCTCCTGCAAGAACAGGAGCTCCTCCGAAGGGTCCGCTGTGAGGAACGGTTTCAAACGATGCCCATTTACTTTGAAACGTGTACCGTCCTCCGGGTTTTCTAGATCAACCGCACCATGCGGATAAACGGTGCGGACTACAAAGGGTCCTCTCCATCTAGAACGGAGCTTGCCGGGATGAAAATGTAACCGAGTATCATATAATAAAACCTGTTGACCTGGTTTAAATGTCTTTCGCAAAAGGTTTTTATCATGAAATACCTTAACTCGGTTCTTAGCAATCACGGCATTATCATATGCCTCATCCCGCAGCTCCTCCAATTCATTCAATTGCAGCTTTCGATTGCTGCCCGCATCTCCTAAAGATAGATTCAGCTCTTTAATGGCCCAAAATGCTTTATGCCCAATTTCTACTGGAAGGTGGCAAGCCTTCCCGTAAACAAGCCGGTATGGAGACATGCCAAGATCGGTCTTGTATGCAGTACGGAAAGCCCATAGTGCATCGATCAATTTTAGTGACCAATCTTTACGGTTTTTAGAAACCGTTTTCTCCAAGATTTGCTTAATTTGTCTATTCGAGATCTCGGCTTGCCCACATGTTTGGGGATGGTATGGCGTTGACAGCTTATGGGTGATAGAGTATTTGCGCATTAAGGACTCAAAAGTCCTATTGCAAAAGTGAGAACCATTATCACTTATTATCGCACGAGGGTGCCCAAATCGAGAAAAGATGTGATCTTTTAGAAATCGAACGACAACCTTGTTGTCATTCGTTCGACTTGGTATAGCCTCGACCCACTTTGAAACATAGTCAACAGCCAAAAGAATATACACATTTCCAAAAGAGTTAGGAAATGGTCCTATGAAGTCTATACCCCAAACATCAAAAATGTCTACAACCAAAATTGGTTGGAGCGGCATTTCGTTTCTCCGCGATATCCGGCCCAAGTGTTGGCACCGGGAGCAAGTTTTACAGTATTCGAATGCATCTTTGAAGAGTCGTGGCCAATAGAAACCACACTACAAAACTTTCTCGGCTGTCTTCTTTGGGCCAAAATGCCCGCCACATGCTTGATCGTGGCAAAAAGACAGCACACTCTTAACCTCATTTTCAGGTACACACCGGCGAATGATTTGGTCGGAACAATATTTAAAAAGATAAGGTTCATCCCAGTAAAAATGCTTTACTTGGGACAAAAATCGAAGTTTATCTTGTTTCGACCAATCTTTAGGTATCAAGCCGGTGGCTAAGTAGTTTACAATATCGGCGAACCATGGTTCGCAAGAAACAGTCAAGAGTTGCTCATCGGGGAAAGCATCGGTGATAGGAAGTTCAAGTGTAGGCGACGAAGGAAGTCGTGAAAGGTGATCGGCCACTTCGTTTTCACATCCCTTTTTGTCCCTTATAATAAGGTCAAATTCTTGTAGCAAGAGGATCCAACGTATGAGCCTAGACTTAGCATCCTTCTTCGCAAAAAGGTGGCGAAGAGCTGAGTGATCCGTGTACACTATAACTGGAGAGCCGATTAAATAAGGCCGAAATTTCTCAAGTGCAAACACAACAGCTAAAAACTCTTTTTCTGTTGTTGTGTAGTTTAATTGGGCCTCATTTAATGTTCGGCTAGCGTAGTAAATTACATGCGGCATCTTGTTAATGTGCTGTCCGAGAACAGCACCAATGGCAAAATCTGATGCGTCGCACATAATTTCAAAGGGATGCGTCCAGTCTGGAGATGAAAGGATGGGCGCAGAAATGAGTGAGTGTTTCAACGACTCGAACGCTTTCATGCAAGTTGAGTCGAAAACAAAAGTAGTGTCCTTGGCCAACAAGAGAGTCAAGGGTCTAGCAATCTTGCTAAAGTCCTTGATGAACCGTCTATAGAAACCGGCATGGCCAAGGAAAGCTCGGATATCTTTGACGCATTTAGGAGGAGGAAGATTAGAAATGACTTCGATTTTAGCTCTATCAACCTCTATGCCGTTTTGCGAGATGACATGTCCTAAGACAATGCCTTCTCGTACCATAAAGTGGCACTTCTCCCAATTCAAAGTCAAGTTCTTTTCCCTACAGCGGGTGAGAACCGCGTCAAGATGTCGTAAACACTCATCGAAGGAGTCACCAAAAATGGAGAAATCATCCATAAAGATTTCTAAAAACTTCTCCACAATGTCCGAAAAGATCCCCATCATACACCGCTGAAATGTAGCGGGTGCATTGCATAACCCAAAGGGCATGCGACGATAAGCAAAAGTGCCAAAGGGACAAGTAAATGTAGTCTTGTCTTGATCCTCTTTGGCTATGGGGACTTGATTATAACCGGAATAGCCATCTAAAAAGCAGTAGAATTCGTGCCCGCTAATCGTTCTAGCATTTGGTCAATGAATGGTAAAGGAAAGTGGTCCTTCCTTGTCGCGGCATTGAGTTTTCGGTAGTCGATGCAAACTCGCCACCCAGTTTGGGTGCGAGTGGGAATTAACTCATTTGCCTCGTTGGTAATGACCGTGATGCCCGATTTCTTTGGCACGACATGAATGGGGCTAACCCATTGGCTATTCGAGATAGGGTAAATGATACCGCTATCAAGACACTTAACAATCTCCTTCTTGACCGCCTCTTTCATGATGGGGTTGAGGCGTCTTTGTGGATCCCTTGCCGGCTTGGCATCATCCATCAAGTGTATATGATGTTCGACTATGAGGGGACTAATCCCCTTGATGTCCGCCATAGACCAGCCGAAAGCTTGCCGATTATTGTATAAGACCGTTAAAAGAGCCTTCTCTTGCTCAAGAGCTAGAGAGGCCGAGATGATAACGGGTAAGGTCTCATTTTCACCTAGATAAGCATATTTTAGGTGCGACGGCAAAAGCTTTAGTTCGAGTTTGGGTGGTGAAACGATAGATGGTAACAATGGAGTAACTGTTTCAAACTCGAAGGATTCCATCAAAGGTTCAAATTGAGTGTACGCTACCGAGTCGGATGGTTCAACTAACTCATCCGCAAAAGCAAAAGACTCAAACTCGGGTGGAGAGTCTTCAGGATCATCAACAAAGGTGAAACACTCATAATCTTTGTCCGACGTGAAAGCTGTGTCGGATTCTAGGAGGAACGCACTAGTGGCGTCAATATTACTATGATCAAACATGAAATTTTTGAACTCACAGTCCTCCTCCGCGATCTCATCGATCGAGCACATGTCAAGTACGCTAGAATTAGGCTCGCAAGGCTGACTTCCTAACTTGAAAATGTTGAGTTCAACTGTCATCTTGCCAAAGGATAGATTCATTGAACCATTACGACAGTTGATTACCGCGTTAGAAGTCGCGAGGAAAGGTCGACCAAGTATCACCGGAATTTGATTACGGGGGTTAGCGACAGGCTGTGTATCCATAACAATAAAGTCCACGGGGAAAATGAAATCCCCTACTCTAATTAACACATCCTCCAACTCTCCCCTAGGGTGGGTGATTGATCGGTCGGCCATTTGGAGAGTGCAATGAGTAGGCTTGAGCTCTCCAACGCCTAATTGTTCGTACACCGAATTGGGTAGCAAATTGACACTAGCACCAAGATCTAATAGTGCTCTATTGATGGTCTTGTTCCTAATTGTGATCGAAATAGTAGGACAACCGGGGTCCTTGTGCTTTGGGGGTAAAGAATTGACAAGAGCATCACTAATAGCACTAGCCACGAAAACTTTCTTTGGTACTTGTGACTTCCTCTTTTTGGTGCATAAGTCCTTTAAGATTTTTGCATATGAAGGAACTTGTTGGATTGCATCCAAAAGAGGGATATTTATGCTAACCTGCTTGAACAACTCTACAATCTTCTCCATCTGTGGAGTTGGTTTATTGGATCTCAACCGATTTGGAAAAGGAGCATTTTGAAAAGTTGTTGAGTCCAATTTTTGCGGATCAGATTGTTGAGTTGGAACGGAACCCCGTGTAGATGTGTTCGTGTTGTGAGAAGAGGGTCCGTTCGAGCTAGAAGAAGTAGAGCCATGTGAAGGATGGAGAATAGGCTCTAACGAAGAAGAAGAGGAAGATGAAGAACCACCGGCAGAGGTGTCATGGTGAATACCCACATTGTTTTGCAGCACTCTTCCGGATCTCAACGTAGTCACAGCATTCACGTTATGATTCTGCTGTTCATGTGCAACATGTGCGTGACCAGGATTTGGGAGTGGTTGAGACGGAAGCTTTCCTTTCTCTCGCTCTTTCAATGCTGCGTTGAGTTGTGCGATTTGTGCCTCAATAGCTTTGATGCTTTGATCGTGTGAGGCACTGTTTTGCACTAAAGATTGAACAGAAGTCTCTATCCTAGCTGTGGACTGTGCAGATTGCTTTAGGAATGCTTCTAGACTTCTTTCGAGCGAGCTAACAGCATTTTGAGGGGGAACAAAATTGTTGGGTACAAAATTGTTCATCTGATTAGGGTAAGGTTGCTGTTGGAGAGGCTGCTGAAATTGAGTTTGTGGAGGTGCTTGTTGTTGTGGAGGAGGAGCCCTTTGAAAATTGTTGTTTCCTTGGGGTTGTTGAGTGTGGTTCCAAGCGAAATTAGGGTGGTTCTTCCAACCCGGATTGTATGTTGAAGAGTATGGATCATTTCTTTGTCGTTGCTGAAAGGCAGCATTGACTTGATCTTGTCCTTGAGTGGAAACAGTGTAAGGACACTCTTCGGTGAGATGTGATGGATCCGACCAACAAGCACAAACAGTTCGTGGGGGCACAACAGGGGCAGGAGAAGGTGCTGAGATTTTAGTCTCAAGCGCTTCTAGCTTTTTCGTAAGAGCGGCCATCTCGGCCTTCATAGCAATTGACATCTCTACTTGATGTATGCCTGCCCTAGGTTGACCAATAGAAGAAGATGATGTGGTCTTGGTGCTCTCCCATTGAATTGTTTGCTCACTAAGATCCTCAAGAAACTGCCACGCTTCCTCACTAGATTTGGACAGAAAGTGACCTTGACTAATGGTTTCTAGCAACTGCTTCGTTGCCGGGTTCAATCCCTCGTATAGTGTTTGGCAAAGTTGCCATCTTTCGATTCCATGGTGAGGGCATTGAACGAGAAGGTCTTTGAATCTTTCAAAACATTTCCAAAATGGTTCGGCAGGAAGCTGTGAAAATTGTATAATCTCATTACGGATTTTAGCAGTTTTGTGATGATGATAGAACTTTTTAAGAAAAGATTTCACAAACTCGTCCCAATTTCTAATTGAGTGTGATGCGGTGCTGTATAGCCACTTCTCGGCTAGGTCACATAAGGTGAAAGGAATGACCCTTAGCCTTATAGCGTCATCACTTAATTGGGTAGTTTTCATCATGGCGCAAACGTTTTGGAATTTGTTGATAAAGATATATGCATCTTCGGATTCCAAACCATGAAACTTAGGCAGCATGTTGATGAAGTGGGGTTTGATCTCAAAGTTGTCCCCATTAGCCGGTGGGAGGGAAAGACAAGTAGGAAGGGCGGTGCGGACGGGGTAGAAAAGATCATGGAGCGCAACTCGTGCGGGCGCTTCGACAGGCGGGAGATTCGGGTTATTCGCACCTAACGGAGGTGGAATCCTTCCCGTCGGTAAGGTATTGTTAGGATCGTATCCCGACATACCTTCGGAAGAATGTGATGGTGAAAGTGAAGAAGTGGACAAGATTTCGACTTCGGAGTCGAAAGGTTCGTCGGTCGGAACCAACGAAACACGGACTAATCGGGCGCTAGGGTCCCTAGTCCAACCGGACATACACTAAAAGGGTTAGTGTAGTCGAAAGATGAAAGACAGAATGTGAAGGTAAGAAAACGTCAATGAGGAGAAGTGGTGTAAGTGAGTGCAAAGATTCTTTAGCGACAAGTTGCAAGTTTTGAAAAGATTTTCCTTTTTCTTTTTAAGTGAGCTTTTGCAAAAAGATTTTGAAAAGAGACTAGTGACACAAATGCAATTAACCACACATGCACAATCAGGCCTAAGTCTAGGGTCACCTAGGTCAGCTAGACAGCTCCTAACTGTTCCAAAGGGCTAGAGATAGGACCTCAAACCGCCTCTTCACGGACAAGTACGGCCAGGTAAGTGGGAAAGAACCACCACTACAGTGGGCCTAATTAAAAACCACTAGCCTAGACACCGCAATGTCGGTTAGGATAAACGGCCGATGCCTATACTAGTCCTCTGTCCTATTGAGCTCGAGGTCCTTAGGGCTGAGTCTAATATTTTTTTAAATTAAAAGTGGTCAATGCAAATGCTTTAAGTGATTTCTGGGGTCCTGGGAAGGGTGATGAAATCCCCACCCAATCTGAATTGGTCAATAGCCCCTTAAAGTCAGATTAAAGTATGCAAAGCAGTAAATCACTTGCAATCAATTTGCTATTTAGCGCGGCGCAAAGAATCCTGCAGAAAATCAATTATTGGAAGGGGGAAGAAGATTTTTAGCGCAAAGAATCCTGCAGAAGATTTGACAGAAGATATATAGAGATTTGTAGAGCAGAAGGAAAGAAAACAAACAGTGCAATTTCTTCACAGAGAGGGCTCCAGAGGGTCGCGGATGCGCCGCAGATGACACGTATAGGCCGCGTTTCCGCGGTTAACAGGAGGGATCGTGCTCTGCAAAAATTTGTACGGCTCTTCTGTAGCAATCTACCTCTGTTCTGATGTACCTTTTCCTGATTCTCCTTCTGTATTGTTTCAGATCCGTCAATCCTGCAAAGATCCACAAAGAAAACCCTTCAAACGATAAAAGATGATAAATTTTTTTTTATTTTTGGAATTTTTCAGATTTTTATGATTTTTTTTGATTTTATATTAACCCGAAATTACAAAAAGAAAATTTTACGCCATCCCCGGCAACGGCGCCATTTGATTAGAAGAGGTTTTGTCGATCAAAAATATTTACCGCAATCAAGAACGGCGTCGCATGAAGCTAGCCGGTGAATACGGGTCGGTCCACAGGGATGTGTAAATCTTCTTTAAGTTCTTACGAGTTAATTCCAAATGGTGTTTGGATTTATAATTAAACCTAAAAATTGAAGTTGTATGAGACTAGGATTAGAAACTTGCTAGGATTAGGTCTAGGGAAAATTTGGTAAACAAATATTTACATCTCTTTCCATTGCTATTAATTAAAGATATCATATTAGTGTTATGGTAAATCTTAACAAAGGGGATTAGGATGATTGGGAAGATTGATTCTTCCTCTAGATCCTTATCCTTCCTTTCTTAATCTTTACCCTAACCTCCATGGAAAACCTTAAAATCCGGGCCTTTAGACTACGGAATTCACCGTTACCTTGAGGGAAAAAGTGCCGTAGGGAGCGGAATAAAAAGGTATGCATGGAGTTCTAATGTTCATAAAAGTTTAGCAACGAAAAGAGATGAGAGATCTTCGTCTCTCAAATCCTTCCCTATTCCTAACCCTAACAAGCGAGGAAACTACTCGCTCATTGAGGGGATGAAAGAAGACAAGAGTTTATTCAAGAGAGAAAACATCATTGCAAATTAATAAAAGCTAAAATAAATTAAACTAAGGCGAGAAAGTAAATTACCTAGGGCAGATATAAAAAAACTAGAACTAGGGCAAGAGAAATAACCTACTTACTGTTGATGCACTCTAACTTCAAGAAAACATAATTTTATTCATGAGAAGAGGCATAAGAAATTACAAGGTCTTGGGTTCTATTTATAGGACATAGAAACCCTAGGGCTACAAATTGCACCGCATGTCTAAAGTTACAAATATACCCCTAAAAAGATCTTTCCAGAGCCGCCACAAATTATGGTAAAAAGTTCTGCGCATTAGGGCTTCAAGTAGCCGCGGATCCGCGGCCTTGGTGGGCTTTAGGCCGTAGATCCGCGGCCCAATGATGGGATCAGCATTGGATTTTTCTTGGGCTTCTTTTGGTTCTTCTGGGCTTCTTGTTTATTTATTCTTTTTATCATTTGGGCTTCTGCTGTAATTCCAGAATTTCCATGAACACTTGTACCGATCCTTTAACCGTTTTTCTCGCAAATTTGGATCTTGCGTCGCCTTGTTGATGGTGAACCGTTCTTCTGCTGAGCTTTACTAAGATCTTCCTATTTGTTGGTCAAAAATTCTTCTTTTGTGTCGTCTTTTGTGTTTTTCACTGTTTTTGCTCCAACAACCTGTAACCTGTAACATGTAGCAGACATGGGTCAAAAGCACCTGTTTTTATTCTTAAAAGCATAAGAATGGGGAATACAAAATGCAATATTATGTTATGAACAATCATACAGGATCTTTTTGGAAATCTTAACTAGCTAAACATTTTGAGGTTCTAAACTACTATGATAGAGTTTTATACCTCCTTGATTACAAGTCCTTTGGGTCTTCTTCTCCTTTACTTGAGCTCCTAGGATGTGCGGATCTCGCTCGGTCATCGGCCTCCTCATGTCGAAAACGATCCATCCGAGAGTCTATGGTTCAAGCTCCAACCTCTAAACTGAGGTAATTGAAGTACCTAGTTCGCTAGTCTAGGTAGCTTAGGAGATGTAGAGTGTTAATTAGAGTATTCTATCTCAAATGACCCTAGGGTTCACAACACATGTGAGGGTTTAGGATCTTGTGGAAGAAGGAGAAGAACAAAGGAGAGAGAAAGAAAAATTGCAAATGAGCTAAGTCTTGAAGGCTGGTGAAGAATGGCTCATTCTTTTCTCACATGAAGCATGCATTATTTTCAATAGAAAATTGTAGCCATGCTTCAATAGTAAGTCCAAACCAATAAACAAAAGAATTAGCCATGCTTCACCCATGCCACAAATATCTCCATTTTCCACCTCATTAATCTATTTTCCAAAAATAGATAAATTCAATAATGAGGTGTTCCCTTTTAGAAGCATCTCTTGTAAAATTACTAGAATGCCCTCACCGTATATACATACCCATATCCGTACTCCAAAAAATACGAATACAAAGAGATAAAAATAATCCAATAGTATAATATTAGAATCTGGTTTAATCCATAGCCCACTAGTATTATCAGTCCGAGCAACATCCATGTAGCCAGTACACATATATGATCGGAACCCTGCACGTAAAACCATACAGCCCCTACATCGTTACGCCTGAACCAGGGAAACCCTCTGTGTGGGACTCTAAAGATTCGACAGTACGCTGGCATTATGTTTAACCACAAGCCCGTCAGCGACACTAGTTGTATGTAACGGCTACCCAGGTATCTGTCGAAAAGAAGGCCGATGAGCGAACTCATCCGAACCCTTACTGAGTCTATCTGTGAAAATCTCCGTACAGTCCATTATGTTCTTCTAAGAGTATTGTATATCGGGCCTAGGGGATGGTAAATGTCAGACCCCTAATAGCGCAATAAGTCGTGTCGGTGTAGAGACCAATACACCCTGAAAAACTACCGATGTACCTACCAGAAAATCTCACTTGCCCTGGCCAGGGAATTTGTGTATTGGCTATCCGAACACAGCACGATATCAACTCCTAATACCAGAAAATACGAATCCTTTCTATCCAGTACTGCCTCCAAGTGCTTCAGGACTGCACCTAATCACTACCTGTTTGCACGACTCGTTTGAGCCGTGGTAGGATAGTAATCTAAGTATGGTAGGAACACACTCGAGACGAATAGTGATATCAAGTCAACGAACTAACCTGTACTCATGTCACCGGAGAACTACTAACTGACGATAGGTATAATATTAACCAGCAGTTCCCATCGAGTCTGTCCAGTGTAACTTATAACCCAATGAGCACCTGTATAATATCTCCGGTACCGCATACCAATGGTTGCGGGACAGGCCATCACCCCTGACTGGGATGAGAAGCGTATAAACTAGTCTACTCTGGGGTATCGATGCCCTGTCTCGATAATCCTACGACTAAGGATTAGCTTACGGATGTGATTATGAACTAACCAGCCCCACTAGTGTGACTGCCATCACAACGCTGGTAATCAAGCAAAGATCCTAAAGGCTCTATCGATATGTATTAGCGATATGCTAAAAGAAACATATACACATATTAAGATAGAATCAAACCAGATAGCATACTATCATATTAAGAAAGACTGTTATTATATCTGTGTATATCCCAACCTTCCAGAATGTAATATACAGTCCATTACTATAAAATAATGGCCTCTGGGGTGTAAGTCCATGTCGCGTACCCCGCTTGTCCGTTAGGAGGCGGAATTTTCAAAAAACGATTTTTAAAAGCTCGCAACACGGACTTAAACTCCAGGATCGATGCTAAACCCTAACTAACAAAATACTATGTAAGGTTTAACTACTCGGATGAAATTTATACCTCACGAAACCAAGTCCTTCGGGTCTTCTTTGCCGTCCTCCTCGTCATCGTAGGCTTCGAGGATCGTAACAGATCAAATCTTCCTCGTCGGCTTCCTCGAGTCAAAGACAATCCACCCGAGAGTCTATAATCCGAGCTCCAGCCTCAAATCCGAGATAATTAGGGCGACTAGCTTACTAAACTAAAAGGCCTAAGTGATGTAGAGAGTGAAAATGAAATAGTTTGTCTCTTGAAACCCTAGGTTTCTCAACTCATGAGACTTTTAGGGTTATGAGGAAGAAGTAGAAGACTTGAAGAAAAGAGAGTGGAGTTGTGAATATTGAAAAAGTGCTTGGCTGCCCTTCATAGAATAATGAAGGAAATATGATAATTGATGAGATATAAAATCTCACAAAAATATCTCATGAACTTCCCAAAATATCTAGTGATGAGTCATGAGAATGAGTCACAAAGTAGCCATGCTAGGTTCAATGTAAAACTCCACCTCATTTCTCCACGCAATTTGTTTAATCCAATAAAGAATTAAACCCTAATTAGGTTTCCACTTCTAGAAGCTTTCCCGAGCTAATTACGAGAATACCCCTCATCCGTATATACATACCTGCATCCGCATTCCAAAGAATACGAATACAAAGAGACGAAAACAATCCATCAATATAATACTAGGAACTGGCTTAAACCAAAACCCACTAGTATTACCAGCCCGATCATCATACGCGAACAAGTACACGTAAGTGATCAAAGCCCTGCCGTAAAACCATACGCCCTCTATATCTTTTGACCGATGCAGAGAAACTCTCTATGTGGGACTCTAAATACTTGACAGTACGCTGGCAGTGGGTTTATCCACAAAACGCAAGCGGTACTAGCTGAACATAACGGCTACCCAGATATCTGTCGATGAGAAGGCCGATGAGAAAACTCATCCGAACACTTACTGAGCCTGTATGTGACAATCTTTCAAAGCTAGACTTGTTGCAAAGGGTTTTCGTCAACGACCAGGTGTGGATTATGACGAAACCTTTTCTCCAGTGACTATGCTTAAGTACATCCGGATCTTACTTGCCATTGGTGCATACCATGATTACGAAATCTGGCAGATGGATATTAAGACCGCCTTTCTAAATGGTGATTTAGAAGAGTGCGTGTACATGACTCAGCCATAGGGCTTCGTAGATAGTGGGAGCAGCGGAAAGGTGTGCAAGCTGCTTAAATCCATCTATGGATTAAAGCAAGTATCGCGGCGTTGGAACATCTGCTTTGATGTTGTAGTCAAAGAGTTTGACTTCATCAAAAACGTAGATGAACCTTGTATCTATAAGAAGGTTGCAGAGAGTAAGGTAGTCTTCCTCGTATTGTACGTCAGTGACATAGTCTTGATAGGAAATGATGTTCCTATGCTGCAATCGGTCAAGATCTTCTTATCAAAAAGATTCTCAATGAAAGATCTAGGTGATGCCTCCTGCATACTGGGAATTATGATCTATAGAGATAGATCTAAACGGATACTGGGATTGTCCACATCCAGGTACAATGACACCATACTTAAGAAGTTTAGTATGGAAGAATCCAAGCGTGGTAACCAACCCACGATCTCTGGACTCACTCTCTCCAAAGAGATGTCTCCCAAGACTGATTTGGAGAGAGCTCCCATGCAAGGGATACCTTATGCTTCGGCAGTAGGCTCTATCATGTATGCGATGCTATGTACCAGACCCGATGTAGCATACTCACTAAGTGTAGTGAGTAGGTATCAAGCAGATCCTGGAGAGAGTCACTGGATAGCTGTGAAGAACATTCTCAAGTACTTGAGAAGAACTAAGAAGATGTTCTTGGTGTATGGTAACGGAGAACTCCAGGTGGAGTCCTTTACCGATTCAAGCTTCCAAAGTGATAAGGAAGACTCTAAGTCGCACTCGGGATTTGTCTTTACCCTCAATGGAGGGGCGGTGTGTTGGAAGAGTTCCAAACAGGATACCGTTGCAGACTCGACGTTGGAAGCTGAATACATCGCTGCCAACGATGCTGCCAAAGAGGCTGTCTGGATAAAGAATTTCATCACTGAACTTGGTGTGGTTCCATCCATTGAGCATCCAATAACTTTGTATTGCGATAACAATAGAGCTGTGGCTTTGGCCAAGGAACCCATGTCCTATCAGAAGTCCAGACATATTCTGAGGCGGTATCACCTGATCAGGGAGATTGTTGATCGCCGGGAGATCGAGGTCTGGAGAGTTGATACGAAGGAAAACACTGTGGATCCACTCACGAAGGCCATTCCCCAGACACAGTTTGAGAGACACTTCGGGATGCTGGGTATGAGATACTACAACAGCTGGCCTTAGTGCAAGTGGGAGATTGTTAGTTATATATATGCCCTAGAGGCCATTGTTTTACATATGATGTATATTATAGTGGATGCTTGGATATATATAGAGAAGACTTTCTTGCTCGTCATGATAGTATGCTATTTGGTTTCACTTTAACTTAACATGTTGACTTGTATTAGTTTACTGTCTTGTTCTCACATGTTGATAAAGCCCTTAGGATATGTACTCGACTACTGGGACTATGATGAGATCATACTAGTAGGGCCAGGGTAGTCAGCGAGTACATCCTATAACTGTTCCTAGTCGAGGGTGTATCGAGACAGGGCATCGATACACCAGAGTAGACTAGCGTATACGTATCTTGACCCATATGATGGGCGATGGATGATCACATATCCATCGGTGTTTGACATCAAAGATAGTGTACAGGTGCTCAGTGGAGACTGGGTACACTGAACGGACTCGCCGAGAACTCCCAGATGGTATTATACCTCTGGTCAGATAGCAGTTCTTTGGTGACGCTGGTACGGGTTAGTCTGTAGATCCGAGATCGTCGTAGAGTCTTGTGTGATTCCTAATGTGCTTTGATTTCCATCATACCACGTCCAAGAGGGCGTGCAAAATGGTGGCTTTTGGGTACATTCCCGAATCACATGGAGGCAATGAGCGATAGGAGGGGATTCGTCTCTCCCGGTATAGGGAGTTGATATTGTGTTGTGTTCGATTGGCTATAACTGGAAGTCCCTAGCCAGGGCTGATATAGAGATTTACTGGTAAGTGTTACCAGTATTTTCTCGACCTGTTATGAGCCTCGCATCGACATGACTTATCGGTTACTGGGGTTTGACGTATACCACCCCTAGACTAGGTATGCAACATATCAGATGAAGAGACCGGACTGTATAGGAGTGTTACTGATTGGATTCACAGGAGAATGTACAGGCTTGCTTGTTGATCTTCTGATCACTCAATACCTGGGTGGCTGTTACGTTTAGCTGACCGCTTGCAGCTTATGGGTGTTTGATATGATCATCACCTGCTACCGGCGTATTGACGATTCTTTAGAGTCCTACACAGAGGTTTCTTGACTCAGGAAAAACGGAGTAGGAGCACATATGTGATATGTGCGGGACTGAGAATAATACGATATGAGATACTGTATTCTATTCTCGCGATATTTGATATCAGTCGGGTCATCGGGTCAATTGTTGATTCGATGAATCGGTACATGATATATTAGTCGGTTATATGCGATATAGCCGGATTGTCGGATCAAGTGTTGATTCGATAATTTAATGTATAATTATATATGTGATATATTACATTACATTATCTAATATTGGCTCGCTTTATTTTTCCATTTTCTCACCGGATAATACATTGATATATATGTGATATATGTTAATTGTATTATTTTCTTTTGTTACAAAAATATATTATATATATGATATATAATACTGTAACAAGTTATGATTACAAATGCAACAAGATTAGTTGAGATTAAATATGGTTAGGGTTTGATTTGGGTTAGCTTATTCATGAAGCTTTTAGAAGCTCTTCTTTTGTTTCTTGCTTAGATATTTTGTTTAGATATTTTGCTTGATATTTTTAACCCAACCCAAACCCTTCACCCTAGGTTAAATCTCTACATGAATTAAACAAACTGAAGGGTTTTATTTATAACCATGGTGATTATTCATTATTCATCACAAAAGGAATTATTCTTCTTATTCTTTCTTGAGCTCTTGAAAATCTTTCTAGGTTTTTCTTTTGTGATTATTTAGTGTGAGATTATAAAAACAAATGAGAGCCAAATTCCTACCTTATCATCCTCGTCTAATCTAGCCTATTAGATTAGGGTGTTCACTTCATTAATACTTGATTAGAGAAGTGAGAGCTTGAGTTAAAGAAACTTCAAGGTAGATCATCTTCGAAAAGGAAGACTTCAAGAAAGCATGGATCATTCGGGTTGTAGAGCTTCTCTTGAGTCCGGGTGATCATGGATTGTGGCGAAGGGACTACTACTCGGAGCTTATGAAGCGAAGGAGCGGCTACAAAGGTTGTAATCCCTCTCTCTTAGTTGTAAAGATGTTTACTTGCATATTTAATCCTAATAATCTAGCAAAGATCCTCGCTTTGGGTTGTTCGGCACGTCTAAATTTTTAATCGGGCATGGTTGATGCCTTATAGACCCTTGTGACAGTGCCTAGTAACCCTACAACATGTTAAGATTATAAAGACCAACCAGATAACATACTATCATGTCGAGCAAGAAAGTCTTCTATATATATGTCCAAGCATCCACTATATCATACAATAATGGCTTCCAGGGCATATATATTCCTACCAATCTCCCACTTGCACTAAGGTCAGTTGTTGTAGTATCTCATACCCAACATCCTAAAAAGTCTCTCAAACTGCGTCTGGGAGAGGGCCTTCGTGAGTGGATCCGCTACATTGTCCTTCATGTCAACTCTCCTGACCTCGATCTCCTGTCGATCCAGTGTCTCCCGGATCAAGTGATACCACCTAATAATATGTCTTGATCGCTGATGGGACTGGGGTTTCTCGGACAAAGTCACAGCTCCATTGCTATCACAACACACAGGTATTAGATGCTCAATGGATGCAATCACACCAAGTTTAGTAATGAACTTCTTCATCCAGACTGTCTCTTTGGAAGCATCATTGGCAGCGATGTATTAAGCCTCCATCGTCGATTCTGCTATAGTATCTTGCTTGGAACTCTTCCAACATACCGCCTCTCTGTTGAGGGTGAGACAAAACCCGAGACTGACTTACTGTCGTTCTTATCACTCTGGAAGCTCGAATCGGTAAAGGACTTCACATGGAGTTCAACATTACCATACACCAAGAACATTTCTTTAGTCCTTCTAAAGTACTTAAGAATGTTCTTCACAGCTGTCCAGTGCTTTTCCCCAGGATCTAATTGATACCTGCTCAATGCACCTAGTGAGTAAGCTACATCCGGTCTGGTATATAACATCACATACATGATAGACCCAACTGCAGAAGTATAAGGTATCACTGTCATGCGAGTACTCTCCAAATCAGTCTTGGGAGACAACTCTTTGGAGAGAGTGATTCCTGAACAAGCGGGTAAATTACCACGCTTAGAATATTCCATACTAAACATCTTTAGTATGGTGTCAATATATCTGGATTAGGACAATCCCAACATCCGCTTAGATCTATCTCTATATATCTTTATCCCCAGGATGTAGGAGGCATCACCTAGATCTTTCATGGAGAACTTTTGTAATAATGTAACACCTTAGAATACGATTAGTGTTAATTAACGATAATGCAGGTTTTTAGTAAAAAGTTAACCAAAATAGTTTTCACATATTTTATAAAAATTAATTAATATTTTATTATTATTTGTTTTGGGTTGCACACACTTGTGCATGTTAACTTGGGGGTTATAGAGGTATTAACCATGCTTAAGTAGCCATGGCACCCTAAACCAATTTCAAGCTATGTTAACCCATTTCAATTAATATTTAATAAAGGTTTTTTCTTTTGACTTGAGAGAGAGAGAGAGAAAGAGAGTTGACAATGAAGAGTGATGAGGCATGGGCAAGCATGGGAGTATTAATGAGGAGAGAGAAAGGGCATGGCTCACTCCTAACCTCACACCCTCATTTCTCTCATCCCTCACTCATACACTCCCTCCTTCTCACCTCACTCTCTCATTCTCAATTATTCTCCTTCTCATTTCCCTTCCTCAAACTGAAACCTATCTTGTTCTTCACTAAAACCAAGCCTAATCTTCACTAAAAATCATTAAAACCCTCACAAAGTTAAGTTAATCCTCTAGAGATGACTTGGAGCATAGAAAGCTAGGGTTTTTGAGCAAATTTGGTAAGGTAATGATCTCTAACTGTTAACTAGGATTTTAAGATGTTGTGCTGCTTATTATTTGCTCTTTAGGACACTAAAGTTATAGTTTTATGAAAATATCATATTTTGGTAAAGTGTTGTGTCTCGGGTGAATCTGCTATCGAACCAGGTTTTTGTTTGAGAAGTTGCCATCATAGAGACCTATTTTAGAGGCCTAGAACCAACCATAAAAACCTGAACCCATTCCCTTTGAAATTGGTCGCAATTTAATTGCTTCAGGCTGCAATTTGCGGCCAGACTGGTGAATCCTGGTTCCACTAGTAAAATAGGGGGTTGCCCCTACGGATATTGGAATCCGTAGGGGCAGATTTAACTTGGCCCTACGGATTAATCCGTAGGGCTAAAAGGTTGCCCCTACGGGCCCAGACGTCCAAGAATAAAAATATTAATTCTTAATTTGGTGTTTGCCTTTACGGAGCCGCAAACAAAGGACCTACGGGTATATCCGTAGGGGCAACTAAATATCGATTTAATAAAGGCACAGATCGATCGCCTACGCTCACTTTCTTTCTCTCTCTCTCGATCACGCACGAAAAAAATCCCCAAATCGCCACGCCGTTCTCCTCGTCGCCACCGTCGTTCTCCTCGTCGATCGCCACCGCTGTTCTCGTCGCCACCGCCGTTCTCGTCGCCACCGCAGTTCAGGTCGTCGCCACCGCCGTTCAGGTCGTCCCCACCGCCGTTCAGGTGAGTAAATCTTGAGGTAAATTAAAGAATTTTTTGATTATTTTGGGCTTAGGGTTCATGGCTGGGTCTGGGGTTGCGCGCGCGAGTTGGGGTTCGGCAGGGGTTGCGGTCGGGGTCGGGGTCGGGGTCGGGGTTGAGGTTAGGGTTAGGGTTGGGGTTCGGCTGCTGCTAGGGCTGGGGCTGGGGTTAGGGTTTGCCTTAGGGTTGGTGTTGGGGTTTAGCTGGCCGCGCTGGGGTTAGGGTTAAGTTGGGGCTGGGCTGGGCTGGGGCTGGGGCTCGGGTTAGGTTGGGGTTAACACGTGGGGAGTTGGAAAAAAACAAGAAAATGAAAGAGTAATGAATGTGAGAAATTAAGAATGAGAACAATTGCACAACAAATTTGTTGACAAGAAAATGAGAGAGTAATGAATGTGAGAAATTAAGAATGAGAACAATTGCACAGAGAAAGCTATGCTTGACTAGGGGGGGTGGTTCTATGTGCTTTCAGAGAGCAACTTGGGGTTAGGGTTAGGTGGATTGATGACAACAAAATACCATAATTTATAACTATATTACTCATCTAATGTGTATGGCATGTGAAAGCTAGATGAAGGTCGAGGCAAGTACAACAAATTTGTTGGATGGGACAATGTCAATAGGAGCTCAATGCTATTTGGAAAAATAATAATTCAAAGACATAGTGGAGTTTCCGATTGGTGGCATGGACTAGTTTGATGTATGTAGTTGGTTTGATTTATGAAAAAATGGGGAGACAACATGCATGTATGCATATAGGTAACATCTGCCAATATGCCATATCCAGACCGCAATCTATTTTTGCCTATTGGCTAATATGAAAATATCGGCCCGCGTATATGACATAATCAAAGTTGTTAAATCTTGATACGGTTTGTGTTTCGTTTTTTTATTTATCAGTTCTATCAATGTTGCGTATAACGCTTTATGATATCAGTATCCTACATTTGTAGTTTTAATTGTTGATTGTTATAGATGAATACCATTGCAATAATAGTTTTTGGTTGATGAATGCTATTGCAATGTAGGATGATCAGTTCTATCAATCTTGATCTCAATGGTTTAAAATCATGTTACACATACAACACGAATGCACAACAAACGCATAATTAGAGAGCGACTCGAGATATTCAGGTTAAAACCAATATATGATACTCGATGATAATATAAAACCTTCATATTCCCATCGATACTCATATATGAAACTAAAAGCGCCACTTAGTCCCCGTCTATCGGTTAACATACGTGCGATGCTCGTCGTGACCTAGAACAATACGAAGGTTGTTAAATATCGGACAGTATAGCTCGATACTAAAAACCGTCGTATAGTCTACGCGACGAGAAAATTCAATCATATGGTAACCCATAGATTTGTCCCGTGTGGACAAGTTAAAAATGTATAAAGCAAACGCCTTCATTCACTTGTGTTTTCATCCGTTTCGAGATATTTCGTCGGTACCTTTCCGCTGGTTCTCCGTGTACAAAGATAGATTAGATGTTCATTTCAACGTTGTTTCACAGCTTTGAAATGATTATCTATTCTATTACAGTGTACTCGGAGAACAGCGGGGAGGTGCTGCCGAAATTTACTCGAAACGGTTGAAAGCACAAGTGATGGGCGTTCGCTCTATACATTCTTAATGGGATAGAAGCCTACCCCCGACAGCCGGAACACACACATACAACAAGAATACACAACAAACGAATAATTAGAGAGCGATTCGAGATGTTCGGGGTAAAACCAATATATGATACTCGATGATAATATGAAACCTTCATATTCCCATCGATACTCATATATGAAACTAAAAGCGCCACTTAGTCCCCGTCTATCGGTCAACATACGTGCGATGCTCGTCGTGACCTAGAACTATACGAAGGTTGTTAAATATCAGACAGTATAGCTCGATACTAACAACCGTCGTATAGTCTACGAGACGAGAAAATTCAATCGTATGGTAACCCATAGATTTGTCCCGTGTGGACAAGTTAAGAATATATAAAGCAAACGCCTTCATTCACTTGTGTTTTCATCCGTTTCGAGATATTTCGTCGGTACTTTTCCGCTGGTTCTCCGTGTACAAAGATAGATTAGATGTTCATTTCAACGTTGTTTCACAGCTTTGAAATGATTATCTATTCTATTACAGTGTACTCGGAGAACAGCGGGAAGGTGCTGCCGAAATTTACTCGAAACGGTTGAAAGCACAAGTGATGGGCGTTCGCTCTATACATTCTTAATGGGATAGAAGCCTACCCCCGACAGCCGGAACACACGTGCGATAATTTATTCATATATGAAACTAAAAGTGCCACTTAGTCCCCGTCTATCAGTTAACATACGTGCGATAATTTATTCTTTTCAACGACAAACGCACACACAAAGCATATACACGGATTTTCTCCTTTGTCAGTAACTATCCCGTTCTTATATTTCTCAATATAGTCAGCATAACCTACAATTTATATGTTATTCAGTCTAACATGGCCCATGAGTACGTCAGAGTTAAGGACTGGATGTATGTGGATTGGAAACAACGTATGCAACCTAAGTTTGTCGCAGGAGTTGCTGCTTTCCTTGAATTTGCACGCGCACATAATAAGATCATAATAGAGAAGATTCTCTGTCCGTGCGATAGATGTGGCAATAAGTACTGGCAGAAGGTAGAATTGGCAGAGCTTCATATTGTAAAACATGGGTTTACTAGACTTTATTCAACTTGGAAATATCACGGGGAAGGAGAAGAATGCAGTACTGCGGTAGAAGAAGAAGGAGAACACGATAATGCGGCAGGAGAAGAAGAAGAATTCGGTAATACGGCAGGAGACGGAAATTTATTTCCATCAGAAGAAATGGAGGATATGGTAGAGGCTGCCCTAGGTGAATCTATTCGTACCGAAGATGACATTCCTTCCGGTCAAGGACCGCGTGCGGACAAATATGAAAATTTCATGAATGATGCTAGGAAACCAATTTATGAGAATGCGAAGTATTCCACCCTCTCATGGTTCGTCCAACTTTTCCAGATTAAGTGCCTAAATGGATGGAGCAACAAGTCATTCACAATGCTTCTTTCGTTCTTGAAAGATTCTATGCCTCCGGGAAATAATGTGCCCGAAAGCTGGTACGAAGCCCAGAAGATGATGTCTGATTTGGGTCTAAAGTGCGAGAAGATTCAAGCATGTCCTAAAAATTGCGTGTTGTACCGGAAAGAGAATTCAGATTTGAAAGAGTGTCCAACATGCGGAGAGGCCAGGCATAAGCTGAAAGATTCTAATAAGAAGCCTGATATACCTGTGAAGATAGCACGATACTTTCCCATAACACAGAGGCTACAGAGGCTATTCAGGTGCAAGAAAACAGCCGAGGCAATGATTTGGCATCACCGTGCTCCTCCAAGTGATAATGGAAAAATGAGCCATCCAAGAGATTCACCGGTATGGAAGGATTTCGATAGGAGGCACGCAATATTCAGTAGCGATCCTCGCAATGTCCGGCTCGGACTGGCTACCGATGGCTTCTGCCCATTCAACTATATGGCTGGAAGTCACAGTACATGACCCGTTGTAATGATAATTTATAATCTGTCGCCTTGGTTGGCTATGGACCAATCATACTTTATGATGCCTCTTCTTATCGACGGACCAAACTCACCGGGGAACAATATCGACGTCTATCTCCGACCTCTGATCGAGGAGCTAAAAACTTTGTTCATTGATGGTGTAGAGACATATGATTCAAACACAAATACAACCTTCATACTGCGTGCGGCTTTAATGTGGACGATTAATGACTTTCCTGCGTATGGAATGCTATCAGGTTGGTCCGTACATTGTCATAAAGCATGTCCTCATTGCCATGAACACACAACATCAAAATTTTTGAATTTTAGCAGGAAGGTTTTTTATTGCGGCCATCGACGTTTTCTGCCTCCAGACCACCCCTATAGGTTAGACACGGTTCACTTTGATGGTCATCAGGAGATTCTTGGACCTCCATCCCCATTGTCCGGAGAGGACATGACTGCTAAATGGGATGGTTACAATAACGTGACCTTCGGGATGGATCCGACGAAACAGGTCAAACCACAATATTGGAACAAGTTAAGCATTTTCTTCGAGCTTCCGTACTGGTCTACAAATTCAGTGCGTCATTGTCTGGACGTCATGCATATAGAGAAGGGAGTATCAGAGCACATACATAACTTGCTTCTGTGTAAAGACGGGAAATCGAAAGACAACATGAATGCTCGGATGGATCTACAAGAATGGGGAATAAAAAGTGAACTTCACCCTAAACCGGTAGCGGGTAAACCGGGCAAGTTTGTACTTCCCAATGCCGCTTATCATATGTCACAACCGGAGAAGAAAAGATTCCTGCAGGTGTTGCATGATTTGAAAGTCCCCATAGGTTTCTCAGGATCATTCAGCAAGAAAATAAAAATTGTGAAGGGCAAGATCGATGGGCTGAAAAGTCATGATCACCATGTTATCGTGGAGCACCTTCTTCCATTAGCCCTCAGGACTTCTCTCGCCGACTCGGTTGGTCTAGTAATCAACGACCTATGTTGTTTTTTCAGGGAGTTGTGTGCTAAAACACTGGAGGTTGCGACGCCGGATAAACTAGAAAATTCTATTGCGTTGATACTTTGCAAGTTTGAGCGTATTTTCCCACCGTCATTCTTCGATATCATAATACACTTGACGGTTCATCTTGCAACTGAGGCGAAGTTAGCCGGACCGGTACAATATCGATGGATATATCCCGTCGAGAGGTACGTGTAATTTTTCGTTTCGCGCAATTTATAAATTTATTGTTGTCCTGTATGCCCGTATTTATTTATTCAACATATTCTCATTAGGTACCTTTACACTCTTAAGAAGTATATACGTAATAAAAATCGACCAGAGGGTTCTATCATGCAAGGTTATCGTCTTGATGAAGCAACCACATTTTGTTCCCGCTATCTGGACGAGAAAATTGAGACAAGGCTTAACCGACCACGAAGAATTCAAGACGGGCCATATGGTAAAGCCGAGTATAAGAGGGTAGACACTATGTTTATCATCAAGATATACCGGTTTATCTTGCTTAATTGCGCATGTCTTGAACAAATTAGAGAGTAAGTTCTTTTGGATTAATTGTTATATCTGTGTTTGTGTGTGTATGAAATGACATAATATTAATGTCACAATTATTTGTCGAAAACAGAACTCATTTTAACGAGGTACGTGAGGGGCATCCTGATTGGAACGAAGAACGTTTGGAAAAATACCATCAGGATAATTTTTGTGATTGGGTCACAGAGCATGTAAGTTATTCGAATTACATTTTATTGCTATCATTTTTAATCTAAATTTGTATCGTTATGTATTTGTCGTAAAATTTGTTTTGTTAGATCCACGATCCGAACTTGTCTGCATCATTTGAGAGTGATTCAAGATGTTTAGCTCAATTTCCTAGTATGGAGGTTGCATATTATAAAGGATTTGGTGTCCTTGGATACAAATTCGAAGTTAAGGACATAGAAACATCTAGAACCACTCAGAATAGTGGGATTGCGACGGTAGGATAGGACGGTGTGATTTACTATGGGTACTTAAATTGTATACTCGGCATCCAGTATCCCGGACGATAAGAACCCTTTTATATATTCCAGTGTACTTGGTACGATCCGCGAACCGATACGGACAGGTGGAGAAGCAGTCTTGCGACTTGGAAAGATGAATATGGATTGACCAGTGTGAACACACTTCGATTTTACGGTCAGGACGATCCGTTTATCTTTCCGAACCAAGCGTTCCAAGTATACTATTCACAGTGTTTGAAGTATCAGGGGTGGAGTGTTGTATGCCGATGGAAACCCAGAGATGTCTGCGATGTCCCAGAATACGAGGACAGCGATGAGGACGAAGAAGAGAGAAGGCTTAAAGTGCTCCGACCGTCTGCTTCGAAGGACGGGTTGTCTTCGACCGATCATGAAGTTACGTGGGTTAGAAATGACATCGACGATGAAATCCAAGTAGATATGTATGATGCGCCCACGAAACGAAAAAGGTTATCAGTAATGTTATATTATTACTTCACATTTTACGCTCTATACATATATAGTCAATACTTTTAATGATTGTCTAATGCGTCCACGAACCGTTTATCTAGATTTGATGAAGATGTCGGGAGCAGCGAGGGGCGGCAGGAGCTCCAGCCGCGGCAGAGGCAGAGGCAGAGGCAGAGCGGTTCTGCCACCCGGAGAGCTCCGTAGGGAGCTTCAGAGGGCCGGTCTTGCACCTAGATCGGAGACCCCTTCGGATGCCTCCTTCCGTGTGGATTTTGCCACACCTCCAGGTATACTGCACGCATATCCATTTTGAATGTAATATTACAGATATTCATGCCTGTTTATGTCAAAATTACTTATACTGTCAATGTTTGATTGTCTAGTTGTTGGTGATGCGTCCACATCTAGGACAGAGGCCACCCCCGCTCCTCCAGGTATGTTTATATATCATATAGTGTATGTATATTGATTTAGAATGCTATATCATAAATACACACATTCCTTTTGCTCTTACTTAGCAATTTTTATTATTGTCTAGCTGTAGATGGTGACACCACCACACCTGCGGGTATGTTTATATATCCTATAATGCATGCATATTGATTTAGAACGTTATATTATTGATCTACACATTCTTTTTGCAATTACTTATATAATCTATTTTTAATTGTCTAATTATAGGTGGTGCGTCCACATCTTCCGCAGGGGCCACTCCTGCCGCTTCCATACCCTCTGTATCGTCTGCAGGTTAGTATGAATAAATTTAAAATATTTACTCATTTTACATATGCTCTATAGAATAAATATGAACTTCATGGAAATTTAGCGTCGATGTTTATTTTCTAGTTGGAGGGGATGCGTCCGCATCCGGGACCCCGGTTGTTCCTCACCGGAGGAACTATCGTCCCGCTCGTGCTGCTGCCCGGGCCCAGGCTCGTGCGATAGTCACCGGAGGTATATATCACACTTGAATTTTCGTTTAACCTTGATTTATTAATACAACTTTGTCTTATTATTGATTGTCTTGATATTTCGTGCAGACGCAGGGCCTCCCCATCCTCAGAGGGGGACTCGAGGCCCGAATCAGTCCCATAGGCTGAGGCCTGACAGAGCTAGGGGTGAGGCAGCATTCCCCCTTTTTTTTACCCTTGACTATCGCTATACCGGTCCTCATGCCGAGAGGTTCGGCCGGTATTTGGGGGACGAGAGCCGGCTCGTGAAGAACTATCCACTTCACGTTGAGTGGGGCGAGCAGCACCAGCGCTCATTCGTCCTCTTCTTTGATCAGGCTCGGGTATGTATTAATATATATTTTCATTTGATCTATCCAATATATTTATTATTAACATTTGCAATCTAATAACAATGTTTTTTTGTATTTTCAGTTGGATTACGATTTTCAGCCTGTAGCCGACCCTGATCACCCGGGGAGGGTGCTCGACCTTCATGCTCTGTACAATGGTCTGATGAAGAACATGCAGGCCAAGGTCCGATACAACAGGAATGAGCTGAAGGCCGACTGCTACTCCTTGTAGATGGCGACCCCCGAGGCAGAGAGAGCGGCCCTCCTATCTACTCCGGCGTTTGCGAGAGTCGACGTAGACACATGGCCTCTATTGTGCGCTTATTTCGACTCCCAACGCAAACAGGTATGTATTTTAAATGTAATTCATTATTTATGATATAATTTATTTCTTTGTGTTTCTTAATTAGAAAACTAAATGTTAATGCGTTGTGCAGAAACAGGCCGCTCAGAATACAGAGAACAGGAAGTCGGCGAAGAGGGGTCGCCCCACTTACACAGGTGGATCGAGGAACATTACTCGAGCCATGGAGTTATCGGTAAATTACAATAGACCGACGTTTGTGATATTCTGCAATATTAAGAGTTATTTTCTAATATTTCTAATATTAAGAGTTACTTTCTAATATTGCAGACATCTCGGACCATGGCGTCAGGTGGTACACCGAGTGTGCTGTCCGCATATCTTGCCGTCCACGGCACCTCGACAGATCCCGCCACGGGCGAGTTTCGATATCCCGACGTCGCTACCCAGGAGTACTGCGTAAGTGTTAATATTTTTTCTACCCAAATTTGAAATTTTAGTTTTGGAAGGTTCAAGTTTAAATCTTATACTTATACTTTACTGCTTAATGTGGGTGTAGGAGCGAGTGGTTGAGCAGGCCCAGGCCTCGGGGATCGATTTTACCGGACAGAGCGATCCGAGGCTGCTGACCCCAGTTCTGGACGCCGCACACGGAGGGCACCACGGAGGTTGGGAGAGAGGCTGGGGACTGGGCCCTAGCAGGGCCCATATGAGGTTGGACTCCACCCCGGCGGTTACTTCCTCCGTCTCCGGTGACCGACGTGTCCATCAGGAACTGGAGAGCTTGAGGGCCACCGTTCAGGAGTTGAAGGAGATGCTGGTATGTATACTGCTTTATAGTAAAATATCATGTCATATTATATAGATATCAACATATCCATAATTAGTACGTAGCTTGAGCTTATTTGGTTTTAGACTTAAGTTTGATTAATCATACATACAGATGTAATTAAAATAAACAACAAACTAGATATCCAAACGGGGTTTCGAAATAACTTAATAATGATAGGAATTCGAATAATACACAGTTCTTACATGCTTATTACACACGTTAGGTCCAGACGCGACAGGGTACATCGGCCGAGCCTCCACATGCATCTCCTTCGGCTGCGGCTCCGCAAGCCACTACATCGGCTGCGCTTCCGCAGACAGCTCCTGTAGCTCCACCGCCCACTCAGACTCCCGCAGCCGCGGCTCCGCAAGCGACTATCTCGACGGCGGCTGCGCAGACCACATCACCAGTTCCACAGGCCGCTCAGACTCCCGCCCGCGCCGAATTGCAGAGTTTATTGACCGAGGAGCAGGCGCGCGTTATTCTATCGTTATTCAGAGGTAGAGCTGGACCGAACTAGGGTAGCTTTTTGGTTCTTATTTTTTAAAACATGTATTTATTTATATCATACACATTGTACTACATTTTGAAACTATATTGATATTGGTTTATATTTATATCATATTCAGTTTTTGGATTTCTTTTGTATATTATATGCGTGAGATGTGATTATGAATACTGCGATATATGTTGTGTGACGATTATTTTTATATTTGATTGATGTATATATTATTGTGCACAGGGCGGGAAAAAATCAGGCAAACCATTTTTTAAAAAAAAATACAGATAATATGTACCTACGGATTAATCCATAGGCACACATGTTGCCCCTACGGATATATCCATAGGGGCAAAATATCAGCAGTAACTGATATTTGCACCCTGATCTCAGTACCAGGGGTTGGAAGTGTCCCTACGGACATATCCGTAGGGGCTACTGCCTCTCCCCTATGAAGATATCCGTAAGGGCAAAATATCAGGAATCCTGATATTTTGCCCCTACGGATAGGTACCTACGCAGTTATCCGTAGGGTATATAACTTGGACCTACGGACATATCCGTAGGTAGACTTAATATATTAAAAAAAACCGTAAATAATATAAATTTTTTTACCCTACGGCTTAGTCCGTAGGGACACTAGGACCTACACATAAATCCGTAGGGGCATAAATTTGCCCGTAGGGGCAAGTTCAGGGCCTCAACTTGCACCTGTGGCCTTTGCACCTACGGGGTATTTTTTCACCCCTACGGATATATCCGTAGGGGCAACCCTTATTTGTAGTAGTATTCGTGTCTTGGTCGTGGGGTCTCTGGGGTTGTTTGTAGTTTCGTGGAACTTACAACTTTCACTAATTGTTTGAGTAGAAAAATATGGGACCACTTAACTAGTTTTTAGTGTTTCGGCAAAAATGCGATATGATTAATCCGATGTAGTTTAAGTGTTTCTGGTAGCTTGCAGTCATGGATCTATTTTGGAGATGCCGCTGTACGCGTTTAGTCGCTAAGCGAACCCTTTGTAGCTTGAGAGAACCGATTCGTTATTTGGCGACGATTTTGTATATTATTGGGCCGTTCTCTAATCCACGCGTTATTATGTTGTGTGATAATAGAATCGCAGGATTAGACTTCGGACGTTGCAAGGAGGGGGAAATAAGTGGTTGGATTTACCTAGCTCAAGATCGTCGGTCAGTAGATTTAACATCTATGAGGGAATCGCCCGTATGGCGTTAAGCGCCGAGGGTTAGATTCGGTGTTGTAGCCACATGTTTATATGCATATACGTTGATTGTGTATGAGTATCATTTGTATACCATTACTTGTTGTACCTTGACTTAGTACCTATTGGACACTGCACCATTACTGTCGGTTCATGTTGCACGAGTGTTCATATCATAATTTTGCATTATTATATTACCCATTCTTATTCATTTTACAAATAAACTGGTGCTTATGATCCATGTCTGCTACATAGTTGCAGGTTACAAGTTCTCATAACACAAACAGTGAAAAAGATGAAAAGACGATACAAAAGTGAGACTACGACCAACAAATAGAGAATCTTTATCATGCCTACAGTTTGAAGAACAAACGAAGATCAGTGAACAATTTCACAAAGTACAAAGGCAGTACAAAGGTTCAAGACGTCGACACGAAGCAAAGGGTAAAAGTCCATGACATTATACACTGTGGAAATCTAGAAGAAAACTAGAAGGCAGCCTAAGAAACCAAGTGAAGAAACAAGAAGCCAAATACCACCAGAAGATGCCATGAAGATTTCAGCTCAAGATCCCTCTGTTTGGCCGTGGAACCGCGGCCAAACATGGGTTTTGGCCGCGGTTCCGCGGCCATAAGGAGCCCATGTCGGTGGGAAAGTTGATGGCGTGACGGTGCGTTGACTAGGCTTCTTTAGTGCATATTTGTAAATGCGGATGTGAATCGATTGTAACCCTAGGGTTTCTATGATCTATAAATAGATACCCTAAACCTCTTTTTGAGGTATGCCTCTTCTTGTGCCTCAATGTATTTATCAAAATTCAGAATTCAATTCCTGTAAATGATTGAAGAGAGCATCAAATAAAAATTAGAGTAAGTTTTCTTTTTATTGCCCTAGTTAATTTTCTTTCTGCCCTAGTTAATTTTTATTATCTGCCCTAGTTAATTTTTATTGTCTGCCCTAGTTAATTAGTTTAGAACATGTTTTTCAATTCCCTAATAAGTGAGTAGTTCCTCACTTGTTAGGGTTAGGAATAGGGAAGGTTTGAGAGATGAAAATCTCTCACCCCTTTCTTGCCCATAACATCTTTTTATAGGACTCCATGCATACATACACACACCGCTCCCTACGGCACCCTATCCTATGAGGTAGCGGTGATACCGTAGTTTAAAAGACCGGTTGCGTATGTTTTCTATGGAGGTTAGGGTAAGAATTAAGAAAGGACGGACAAAATCCTAGAGGAAGAAACATCGTTTCTTTCCGATGGTACTTACCCACTTTATTAATTATTACCATAACACCTCATAGATCTTAATTAGGGCATAGAAAGCGGTGAGGAATATTGACTTTCCAAACTTAACCTAAACCTAACCCTAGCAAGATTTTAATCCTAATCTAGATCAACTTAGTTTTTAGTGATAATCAATCCAACACCGTTTGGAATTAACTCGTTAGAACAAATTGAGAATACACAAAATCCCTGTGGACCGACCCATACTCACCGGCTAGCTACCAAGCGACGCCGTTCTTGATTGTGGTAATTAAATATTTTGATCACAAAATCACACATACAATCAAATGGCGCCGTTGCCGAGGATGACGTAGTTATTTTCTTTTTGTAATTTCGGGTTAATATAAAAATTGAAAAATCATAAAAATTGAAAAATAAAAAATATTAAAAAAATGTATCATCTTGTTATTTTGTGAAGGGTATTTTCGTTTGAATTGTGCAGGATCGAAAAACAAATTCAGATCTGGAAAAATCCAGAGAGCAAATAGAAAACAGCAGATTTGAACAAACAGAGAATAATCACAACAGAGCAACAGAAGAAGTTGGAGGACTGAGTCAACGATACCACCGCTTTACCGCCACCGAAAGCGCCTTGTGACCGCGGATCCGTGTCTCGGTGGTGACATCAGCACGAGGAAAAATCACGGTAAGTTTTCTCTTCTTCTCTGTAACCCAATTATCTCCTCTGTAAAAATTTTCCTGCAGGATTCTTTGCGCCGAAAATTTCTTCCCTTCTCCAATAACTTGATCTTGTGCAGGATTCTTTGCGCCGCGCTAAAAAAAATTGTTTGCAAGTGATTGTCTTTACTGCTTTGCATATTTAAATTGACTTTAAGGGGCTTGAACACCAAACCAGATTGGGTGGGGATTTCATTACCCTTCACAGGACCCCAAAAATCACATAAAGCATAATGCATTGACCATCAAGTCAATTAAAAAAGATTAGACTCAGCCATAAGGATTTCGCACTCAATAGGACAAAGGAATAGTTGTAGGCATCGACCGTTGATCCTAACCTGACTTTGTGGTGCCTAGGCTACACAGATAGGGAAAGGTAACTTTAAAAGGCCCGTCTCACGGTGATTCGTGAGTGGATCCCTCATTTCTCTACTTGTGCTTACCTGGCCACAATTGACGGTGAAGAGGCGGTTTGAGGTCCTTACTTCTTGCCCTTTGGAACAGTTAGGAGTTGTCTAGCTGACCTAGGTGACCCAAGATCTAGGCTTGATTGTGCATTTGTGATTGATTGAACGTGTGTCTAAGCCTTTTATCGAAAAACTTTTTGCAAAAAGCTCCTTATAAAAAAACACAAAAAGAATAAAGAAAAAAATTTTACAAAAAACTTGCAACTTGTCGCTAAGAAATCCGTGCACCTCACTTCCACCCACATTCTTTTTCTTCTCCTTTCTTACATCATGGCTATCCCACCTCCTAAAACTCTTGCCGAACTTTGGTACCCTCATCCAAACATTGCTTCATACGCGAATTGTTTTAGTCGAATTACGGACGACCTCTCCATGCCCAAAATTTCTTTGAAAGATCGAATAGAAGCATCTAGGAGAAACAGTTCGACTTCACAATCCACTTTGTATCAACCATTTCAACCTTCACCACCTTCTTATGTTGATACTACTTTTTCGAGTCCTGTTGTAACTCCGAAACCCATGTTTATCGCTGAACATATTGAACAATCTCGTAACCGATCTTTCACTCCTTTCAACACTTCCAGTTCATGGGATCAACAAGTCCATTCACCTTTTTATCTAAATGTTGATCCTACTCCTGTCCAACCATTCAATTCCTACCAGTCCTACCCGACTTTCGCACCTTCCCTAGATATTGCTTCTACACAACCATTTGGGAGTTTCATGTATCCAAACAACCTTGAATTTTTTACTGAAACCCCTTCACAACCCATGTCTAGTCTAGAACAGTCATTGGAGGCTTATATTGTAGCGATAAACCAACAGATGAGGAATTTAGATGCGTCCATTGCCGCCCTTATGCAAGCTAGTGACCCGGTAGCTAGTTTCTAACTAGCTCCAAAAATTCCAATGTATGATGAGGCGGTTGGACAGAGTGAGAATTTGAGTGGTGAGAGGGTTCTACACACTTCCAAATCAAACCTACCCTTCCTCAATTGAATCCCACAACTCCGGTTTTCAAACAAGTGTCCCAAATGATTCATCAGTTAAAAATAAAACGTGTAATGAGTTGTGCGACTTTGTAGTGTTTGATTTACCTGATTGTGAAGAGCCCTTTTCGAGTGAACCCAAACCTAATTCTTTTGACCTCTACACCTCCAATCTAGAACCTGAATTGATAAATATCCATGCTTTTGTTGAGGTGTCCAAAAAAATTGATTTTCACTTGATTGAGGATATTGACACAGGGAATATTTTGGATAATGAACCTGTAGATTTGACTGAAATTTTCTCTCCAATTCATCATCCCAAGTCATTAAATGTTTCTCCCGAACTTCATATGCATCTTGATTTTGATGATAATTGCATGGATGAGATAACTTTTGAGGGAAATTATGAGGATAGTATTGAGAAGAGTATTGAGGATGAACCAGTTTTATTTGATGTGTCAGATTTTCCAATTCATTCTCCTGAACCTTTAACTGTTATACTTCCTAAATCGCCCCCCTCCTTTCCATCGTTCCGACCACGCAAAAGATCACGCAGGAAGACTGTGAGCTTGAAAAATTTCTGTTCGATCACAGCAGTTTGGACGCCACTAGTGCGTTCCTCTTTGAATCTGACACAGTTCTCACAGCCGATAACGATTACGAGTGTTTCATTTTTTCGGACGATTTTGAAGACTCACCACCCGAGTTTGAGTCCTTTGAATTTTCAGATGAGTTAGTTGAACCATAAGACTCGGTTGCTTACAGTCATTTCGAACCATTGATGGAATCCTTCGAGTTCGAGACAGTTTACTTAGGTGAGAATAAGATTATCCCTAAATCACTCCCCTTCGTCCTTTCCATCGTTTCGACCGCGCAAGAATCCGTCGTGCTTCTATTTTCAATGGATGGTTTACCAAGTTCAATGTACCCATGTTTTCTCGCGAATCTTGAGGGATTTGACCCCATTTCTCGACGGGTTGATAAATTAGCACAATCGCTTATAACACATCGGTCATCACAATTTGCGTTAATTTATTCACTCGATTTACACCCTCTACATAGACCGAGACCATATTCCACCTTTCTTTCCACACGGTCTCGTGTGCTTCTCAACTCCTTTCTCTACACTCCATTCTTCCACCAACCCTACCATTATAACGATAAAATTTTTGAATGGTTGGTGCAAACCTTTGGCCTGTGTAAGGCCTTGTATAGCTTGATACTGTGTTTTTCTCCCCCTTAACTCTAAATTTTAACGCTTAAACAGTGGAAACACTTCCTCACTCAAGTTTGGGCGGGACCTTTTTGTATATTTGTTTTTTTTTTTTTTCAACTATAAAAAAATATTAAAAAATAAAAAGAGGAATACCTGCCATTTTGACCCTCTTGGTGTAGCATAACAGTGAGGACACTGTCAAGTTTCAGTTTGGGGGTGTGCTCGGTAAGCTTTCTTCCTTCGCATTCATGTGTATATTTTTGCATTTGCTACTTATTTTAAAACCCATAAAAAATTGAAATTTTTTTAAAATTATAAAAATTAAAACATTCAATTTTGGACATAATTGACTTGAGTTTGACAAAAAGGTTAGCTAGCTAGGAACAACTAGATCTTAGACTTAGTAAATTAAAAACCCTAAAAATAACATTTCTTAAATTTTAACGGTATAAAGTATATGTCTTTGTAGTTTATTTAGAAATAGGCAGATTTCGAGTTGACTTCTTTGGCTAAGTTAAAACAAGAGAAAAGTATTGATATTTTTATTAAAGTATAAGTTTGAAAAATAATTCCTAAGCTTAAGTCTAAATTCTTAAAATATATACCCTACAAATTGCACAAACACGAACCTTGAAACTTGGAATAGTGGAAAAGACCTTGAAATGCTCTTGTCTAAAGTCCTTAGTACGAAGAAAAATAAAATAAAAATACAAGTGTGAATAAAGAGATAAAAAAATGAACACTAGTTTTTGGTAATTACTTAAGGCTGCATTAATAGAAAAAAAATATTTAGCGAGGGTGCTTCATCACCTAGTGCCTTAGACCAACTGGTTTGGGAGTCATTGCTAAAAGCCTTAGGGATTACAAGACTAGGAATTACGCTTTAATGTGCAAACACATTTTGTAATCGGTCGTTGGTACCTCAAGAAGTATTAACGGTCGCATGAAGAATGTGTGAGCAATTTCATCTAAATGTTCACCAATTAAAAAGTACTTTGGATGATGGACAAGAGTATAATAGCTTGATTTGAATTTCCAAGTGTAGGGGTGATATATACATACACGTAGGGGTATGTGATTGGGGTTTAGATAAGAGATAGGAATGAAAAATATGACTTATATATTTAGTAGAGATGATAAAAATTCCTAAGTTGAGATGGAACCCTAGAAGGAAAACTTGAAAGATGCCAAAAACTAAGTAAATTCACAAGAATATATATAATCTTAAGTTAAATAATAAGGAAGCGTGAAAAATACGGGTGGATAATTTCTGAGTCGAAGATAATAGAGTTTCTTGTTAGAAAACCTAATTGGAGAATAAAAGTCAATAGGCCGAATTGATAGGATTTTGTGGGTAGTATCCGCTGAAAACCCTCAGGAGACAACACTCCTCCTAGTAGGGACACCTAGAGCTTTAACGGCTTGTTGCACGAGCTCAGTGCAATCGCGTTTCCCAGCGAAAGTGATGTAGGGTTCCTAGGCACTCTAGTGAAGTCTCACAAGTGATCAAACATGCAGAAATCAAATTTTACGGGTGCCTACAAACCCGACTACGGATCGTTTACTAGATGTTTAGGCGAAACAAGCAAACTAGTTAACATTTTAACTAAGGGAACGGATATACAACCTTTGTAGATCCGGTCCACCACCTCCACGGCTCCGCAATGAAGTCCTCTCCGCTGTCCAAATCAAAATCCGGGCTCTAGCGTCGGCTTCGTCGGAGAATAGGCGGGCTTGATCGTCGATTCGATGCCGAAGATGATCTACGTCGAGGCATCGCTAGAACAAGCTCAAACTTCACCAAGTCGGGAAAACTTGTGAAGGAAACACCCTATACTACTTGGCAAGAGGTAGAGGATGAAGAAATAGGAAGTGGGTAAACTTTAGTTTTGGATTTCTCACTAGCTTTCATCACTTGCCATTAGAGTAGCAATCTTTCTCCATGGAAGAAGAAGATGAAGAAGAAGAAGAAGATATGATAAGTTAATTAAAAATAGAAAAGAAAATACAATACTTATCATATCTTTAACCATGGTTTAGTGTAGAGACTTAACTTAGGTTAGATGAGTTGTTAGGGTTAGGCATGAGACAAGAATGGTGACTAAGTCAATGCTTCAAGAATCTTCAACTAAAAACAAAAATAGCCACCATTCATTTCTCATTTTCTTTTCAAATGAAATAAATAAAAAGATAAAAGAATAAGCAAATGAAAAGATACCCTAACCACTTAACTAACCATGGTTCAATACTTTACACAAAACCAAGAAAGAATGTATCATCAAACATGATACAATGATGTGCACAAAAATATATCACATATACAATGTGCAATACAAGTGAGTAAATCCATTTAAAGTGAACCAATACTAGTTAATGCAAAGTAATATATCAAATATATAATTATACATTAAATCATTAAATCAACACTTGATTTAACGATCCGGTCATATCGGATATAACCGACTAGTATCATATGTATCGGCTTATCGAATCAATCATTGATTCGATAACTAGGTTATATCGTATATAACCATTCGACACATACATCACGAGAATGAAATACGGTATCACATACACGAATTATTCTCGGTCCCGCACATATCTCATATGCGCTCCTATTTCGTTTCGCTTGAACTAGGAAAGCTCTGTGTAGGACTCTAAAGACTCGTCAATACGCCGGCAGCAGATGATGATCATATCAAACACCCACAAGCCGCAAGCGGTCTGCTAAACGTAACGGCCACCCGGGTATTGAGCGATCAGAAGGTCGACGAGCAAGCCCGCTCACACTCCTGCGAATCCAACCAGTAACACTTATCGTACGGTCCAGTCTGTTCGTCTGATATGTCGCATATCTCGCCTAGGGGTGGTAAACGTCAGACCCCAGTAGCTCGATAAGTCATGCCGACGTAGGGTCCATAACATTCGTGAAACTACTGATAACACTTACCAGTATATCACTGCAACCCTGGCCAGGGATTTCCTGTTATGGCCAGTCGAGCATAGCACAACATCAACCCCTAATACCGGGAGAGACGAATCCCCTCCTATCGCTCATTGCCTCTATGTGAATCGGGACTGTACCCAAAAACCACCTGTTTGCACAACTCAGTAGAGCCGTGGTAGGGTGGAAATCAAAGCACAGTGGGAGACACACAAGACTCTATGACGATCTCGGGTCAACAGACTAAGCTGTACCAGTGTCACCAGAGAACTGCCATCTGACGTGAGGTATAATACCATCTGGGAGTTCTCGGCGAGTCCGTTCAGTGTACCCAGTCTCCACTGAGCACCCGCATACCATCTTCGATGTCAAACACCAATGGATATGGGATCATCCATCGCCCATCGCATGGGTCAAGAAGATATGCGCTAGTCTACTCTGGAATATCGATGCCCCGTCTCGATATTCCCTCGACTAGGAACATTTCAAGGATGTACTCTTGGACTACCCAGGCCCTACTAGTATGATCTACATCATAGTCCTGGAAGTCGAGTACACATCCTATGGGCTTTATCAACATGTAATCAGAGAGACAGAAAGTATACATGTTAAGATAAAGAGCAACCAGATAGCGTACTATCATGTCGAGCAAGAAAGTCCTACCTATATATGTCCCAGCATCCACTACAATATACATCCAATGTACAGTAATGGCTTCTAGGGCATACATATAACTAACAAGTGAGGCTAGGACTTTTTCAAGAATAAAAACTAGGTTTGCTCGAGGACGAGAAAAAGATAAGTTTGGGGGTATTTGTTCATATCATAATTTTGCATAATTATATTCTCCATTCTTATTCATTTTACAAATAAACAGGTGCTTGTGATCCATGTCTTCTACATAGTTGCAGGTTACAGGTTCTCAGAACACAAACAGTGAAAAAGATGAAAAGACAATACAAAAGTGAGACTACAACCAACAAATAGAGAATCTTTATCATGCCTACAGTTTGAAGAACAAACGAAGATCAATAAACAATTTCACAAAGTACAAAGGCAGTACAAAGGTTCAAGACATCGACACGAAGCAAAGGGTAAAAGTCCACGACATTATGCACTGTGGAAATCTGGAAGAAAACTAGAAGACAACCTGAGAAACCAAGTGAAGAAACAAGAAGCCAAATACCACCAGAAGATGCCATGAAGATTTCAGCTCAAGATCCCTCTGTTTGGCCGCGGAACCGCGGCTAAACATGGGTTTTGGCCGCGGTTCCGCGACCATGAGGAGCCCGTGTCGGTGGGAAAGTTGATGGCGTGACGGTGCGTTGACTAGGCTTCTTTAGGCCATATTTGTAAATGCGGATGTGAATCGATTGTAACCCTAGGGTTTCTATGATCTATAAATAGAAACCCTAAACCTCTTTTTGAGGTATGCCTCTTCTTGTGCCTCAATGTATTTATCAAAATTCAGAATTCAATTCCTGTAAATGATTGAAGAGAGCATCAAATAAAAATTAGAGTAAGTTTTCTTTTTATTGCCCTAGTTAATTTTCTTTCTGCCCTAGTTAATTTTTATTATCTGCCCTAGTTAATTTTTATTATCTGCCCTAGTTAATTAGTTTAGAACATGTTTTTCAATTCCCTAATGAGTGAGTAGTTCCTCACTTGTTAGGGTTAGGAATAGGGAAGGTTTGAGAGATGAAAATCTCTCACCCCTTTCTTGCCCATCACATCTTTTTATAGGACTCCATGCATACATACACACACCGCTCCCTACGGCACCCTACCCCACGAGGTAGCGGTGATACCATTGTTTAAAATACCGGTTGCGTATGTTTTCCATGGAGGTTAGGGTAAGAATTAAGAAAGGACGGACAAAAACCTAGAGGAAGAAACATCGTTTCTTCCTGTCACGCCCCGCTTCCCAAAATACGGAATACGAGGGTTAGACAAGGCCAGCCATGCTCCTACGGTCAAGGAAAAGTCTTGCCGTAGTCACACTTCGGCTTATAGTTTTTCATGGTAAACAGTAAATAATGCGCAGGTAAAGAGAGATGCAGTAACTGAAGGAAACAATGTAAAGAACTGACCTGAGGGGGACAAATATAGATATAACTCTGGATATCAAATCGAGATGTCTGTAATATATGTCTAGTCCTGGTCCAGGCTAAATCTTCTCCTCACACTGAGCATGCATACTCAGGTCGTCAGAGCGACACAATAGCAATATAATATATATAAAATCATGTGACAATTCTAATAGTGGTAATAGATATGTGAAACAGTAAATCAATGACAGCATGAATATGAATGTGCAGTAATCAATGCAGCGGAACAGTAAAAGCAGTAGAGCGATATGCCACGTATGTCAACACAGTAAATAAGATATCTCAATGCCAGTATCCCTATCAGTCTCTAAGTCTCACTGTACAGGTCACTAAGCCTATCGTCAGTCCAAGTGTGAGAGTCAACCACTCGCGAGTGTCCTCCACCCAAGGGTAGAACCCAAGGGCAAGGGACCACAGGACATGTATATCACGGAGATAATCACATACCCTGTAAATCTCCATATATCTCCCTAATTATATAAGCCGGCATGGGACTCCCGAGATTCAGTTGAACTCACACTTAAACTACCCCACACCCCGTGGTCGACATCAAACGCTAACCATAACCCTAAATACTAATCGATCCGTGACAAGTCTGCGCGAAAACTGGAGGCAGACCTCCATCAAGCACGTCCCGACTAATACCTAAGATAAATGGCAGTGTCTGGTGCCTTATCTGTGACACCCGTGCAAGCGTTTCCATAAATGTCCCATACCACTTATAGTCACACGTACACGCATGCCACAGACGTCGACAATGCAATAGAATAATAGGGTCACTGATTGTGTACAAGTACGTATCACTTTCACTTATTCACGGATACACGAACACTGACGTACTTGCCACAATTATCACTAAAATCTAACACTGGATAAATGCACGATATCACTAGGTTATCACTGCAATGATATGGGTATGATATAATACGTAAACAGTATATGAAGCATGATTAAGGTGTCATAAAAATAGTGTTCTATCACTTGCACGATTTATCATGAAACGTACGTGTATAGTTTAGCGAAACGATAAACAGATAATAATTAGTATGTTCAGTTGTCCATCCATCGAATTTAGTTTCAAGCCAATCGGGTTCCAGGATCATTAATTATAACCATTTCATTTTAAGCGCTCGCGGCTGGAAATCCGGTTTAAGAATCAGAAGTCCGTTTCGCAACGTATTTTAATCCCAGTTGGGATCATATTTTAGCAACGCTACAGTTTGATGAAATCTAGGTTTTTCAGTAAAGTTTTCAACGCAATAGACGGATCTTCAATCGCGTCTGTACGTCAGGAGATATACACTATTCAATACCCATATGTCAGTTTCTGGTTCTGTTGGGACTGTTATGCGTCCCGATCTTTTAAATTGCAGATTAAATAACAAATGATAAGGAAACAGAATCAAACCACTTGTGTTGTCTAGCTAACAGGTTTACCTACAATAAACAGCGGAGTTCCGCAACCTACGAGTTGAGGAAATCCTGTGGTACCCATTACGGAACAGCAAGCAACAACTGGAGTCGCTCTGAACTGCATTCCAGAGTCGCACTCCGATCCAAATTTTAACACATTTTGAGTACATGAATATCTGGAAACTAGTATAGGATTATAGTTTGTCGAGTTGGCTTCGATTTGAACCCTCGAACGCATCATTCCAGTATGTATGTGATTTATGGAGAATTTAACGGTTTTCAGGTACAATAAAATTCCAGTTTCATGAGTAAACTTGGGGGTAGTCGTTTTAGTCGTTAACGGTCATATTTTCCATCGAAACTTGCACACGATATCCATCACTACAAGGGCCACTATAAACACTCCAGTTCCGTCAAATTTGATAAGTATTCTCATTGAGAACACACATCGAACAGGTATGATGCCCAATCGATCAGAAATTGTAATTTTACGATATATGTAATTTGAATTTGTAACTTGAATGTATAGCATGTAGCAAGTAAAAGTACTTGCCTGGAGGCGTCTTGGCGATGTTCGGCAGTGGTAACGGCATGAACGCGCGATGAATGGCACGTGTAGAGTTCGCGGCCTCGGCTCGTGCTCGTGCTCGGCTATGGGGTTTTGCCTCGGTAACGGCTAGGGCTCGCGAGACTGGGGAGATGATGGTGCTGCGAGGCTGATGGCGAGGGATTTGCAGAGGGAGAGTGTTATTGAGAGAGAGAGAGTTTGTGTTAGAGAGAGAGAAAGAGATTGTAGAGAAGTGAGAGAGTGTACAGGGGAAAGAGAGAGAGTAGAGGGGGATAGAGAGATTGAGAGATTAGAGAGAGGGGGAGACAGAGAGAGAAATGAGAGAGAACAGAGAGAGAGAGAAGCAGGGAGAGAGAGAGATCTGAGATGAAGAGAGAGAGAAACAAAGAGAAAGAGAGAGGTGGAGTGAGAGAGGAGGACAGAGGAAGGGAGGGGAGATTGAGAGAGGGGAGTGAGAACGAGAGGGTGCTCGGGGAGGAGGTGGCCGGTGATCGGAGATGATGGGTTCGGCGTGGAGACGAGGGCGATGGTGATGATGAGGATGATCGCCAACGAGAGGGCGCAGGGTGGCCGGTGATGGGTGCAGGGGAGGCTCGCCGTGGTGGTTGAAACGACGGTGAGGGGATGAGGAAAGAAGGGGTCGCCGTTGGCAAGAGGAGTCGGTGTTGGTGGTGGAGTGGAGAGCGAGAGAAGATGGATGGGGTCGAAGTCGTCGTCGTCGACGGCAGAGTAGGGTGCAGGAGAGATCGAGGAGGAAGGAGAACGAGGGACAAGAGGAGAAGGGGATCTGAGGAGGATAGGAATGCGCGGTCGTGGGAGTAACGCGCGCGAGTGACGAAGGCGCGAGCGTGGGCGGAGGCGACGGGAGTGGGTCGAGTGCGCGGGGGGTGGGAAAAGAAAATAGCCGTTGGGGGAGAAGAAGGAGAGGCGAAGCGGGTCGGGTAGGAGGTAACGGTGCGGGTGAGGGCTGAAGCGGTTGGGCCGGCGTTAGTTGGGCCAGAGGTTTAGAGAAAATTCATTGGGAAAAATAGGGAATGGGCCGGGAAGCTGTTGGGCCGGGGCTGACGATTAAATAAAAAGAATAATGGAGCTCTGGGCTCGGGAAGCTTGGGCTAAAAAATAAAAACAGAATTATAAGGGAGTGGTTTATTTCAGCTGGGCCGGCTTTGAGAAAAGATTTGGGCTAAAAGAAAATGAATTTATTTAAAATAATGGGATTGGGGTTCAAAAGAATTTCATTCTAAATTTTATTTGTGTATGGGCTGGATTAACAGGCCAGGAAGAATAGGCTGAGGGATTAATTGGAATAATTAAGATTTAATATGAGTTGGGTTTTAAAAAAAAAGATAATGGGATTTAGAAGGAATAAAATTATATATATAAAATAATTAAAATTATAAATAAAATAAATAAATTCATAAGGTAACAAAATGCGGAGTTTGGTATAAAAGAGCGAGGTATTACATCATACCACCCTTACAAAAATTTCGCCCTCGAAATTTAAAATAAACGATTGGTTATACAAACATAAGCGAAAGATATTAGATTGCACACTAACACAAAAGATTTATTAACAGTACGTGGACGAAGAAATTTGAAATATATATAAGTAAGAACCACATACGGAAAGATAGGTCTACATAGGTATAAGGCAAGAATAACTATAAGGGCAACTACTAGTATACGTGAATATAGGTATTAATAACGAACGATAATAATCAAAATGTGTTCGATAAAAATCGAAACCCACATATGTGCACATCTAAGTCTATCAAAAGCAAGCAAAGAAATAAGTATAAGGCTCAACCCTCTATCATAGTAATCATAGGCACAAAACCCGAAAATAAAGTGCTGACAATAAAGTAGTGAAAATTAGTTGGTAGGTTATAACATTTTAGGATAACGTATCGAAAAAATAGGTTTAAAATGATTTAGAAAACTTGTATAGTGAATTTAAGAAACATGGAACAAAATTTGCGCGGTGTAAGGGTGCGCTACTGAAAACTGAAGGTAATAGTAGTGTGCTTCCAATACATAAAACTAATTAGTCAATAACACGTACTCTTCGATAAATACAAACTACCGATAACCAAATCTCGAATAATAAAGTCCCTATATATATTTAGGATAATAGGAAGAATACTAATAGGTATAGGGCTAGCTAAGGTAATGATTACAAGGAAGTGTGGATCATTCAAAGGTTGAAGTATGGTGGCTTTAGGCTGAGGATCAAGAAGATTGGGATCGGGTCAGCACAGGGAGTAGGGGTGAGCAACGAAGGGCTACAAGGTGAAGGTATGGGGAGGACAACGGTCGGTACAGCCTATGAATCAAGATTTGAAGGGTTAGCGAATTCGAAATTTCACAAGATATGTTCTCTTCCCAGAAGGATCTCAAAAGGCACAGACGAATGATGAAGGGTGGACCTCTAAAAGATCGGGTTGTGGTACTGGTTATTCTGAGTGAGGGTTAAGGAAAGGTAAGGAGTAAGTGTAGACAGATCTCAGTAGTAAGAATAATTGTACATAAGGAATAATCAAGTAGCACGCGAACTAAGAAGATCGAAGGATCTGTGAACTCAACAATTTATTTTATTCCAAAAGATTTTAAACAAAGCATTCTCAAAGATAAAAAGGTGGCCCTAAGCTATACACAGATTTATTTGGCCAGATAAGGCAATCATCAAAAGAAACCCCGTCAGTCGCGATTGTGGAGGTTCAGCAGGTTGCGGTAGGCTCACGCGCTCAGGTAGGGGCGCCCATTTCCATAGCGCCTCGCCGGTATCGCCATTGGGAGTTCTTCCACAGCAAGGTCTTGATTTTCTGGTCCTTCTTCCTCGGATAGAGCTTCTTCATCGATATCTGATTCCATGTGATTTCCTTCTTCTGGATTTTCTTCCACAGGGTTTTCCTCCGCTGGATCTTCTTCTATTGGTTCTTCCTCGGGGTCTTCCTCTATCGGGTTCTCTTCAGGGTCTTCCTCCTCTTCGTCGGAATCGTCTATCATGTCAAACTCTAGGGCGGCTACTCCTTCGTCCTCTGAATCGTTGTTTCCGAAATTGACCTGGGGACCGTTGATCTCATCATCAGAACTCATCCGCGTGTGGTCTAAGGAAACGCATGACTGTGCATCCTCATCTAGATGCGGCGCTGCTCCAGGGTGGGCCATGGTCTGAAAAGGAAGTGTCATGATTAGACAACAGAACATATCGAGAAAATAGTTATGTATACGAAGTATGGAAAGATATACGGTGGCAGGAATTGGAAAATATCAGGATAACAATGCTGTGATAATGAAAAGTATAAATAAGGAGAAAGCAAGAGAATGATACATATATTACGATTCAAAGTTTTATTGCATTCAATCAAAAGTTCAGTGGATACAAGATTTCAAACGGAAAGAAATATTCATAAAAAGATGACAACATTATTACTGAAAGTAGATGACATGAAAAATCTATCTTCGACTACTATAACGTTGCATTCTCGTCGCGTGAGTTGAATCCTGCGTTAGGTCCGCCTTATTGTCGAAGTTCGAACTACGCGATAATCCTCACTTGGCAAAAGTGGGGAGTGTGGACGAGTTTCCTCCTTGTAGTTCTTTCCTTTCTGGGCAACCGTTGATGAGATGTTCACTGGATCCACAAATCAGACATTTCCCTTGGGCGCGGCGACAATCCCTCTGAAGATGTCCTGGCCTCTTACAGTACCCACAACATGGGATCTTCTGCTGCTTCTGCCGCGGAGAAACAAATTGGCGCTTCATCTTTCTCTCTTTTCCTCGTCTAACGGGGATCCCCTTATGATTTGAGACTCCCGCTGGTGCCTGATCCACCTGCCTTCTCAGTCCTTCAGCTAACAAGCCGTTTGTTCGCACCTGGGCTTCCTTCAAACCTTGCAGTACACTCAGAATCTCAACGGTCCGATTCTGGGGAGCGGATATAGATGAAGAGTCGTTGGAAGATATGATCCTGAGACAACAATTTTGAGAACGATATAAGTCACAAGCCAAACTAATCAGAATATAATATGGATAGGACAAAGATTCTAGAATATCAGAGATGATGAATTTATTACAAGTGGAGAATCAACTGTATGACTTTAAGTCACTTAAACAGAGTATGATGGTGTAATCGTAATGTAGTTCACAATTATAACCACGAAACTTTGCCAAGTCACCAGAACCCTAGCTGAACACACGATGTGAATATGGATCAAGAATTGACAAGCTTACAACCTAGACCAAGGAATGTTTTAGATTGCCAAGCTGAACACGGAAAACTGCAATCCCAGACGAAGCAAAACCTGGCTCTGATACCAACTAAACCATGTCACGCCCCGCTTCCCAAAATACGGAATACGAGGGGGAGACAAGGCCAGCCATGCTCCTACGGTCAAGGAAAAGTCCTGCCGTAGTCACACTTCAGCTTCTGGTTTTTCATGGTAAACAGTAAATAATGCGCAGGTAAAGAGAATTGCAGTAACTGAAGGAAACAATGTAAAGAACTGACCTGAGGGGGACAAATATAGATATAACTCTGGATATCAAATCGAGATGTCTGTAATATACGTCTAGTCCTGGTCCAGGCTAAATCTTCTCCTCACACTGAGCTTGCATACTCAGGTCGTTAAAGCGACACAATAGCAATATAATATATATAAAATCATGTGACAATTCTAATAGTGGTAATAGATATGTGAAACAGTAAATCAATGACAGCATGAATATGAATGTGCAGTAATCAATGCAGCGGAACAGTAAAAGCAGTAGAGCGATATGCCACGTATGTCAACACAGTAAATAAGATATCTCAATGCCAGTATCCCTATCAGTCTCTAAGTCTCACTGTACAGGTCACTAAGCCTATCGTCAGTCCAAGTGTGAGAGTCAACCACTCGCGAGTGTCCTCCACCCAAGGGTAGAACCCAAGGGCAAGGGACCACAGGCCCAACATGTATATCACGGTGATAATCACATACCCTATAAATCTCCATATATCTCCCTAAATATATAAGCCGGCATGGGACACCCGAGATTCTGTTGAACTCACACTTAAACTACCCCACACCCAGTGGTCTACATCAAACGCTAACCATAATCCTAAATACTAATCGATCCGTGACAAGTCTGCGCGAAAACTGGAGGCAGGACCTCCATCAAGCACGTCCCGACTAATACCTAAGATAAATGGCAGTGTCTGGTGCCTTATCTGTGACACCCGTGCAAGCGTTTCCATAAGTGTCCCATACCACTTATAGTCACACGTACACGCATGCCACAGACGTCAACAATGCAATAGAATAATAGGGTCACTGATTGTGTACAAGTACGTATCACTTTCACTTATTCACGGATACACGAACACTGACGTACTTGCCACAATCATCACTAAAATCTAACACTGGGTAAATGCACGATATCACTAGGTTATCACTGCAATGATATGGGTATGATATAATACGTAAACAGTATATGAAGCATGATTAAGGTGTCATAAAAATAGTGTTCTATCACTTGCACGATTTATCATGAAACGTACGTCTATAGTTTAGCGAAACGATAAACAGGTAATAATTAGTATGTTCAGTTGTCCATCCATCGAATTTAGTTTCAAGCCAATCGGGTTCCAGGATCATTAATTATAACCATTTCATTTTAAGCGCTCGCGGCTGGAAATCCGGTTTAAGAATCAGAAGTCCGTTTCGCAACGTATTTTAATCCCGGTTGGGATCATATTTTAGCAATGCTACAGTTCGATGAAATATAGGGTTTTCAGTAAGGTTTTCAACGCAATAGACGGATCTTCAATCGCATCTGTACGTCAGGAGATATACACTATTCAATACCCATATGTCAGTTTCTGGTTCTGTTGGGACTGTTATGCGTCCCGATCTTTTAAATTGCAGATTAAATAACAAATGATAACGAAACATAATGAAACCACTTGTGTTGTCTATCTAACAGGTTTACCTACAATAAACAGTGGATTTCCGCAACCTACGAGTTGAGGAAATCCTGTTGTACCCATTACGGAACAGCAAGCAACAACTGGAGTCGCTCTGAACTGCATTCCAGAGTCGCACTCCGATCCAAATTTTAACACATTTTGAGTACATGAATATCTGGAAACTAGTATAGGATTATAGTTCGTCGAGTTGTCTTCGATTTGAGCCCTCGAACGCATCATTCCAGTATGTATGTGATTTATGGCGAATTTAACGGTTTTCAGGTACCATAAAATTCCAGTTTCATGAGTAAACTTGGGGGTAGTCGTTTTAGTCGTTAACGGTCATATTTTCCAACGAAACTTGCACACGATATCCATCACTACAAGGGCCACTATAAACACTCCAGTTCCGTCAAATTTGATAAGTATTCTCATTGAGAACACACATCGAATAGGTATGACGCCTAATCGATCAGAAATTGTAATTTTGCGATATATGTAATTTGAATTTGTAACTTGAATGTATAGCATGTAGCAAGTAAAAGTACTTGCCTGGAGGCGTCTTGGCGATGTTCGGCAGTGGTAACGGCACGAACGCGCGATGAATGGCGCGTGTAGAGTTCGCGGTCTCGGCTCGTGCTCGTGCTCGGCTATGGGGTTTTGCCTCGGTAACGGCTAGGGCTCGCGAGACTGGGGAGATGATGGTGCTGCAAGGCTGATGGCGAGGGATTTGCAGAGGGAGAGAGTTATTGAGAGAGAGAGAGTTTGTGTTAGAGAGAGAAAGAGATTGTAGAGAAGTGAGAGAGTGTACAGGGGAAAGAGAGAGAGTAGAGGGGGATAGAGAGATTGAGAGATTAGAGAGAGGGGGAGACAGAGAGAGAAATGAGAGAGAACAGAGAGAGAGAGAGAAGCAGGGAGAGAGAGAGAGAGATCTGAGATGAAGAGAGAGAGAAACAAAGAGAGAGAGAGAGAGGTGGAGTGAGAGAGGAGGACAGAGTAAGGGAGGGGAGATTGAGAAAGGGGAGTGAGAACGAGAGGGTGCTCGGGGAGGAGGTGGCCGGTGATCGGAGATGATGGGTTCGGCATGGAGATGAGGGCGATGGTGATGATGAGGATGATCGCCAACGAGAGGGCGCAGGGTGGCCGGTGATGGGTGCAGGGGAGGCTCGCCGTGGTGGTTGAAATGACGGTGAGGGGATGAGGAGAGAAGGGGTCGCCGTTGGCAAGTGGAGTCGGTGTCGGTGGTGGAGTGGAGAGCGAGAGAAGATGAATGGGGTCGAAGTCGTCGTCGTCGACGGCGGAGTAGGGTGCAGGAGAGATCGAGGAGGAAGGAGAATGAGGGAGAAGAGGAGAAGGGGATCTGAGGAGGATAGGAATGCGCGGTCGTGGGGAGTAACGCGCGCGAGTGACGAGGGCGCGAGCGTGGGCGGTGGCGACGGGAGTGGGTCGAGCGCGCGGGGGGTGGGAAATGAAAATAGCCGTTGGGGGAGAAGAAGGAGAGGTGAAGCGGGTCGGGTAGGAGGTAACGGTGCGGGTGAGGGCTGAAGCGGTTGGGCCGGCGTGAGTTGGGCCAGAGGTTTAGAGAAAATTCATTAGGAAAAATAGGGAATGGGCCGGGAAGCTGTTGGGCCGGGGCTGAGGATTAAATAAAAAGAATAATGGAGTTCTGGGCTCGGGAAGCTTGGGCTAAAAAATAAAAACAGAATTATAAGGGAGTGGTTTATTTCAGCTGGGCCGGCTTTGAGAAAAGATTTGGGCTAAAAGAAAATGAATTTATTTAAAAGAATGGGATTGGGGTTCAAAAGAATTTCAGTCTAAATTTTATTTTTGTGTGGGCTGGATTAACAGGCCGGGAAGAATAGGCTGAGGGATTAATTGGAATAATTAAGATTTAATATGAGTTAGGTTTTAAAAAAAAAGATAATGGGATTTAGAAGGAATAAAATTATATATATAAAATAATTAAAATTATAAATAAAATAAATAAAATCATAAGGTAACAAAATGCGGAGTTTGGTATAAAAGAGCTGGGTATTACACTTCCCGATGGTACTAATCCACTTTATTAATTATTACCATAACACCTCATAGATCTTAATTAGGGCATAGAAAGCAGTGAGGAATATTGACTTTTCAAACTTAACCTAAACCTAACCCTAGCTAGATTTTAATCCTAGTTTAGATCAACTTAGTGTTTAGTGATAATCAATCCAACACCGTTTGGAATTAACTCGTTAGAACAAATTGAGAATACACAAAATCTCTATGGACTGACCCGTACTCACCGGCTAGCTACCAAGCGACGCCATTCTTGATTGCGGTAATTAAATATTTTGATCACAAAATCTCACATACAATCAACGAGCACTGAATTGTATGTCACACACACACACCGTTGGTAATTACCATGACACGCACAATATATACATATATGTGGTACTGCATTCGTTATTGACATTGAGGCTGTTGTTCTTATACCACCTTACTAAGGGAATATGTATTGTACCGCCTTCATTATTATTAATAGTTAGACATTGATTCTTGTTCTATTGCGCATATGAATTGCATCATGCATACATACATACATGCATGCACACATATCTTGCTATAGCTACATATACACCATTATATGATGTTGCATTTGACTTCAGGGAATTTGGAAACTGCATGATATCTTTAAAAACTCGATTCATTTAAAAGAGCGGTTTTCCCTAGATATGCTCATATTACTGTTCAATGTTGCATATATCATATTTCATGGATTTACGCATTGAGATACTGATTTCATGTGATTTATGGATTTGTGAACCGTGGTTATATTTCAAGAAAGTATGTATTGTTTTGAAAACCCGGTTTCTCTTGATATGATATTTCGATGTGTCCACCATGAGTTTTCTCAGTTCTGAGATTGGTTTTCGGAACCCGATTCGAGAAGATGGATGATCCGTTTACGGGATCATGGTGGACCCGATATGGTACCCCGGGACAAGAAAGGTATGTTGTGCAGAAAACGATGAGCCTGGCAGAGGGACTACTACCTACCGGTGATAGTTTGGACCCGGCGGTTATCCAGAGAATACCGACCGGAGTCGTGAGATGGATATGGGCCGATCCGGACTGACGGAGCCCGTGGGCCGATCCGGACTGACGGAGCCCGAGTTATGTAGATTTACTTGTCGATGATGGACATGGGTTTTCATGATGTATCGAGTGTCGATATTGGGCACTCAGGTTCTATGAGATTTACGGATATGAGGGCCGATCAGAGTGACGGTGCCTGAGGTATTGGGATTTGGGGTGTCGTTGATGGACACCGGTTTTTCCACGATGATGATTCATTGATGATGATTATGTTTTATCCCCCACTTAGGATTATTTGATATGCATTGTTTCATATAGTTGTAGTAGCCTGATGGTGTACCTTGATCATGATTAGTTGCATATCCATATTGCCATACTTAGACTATCAGATTGCATGTGATAGATTATCGATGTTCGTCCATACTTGCGATTATCTGTATGATGTTATTTACTATTCACGAGTTGGCAACTCACCCCCGTTGTGCCACAGTGTTTTGCAGGCATGACCATCAGAGTAGTCACGGCAGGACTCCTTATTGTATCTATTTCTTTGGATACCGTTACGGTTGGCTGTGAGGCCTTTTTGGTGTTGGTGGGTTTGCGGTTATCCAAACATATCTATTGTATATCTCGTTGTATCTAGTACTCTCTATCTACCACTTTCATGTATTGACTTAGAGACGAGTTTGTGAGGATTGATATTGTATATTATGTGACTCTCGGTGTCGTGCACGTGTGAGCCGGCCTTTCTTGTGTTGCTTTATCTCTTTTATGTTGTTTTCATTTTATTGTCTATTTCTTCGCTACGGTGTTGTATATATACTTGTGGTGATTGTTTCCGTCTTTGGGCGTGATTTGCTCCTGTTTGGGAATGCTTTATTTATATCCTATGTTTGTACCCGTTTCGGGGTTAGTTTTACAAAGGAGGTGCTGCCAAAATTTTTAAGAAAATTAACTTAAGCTTTAAGATTTTACTTGATATTTCCAAATGTTTTAACAATGTTTTATCACTTACTTCTTTTTATGGTTTAGATTTCTGGGTTTTCGGCTTACTTAAATTGTGTTACGCCTGTTGACGTCACGTGGTTTAAGTGCCGGTCATGTTCCTAAATTGGGTCGTGACAAAGTTGGTATCAAAGCTCTAGGTTTTACCTTTCGAAGTGTAGGATGACCTTGGTATGATGGAGTAGGTAGCTTAAGCAGAGTGACGTAGCGTGTGTATGTTCCGCGGCATACTTACGACACGATACTCCGCCTAAGTGACCTTAAGACACATTGCTTGTAATTCATTCCTTGATTCTGATGTATCCTTATGATTCGATTTCTATGTTCCTATTGAATCATGTTTTCATTTTCAGCCATTATGCCGCCGAAGACTATGAGGACGTAGAGAGCTGTCGCTAGAGCCGAGGTCAGAGCAGGCTCGTCAGAGAGGAGGACCGACCAGGGCGGTACGCCTACTCTACAGGAGCAGATTAATCCACCTTCGCCGGATCGTATTACTAGGCTAGAGGCCGGTATGCAGGATTTGCGCCAGATGATGGGGTTGTTGGTTGAGACCTGTCGAGCGCAGAGACAGGAGGTTGTCCCACCTGTTTTGGGGACCGTGATGGTGCCTATTGTTCAAGCATTCGTACCTACAGCTACGGAGGTTATCACTGTATCATTATCTGAGTTCATGAGGCTGAAGCCTCCGGTTCACCGACACCGACGCAGCTGAGGTCCCATAGTCGTTTATCGATCGGATAGCCATGATCTGTCGTTCGCTGAGATGCTCCGATATGGGTAGTGTTCGCTAGTTTTCGTCTGGAGGGTCTTGCCCACACTTGGTGCTAGTCCTTGGAGAGAAGCCGAGCCATAGGCCTTCCTCCTATAACCTGGGTCAAGTTCGTGATGGTTTTTCTAGCTCGTTTCCTTCCGCAGAGCGTCAGGGATGCTCGACTTCGCAGTTTTGAGTCATTACGCCAGACTCCGGGTATGACGGTGGCAGAGTATGATGTTCAGTTTACCTAGCTATCTATGTATGCTCCATATTTGGTGGACACTGAGAAGATGCGAATCAAGAGATTTGCGCGAGGCCTGATTACCCAGTTGTTCCTCGCTATCGGCGCCTAACATTTTGACACATATGCAGCCGCCGTGGACGCATCCCTACTGGTTAAGGAGCGTCTTTCCAAGACCTCGATTGTTCCGGGACCGAAGAGGATTCGTACTGGTGTATCAGCCTGGAGACAGATGTATAGACGCCGCGACAGATTTCGTTCAGGTCGTGGGGATAGCAGAGGCTTGGGACGAGACCGGTTATTTAGCTCTGATCCCCAAGAGGGTCAGTAGTCATCGTCTGGATGTTTCCGGTGCGGGAGTATATATCATCGCGTCAGAGATTGTACTGAGGTATGTAAGGATGAGGCAGCCGTACCACATGTTACCTTACCACCTTCTCTACCTCAGAGAGCGTTGCCTCTTACATCTGTTATTGCTCCGCATCAGACGTATGCTCAGAGAGGTCATGGTCGCGGAGGTTTTGTTGAGAGAGGACGGGGTGGTAGAGGCGGAAGGCAGCCAGTCGCTGGTAGAGGGCTGGCTCGAGTATTTGCTTTGACTCATCAGGACGCATAGGCGTCCAAAGCAGTGGTTTCAGGTACTCTTTCAGTATGTTCTTTTGATGCGCACGAATTGTTTGATCCGGGATCTACGCACTCATATGTTTCTATACACTTCGTGCCGAGGTTGGGCCGAGAGTCATGTTTACTAAATCATCCACTTGTCGTGACTACTCCTGTTGGAGAGTCTTTTATTGCACGACACGTATTTCGGTCGTTTGCCTTTCGTATTGGAGATAGAGATTCGTCCGTCGACTTGATCCTTCTTGAGATGTTGGACTTCGACGTTCTCCTGGGTATGGACCGGTTAGCTACTTGCTATGCATCTGTAGACTGCCGTGAGAAGACAGTCAGGTTTTGTTTTCCGGGCCAGTCAGGGGGACCGTGGTGTCGCCCCTCACAATTTGATTTCCGCCATTTGCGCTAGTCGGCTCTTGAGGAGAGGATGTCGGGGATTCTTAGCTTTCATTCGTGATACCGAAGCCACGGTAGATTTGTTGGACCGGGTTCCTATTTTGAGAGAGTTTCCCGAAGTATTTCCTGATGAGTTACCTGGATTGCCGCCAGAGCGTGAGATTGAGTTTTGCATTGATTTGATCCCCGGCATGGGGCCTATTTCTATACAGCCATATCGGATAGCCCGGGCGGAGCTTAAGGAGCTTAAGGATCGGCTGCAATAGTTGCCAGATAGGGACTTGTGCGTCCGAGTATTTCACCATGGGGAGCTCCTGTTCTGTTCATCAAGAAGAAGGATGGCAGTTTGAGGTTGTGCATCGATTATCGTCAATTAAACCTTGTTACGATGCGGAATAGGTATCCATTACCTCGCATTGACGATTTTTTTGATCATCTCCAGGGTGCGGGAATTATTCTAAGATTGATTTGAGATCGGGTTATCATCAGTTGCGGGTTCGGAATGATGACATTCCGAAGACTGCTTTTCGTATGCGCTACGGGCATTAAGAGTTTTTGGTGATGTCGTTCGGACTCACCAATGCCCCAGCAGCGTTTATGGATTTGATGAACCGGATTTTTAGGTTGTTCCACGACCAGTTCATTATTTTGTTTATTGATGACATTATGGTTTATTCCAGGAGTTGAGAGGAGCATGAGCAGCACTTGAGAATTTCTTTGCAGAGATTGAAAGAGCACAAACTGTTTGCTAAATTCTCGAAGTTTGCCTTCTGGCTTGATAGTGTTGACTTCCTTGGTCATGTAGTTACGGGAGACGGTATTCATGTGGACCCGAGGAAGATTGAGGCCGTACAGCTTTGGCCCAGACCTGTATCATTGATAGAGGTCCACAGCTTTTTGGGCTTAGCCGGTTATTACCGCCATTTCGTGCAGGACTTCTCGAGTATCGCTGCACCGCTGACCAGAATGACAAGGAAGGGAGTTCCTTTTCTTTGGACTGAGTCATGCGAGCAGTGTTTTCAGCAGTTGACGACTGCACCATTTTTATCTTTTCCTTCTGGATCGGACGGCTGCGTCGTTTACTGTGATGCTTCTAGAGTGGGGCTCGGTTGTGTATTGATGCAGCATGATAGAGTTATCACTTATTCTTCCTGGCAGCTGAAGAAGCACGAGCAGAATTATCCCACTTCTGATCTTAAGATGGCCGCGGTGGTCTTTGCGCTTAAGATTTGGAGACACTACTTGTACGGAGAGTCGTGTTGGATTTTCACAGACCACCAGAGCTTAAAGTACATCTTCCAGCAGCGGGATCTGAATTTAAGACAGCGCCGTTGGATGGAGCTCATGAAGGATTATGATTGTGAGATCCTTTATCATCCGGGCAAGGCGAATGTTGTAGCTGATGGTTTGAGTCGTAGGCCCGAGGGTAGCTTGTCCCAGTTGAGCGCAGTTCAGAGACAGTCTTCTGCAGATTGGCAGATCTTGTGCGACAGTAGAGTACAGTTTGAGTTCACTTCTACTGGGGGACAGCTTGCTCATGTCCGCACCCGTGCACTTCTACTTGATTGTATTCGTGAGGCACAGCCCGACGATACCCGTTTTTCTGATATTTTTGAGCGTGTTCGGCAGGGTAGAGATTCGGAGTTTAAGATTGATGACCAGGGTGTGCTACGTTTCGGGACTCATTTATGTGTACCAGATACTGAGGGGCTGAGGCACGAGATCCTAGAGCAAGCACATCTGTCAGCTTATAGTGTTCACCCAAGTTCCACCAAGATGTATCGTGACTTGAGAGATATCTACTGGTCGGCAGGGATGAAGAGTGATGTTTCGGATTTCGTTTCGAGGTGTCTGACTTGTCAGCGAGTTAAGGTTGAGCATCTGAGACCGGCAGGAGAGTTGCAGCCTTTACCCGTTCCGGAGTAGAAATGGGAACAGATCTCCATAGATTTCGTTGTGGGTCTACCTAGGTCCAGTCGAGGGTATGACTCCATTTGGGTGATTGTTGACCGATTGACGAAAGCGGCTCACTTCCTTCCAGTGAAGACCACTTTCGGTTATGCTCGGTATGCTCAGTTGTACACTGATGAGATTGTGCGTTTACACGGTGTTCCCACATCCATCGTATCCGATAGGGAAACCCAGTTTACTAGCCGTCTTTAACAGAAGCTTTAGGAAGCTTTGGGTACCCGATTGAGTTTTAGCACCGCTTTCCATCCGCAGACCGATGGTCAGTCAAAGCGGACTATACAGACTCTGGAGGATATACTTCGTGTGTGTGTACTTGATTTTGGTGGCAGTTGGGATCGTCACTTGCCGTTGATAGAGATCTCCAACAATAACAGTTATCAGGAGACGAATCAGATGGCGCATTTTGAAGCTTTGTATGGTAGAAAGTGTCGATCGCCTGTCTGTTGGACCGAACTCAGCGAGAGCAGGATATTGGGACCCCATCTAGTTTAAGAGACTACGGAGAAGATCCAGTTGATTCAGGATAGGATGAGAGAAGCCCAGTGCAGACAGAAGTCTTATGCCGACCGTCGTCGTCACAGGCATGAGTTCACAGTGGGGGATCATGTATTCCTATGGATTTCTTCGATGAAGGGCGTGATGAGATTTGGGAAGAAAGGAAAGCTTAGTCCCAGGTTTGTGGGTCCTTTTGAGATCCTTGAGCGAGTTGGTACCATTGCCTATCGTTTGGCACTTCCGCCTAGTTTTCCGGATGTTCACCCCGTGTTCCATGTATTGATACTTTGCAAGTACCTTCATGACCCTTCTCATATGATTCAGCACCAGACCGTTCAGCTGGAGCATGATCTTTCATTCACCGAGCAGCCGGTAGTTATATTGGATCGTCATGTGAAGAAACTTCGGTCCAAGGTCTTGCCATCTGTGAAGGTTCTTTGGTGTGGCCTGAATAGTGAAGAGGTCACTTGGGAAGCCGAGAGAGAGATGCGAGAGAAATTCCATCATCTCTTTGAAGGTACGCATAGTAAGATTTTTAAATTCGGAGACCGAATTTCTTTAAGGGGAAAAGATTGTAACACCTTAAAATGCGATTAGTGTTAATTAACGATAATGTGGGTTTTTAGTAAAAAGTTAACCAAAATAGTTTTCACATATTTTATAAAAATTAATTAATATTTTATTATTATTTGTTTTGGCTTGCACACACTTATGCATGTTAACTTGGGGGTTATAGAGGTGTTAACCATGCTTAAGTAGCTATGGCACCCTAAACCAATTTCAAGCCATGTTAACCCATTTAACTTAATATTTAGTAAAGGTTTTTTTTTGTCACGACCCAAATGTGGCACGTGATCGGCACTTATACCACGTGACATCTAAAGACATCGACGCAGTTTAACTAAACCAAAACCCTGAATCTAAACCCTTTTGAAATTAATAGAGGTGAGTTTAACATAGTCATCAGATGTAATCAGTTTAAATAATATTTAAATTTAATTAAGTATGTTCGAAAAGCATCTATGACGTTTTGAAATTTGACAGCACCTCCTTTGAAAATCTACATAAAACCCGATACAATTACAAGAGTACAATAGCATCCCAACGGGAGCTAGCTTTCATGTCCAAACGACGGAGCAACTAAACAAACTATATCAGAAGTCAACTCTAAAGAGTGCGACCTCACAGCTTCTAAGTCTCGCATTCTAAGTCCACAATATATCATTTCTAAGTTGATGGAGTTTCCCCTAAATACAAGAATATATAAATAATCAAGAGTGAGTATGGTACGATAATAACCAACTTACCAATCAATTCTCGAAAAGAAGGTGTGCCTAAACTGCTGATAATCCAAGCGGTAAAACTTGCAAGAAACTGTGGCACAATGGGGGTGAGTTGCCAACTCAGTGAATAAGAGTACATCTAAAAGTAGAAATCGAAATGCATGACGATACCTAGGTCATAACTATAGTACTATCATAATCGGTACCAATATACTATATGATCTGCATATATGCAATACTAACTATCATGCAATCCTAAGTAAAATATCTCAATGTCATATGAGTCAAAATCATGAATCTATAGTTCATATTTGAATCCCTTTTTGTATCTGTACCAATATATGCAGGTATTGTCACTCAGATCAGTCCTTGTTGAATCCACTAAATAATATCTAACTGTGTACCTCATGATAATGATCATATCAATATATATATCAATATAGATGTCCAGCATAGACATCGAAATCCGAAATCTCTCGTGTCCATCATCAACACGCAAATACAAATACCGTCAACACCATCTCAACAGATGATCGCCACCCGATATTCTGGCTACGATCAGTATCCCCTGGATATCTGCCGAGCCCAATCGAACCCCGCTCAGTATCCCCTGGATATCTGCCATGCTTATTCGAACCCTGGTCAGTATCCCTTGGATATCTGTCGTGTTCATTTCTATCTCCGGAATCGAGTATCCTCATTAGACTCCCCGCCTATAATGCGGATATCCTTCCCCTCGGTCTCGAACCGGGTCCACCATGTTTCCGACTGTATAGCTCCCCTACTCAGTCCGGATAATAACAAGTCCGAAGCCGTATAGCTCCCCCACTCGGGTCGGAATCAGAATCAGAAAACGCAAAACTCATGGTGGACGTTTAACTCATCATATCAAAATATCAAGTAAGGAATAAGAATACTTGCATAGATTATATTGATGATATATTATATATATACATATATAACAGTGTCTCATACCACCAATATATATCATCAGGAGTAAAATACCAAGAAAATCTAAGGAAATCAAATACGGCATCTATAGTACTAATATTTGCAATCTACTACAGGAATAAGAAAAGACTACGTAATTATATCACATAAACATAGATTTCAATTCTACTGTGTCATGGCATTACTAATGATGTGTAGTGTAGTATGTGCGTTTGTGCTCGTGCAACATGGCAATCGTTAGTATTTGTGCAAGTGTTCTACGGTGTAACAACCTAATTATTGTAGTACATATATAACAATACGGTACTACAGTGACATGGCAGTACCAATGAGGTGTAGTGTAACATATATTTACGTGCTTGTGCAGCATGGTAATCATTGGTATTTGTGCAGTGTTCTATCAGAGTGTGCGTAACGCACAAACGTATAATATGGATAATATAATGCAAACATGTACAGTAATTTAAACGTAACTATTGTAATTACTTGCTATGAGCTATACCTTTATCTTTAGAAATGATCGAAACGTTAAGTTTGAAATAAGGAAGCTGCCCTAGATTTAAAATAGATATCCGTTTTAGAAACTAGCACGCATACTAGTATTTAAAAGACAAACGAATCATAGTTTTTAACAGAATATAGCTCACACAAGTATTACATCCTAAAACAGAATATAATCTAACTCTACGAGTAAAAGGATAAATTGGCCGTTATTCGTCATACAAAGTTCATCATGTCCAATATGTATAAATCATTGTATTATATCTTATCATATCACTGTATGTGTATGATCTCAAGTCTAGCGTGATCCTTCATACAAATCCATCAAACCATATCCATATCGTATCACTGTATCTGTATCATCACAAGTATGGCATGATCCCTCGTACAAATCAACCAACCATATCCATATCGTATCACTATATCTCATCTATAACTATGCATGAAACTGTATGAAATTGAAGAACATACTAGATGCGATACTATATAAATATCTTGAATAAATACTAAACAACTAGATATCATAATACTATTTGTAAGGTTGCGGGAGTGCTATACGCCATCCACCCGACTTCCTCAGTAGATGTAAATCTACTCACCAACATAAAAGCTCATTGAATCCACGCTACTATATCGCCAACTCCGTCTCGGAATCCTCGAATCGTACCTATATTCGTATTTAAATTGCATTGATATAAATATCATATAGAAAACTAAAACAACAAGCTAAACGCCCGTAGGTTAGAACCTACAGCACACTTAACCCAAAAATAACAACAAAATTCTACCGTTAACGTATAAACGTCAACGGTTCAGCTGCAACATCAAAATACGAAAACTCTGTATCGTAAATATCTGAAAATAGATAAAAAAAACTATTTCTAAAACGTTCCCAGATTTTATTGTATAAATATTTAGACAACCCAAACAATACAGAGACTTATCAAATACCCATAATAAGCCACAGAAGAAAACCCAACACAAAAGGGTATAAGGGGGCCGGCGTCGCCGGAATTTGGCTATGTGTCGCCGGATCAAACAATGACTTAGGGGCTTAGGTTTTAAGTGCAGTCTTCTAGTTGGCTCAATATTCTTTTGGTCTAGTTAGTTTTTCTAGTGATTATATGTATTAGTTCCGGATTCATTCACAGTATGCCAATTATCACCAATATCCTAGTTTATGATACGTCATAAACTAAACATGCTATGTAAGGATATTGCGACTATCTAATACTTATACTAACCTAAGTTAATCTTTCGCTGCCCGTAACACTAAAAACAGAATCGTGTCACGAAGCATCCATGTCGTATTTTAGAATTTTGATCCCTTTTCAGATATTAGCATCCAGATTTCCCATACTGAAAATTTAACTTAAATAAACAATACCAAATAGATTTAATCCACACACACAGACCTACCCTACAAACCAAAACCCTAACCCACCAAGAAGTCCGGCGAGGTCGGAATTATTGTGATGGTCGCCGGCCAAAATCCGAGCACCTAGGTTCGTTTTCCTATAGTTAATTCTAGGTCTAGATTATAAGATCAAGGTGCTGTTTGATCAATTTATTTATCATCCAAACTATTGCAGATCTTCACAGAACTTTCATCAAAAATTCGTTACACCCGATATCCGATTCTTACATTTACATATTTACAGAACCACAATAATATAATGTTTATAAAGATTATACCTACAGAAGATTGTTGAAAGGCTTCCTCCAAGATGCACAAGCTCCTAACTCCTAGCTTGATTGTAGTGGTGAAATTCCTTAACCCTTAGTTCTTTTTCTCTTCTCTCTTTTCTTTTCTCTTGTTGTTTCCTAAAGATTTTATTTTCCTAACTAGTTTCAGTTCCATAACCTAATATATCTCAACTGAACACCATTTACCAATTAAGGGATAATAGAGATAAGATAGTAGGTGGTGTCACCATTTAAGATGGTTGGGGTTTCATGCAAGGAGGAGGTGTGGCCATTAGGTTAACGTAGGGTATGTTGTCTAGGAGGTATAACTTAGGCTTAACCATTATCTAGCCCTATTTGCATAAACACCCTTATACAACTCTAATTTGCATAATGAAACTAACCTTTTCACATAAACCCCTCATTACATATGTTATTGTATAAACACTATTTTCTTTACCAGTTCAATTCTACTACATTTTAAAAGACCCTTTTTATTACAACCACAATAAAATAAATGTTTTAATTAAATAAATAAAATAGTTAATTATCTAAAATATTTCAAAATGTTACAATATTCCCCCTTAAGAAAATTCGGTCCCCGAATTTAAATTAAATCTCCTTCTTAAAACATTTTCCTTAATCCAATCTGCTCAAATTCAAAACAATTTTCCGGGTCAAATTTTAAAACATTTAATTTGCTCGATACAATGGAACTCCAAAGTCCCACATGAGTTAAAGCGCCTCATATCGCAACAGTGTGCGTGAAAACTAAAAAGATATAATTTTTCACAACTGTCACTCTAGCGGTTGCTATGAGAATTACTCAAGTTATGACAAAAATTTGCCAAATACTAAAACCGTTGTGTATCCTAAGTACACACAATCAATGCCATGATCGTAGTGCAATATCAGTGCACCCGACCAAGCGAAAAATTCTTTTATATAAATCAAATCTATAACATATCCTATCAAGTGCAAAGCATGAAAATAAAATCAACCCTAATGGGTTTGCACGTAAGTCTCAAATCGCATTTCACGGTGTGCATGAAAACAAAACAGCGCTAAGTACAACAGGCGTGCACGAAACGATATCCACCGCATCCGTTGTGCATGGAATAAAATTATACAAAATAATACCAAGTGCATCGGGATGCACAAAATCAAATCCAAGTGCATCAAAGTGCACAAAACCAAACCAAGTATACCTAGGGTATATATAAAACCTTTTAATTATGTGCATCTGATATGCACGGAAATAACATTGTAGTGTATCCGATGTACACAACACTCCAATCGAGTGCAGTCACCTCGCACTAAAATCTCAACAAGTGCACCCGGTGTGCACAAAACATAATCAAAATGAAATTACTATATAAGAAATCTCATCAAGTGCACCTGGTGTGCACAAAACAAAATTTAATCCTCGAATCCTCAAAATGCATATATAAAAATCACGGACGTCGAGGTGTTGTTTCTTCAACGTTTGAAAATGAATGTTTTAGATTATAAAAACGTAAATCAAACTCAACGGACATCGAAGCATAACCTCTTCAATGTCAGAAGGTGTTTACACCACTGGCATTTGGCATAGCAAGAATTTCTACTTGCCGTATGCCACGTTCTAACGTCTCCTGTCTCTGAATTTTGGTTCTTTTTGCAGATCTCTAATACATTGGCTTCTTTATGCGATCGTCCGGTGAGGAGCAATGACACCATTCGTCTTATTGTGGATGCATCCTATCACGCCTTCTTGATCAGTAGTTCAGTCTCTTGTACGCAACAGTTTGATAATGGAAATCTCTGTCCTCTGCTTGTGTGCTAACAATTAATCCAAATCAAATCTTATTCATTATAACTCCTGGAAGAGAATCCATCGATTCTTATGCTAAAATCATTTATCCAGTTTGCTCGGAACTAGTACTCATTACTGAATCCACTTTTCCTTGGTAACCACTGTCATCCCGTTTTAATTTCCTCCTGAAAGTGTTGTCGTATGCATCATCAAATCTTCGATATCAACTGTGAAGAACAACTACCCTCTAAACTTCGCACCATTCTCCTGTTCCATAAATTTCCTGTATCAATCACTTAAGGAGCGTATCTGCATAGTCACACGAATTGCAAGTCATACTTGGTTATGACAAAACTCGGAGTCTTACAAACTCGAAAACACAAATCCGTCACTTCTGATACTCTGTAGAGAAATCTGGATAATCTCACCTTCGAAGACTCGTCCCAATTTGTCGAAGGAAAACTTACTACATGATCTCTTTCTCGAACGACTTGCATCTGGTCTAAGCAAGATCCATCTGTAGAAGTACATCACTTTCACCGATCTCGTTTCGGAGCGCCATAACGGATTAAAAGTCCTAACCATCCCACCTCTGAATGGCTATGAATCCTGCTGACCAATCTATACTGGTAACCATCGTCAACCGTTAATTTCATGAACTCTGGAAACAACCTCTTGATAACCTCAGCAATGTTTATTATCACTATATAAATAGAACGCAACACCACGATCATCAGAGAAGGGAAAAGCATCACGCCTCAAGTCCGGCTAATATCAAGCAATGACTCTTCCATCTGGTGTGGATCCCGAAGAAACTCGCTTCAATATTAAAACTCGATTAATATCAATAAACGACGTGTCTCTATATCATCGGGAATTCACCCTGGTCAGTCCTTGTCCCAGACAAATCTTCCCTGACTGTATCTCTAACTGCGGCCCTCTCGGCCCTCATAACCATGGTGATCGAAACAATCAATCATGCACTGACGAAGATAGATCAACGGAAGGAATAGAAGGAAGATCTCAAGATATAATTCCTAAGGTAACTTAGGCGAAGTATCATATCGTAAATATGCAGCAGAACATATGTACGGTACGTCACTCCACTTAGTACCTACTCCATCAACAAAGTCATCCAATATAACGAAAGTTCGGGTATAAGACCCCAAAGTCAAGTCTAAGTCCTATAAGGTCAAGCCTAGGTAACAAAATGTATGCCCAGACTCCATAAAGTCAACCTAGACTTGAACAAAGGTTAAACCAAACGCTTTGATACCAACTTTGTCACGACCCAAATGTGGCACGTGACCGGCACTTATATCACGTGACATCTAAAGACATCGACGCGGTTTAATTAAGCCAAAACCCGGAATCTAAACCCTTTAGAAATTATTAGAGGTGAGTTTAACATAGTCATCAGATGTAATCAGTTTAAATAACATTTAAATTTAATTAAGTATGTTCGAAAAGTATTTATGACGTTTTGAAATTTGACAGCATCTCCTTTGAAAATCTACATAAAACCCGATACAATTACAACAGTACAATAGCATCCCAACGGGAGCTAGCTTTCACGTCCAAATGATGGAGCAGCTAAACAAACTATATAAGAAGTCGACTCTAAAGAGTGCGACCTCACGGCTTCTAAGTCTCGCATTCTAAGTCCATAATATATCATTTCTAAGTTGATTGAGTTTCCCCTGGATACAAGAATATATAAATAATCAAGAGTGAGTATGATACGATAATAACCAACTAATCAATTCCCGAAAAGAAGGTGTGCCCAAGCCGCTGATAATCCAAACTGTAAAACCTGCAAGAAACTGTGGCATAACGTGGATGAGTTGCCAACTCAGTGAATAAGAGTACATCTAAAGGTAGAAATCGAAATGTATAACGATACCTAGGTCATAAGTATAGTACTATCATAATCAGTACCAATATACTATATGATCTGCATATGTGCAATACTATCATGCAATCCCAAGTAAAATATCTCAATGTCATATGAGTTAAAATCATGAATCTATAGTTCGTATTTGAATCCCTTTTTGTATATGTATGTCTGTACCAATATATGCAGGTACTGTCCCTCGGATCAGTCCTGGTTGAATCCACTAAATAATATCTAACTGTAAACCTCATGATAATGATCATATCAATATATATAGATATCCAGCATCGACATCGAAATCCGAAATCTCTCGGGTCTATCATCGACACGCAAATACAGATGCCGTAGACACCATCTCAACAGATGATCGCCACCCGATATCCTGGCTACGATCAGTATCCCCTGGATATCTGCTGTGCCCAATCGAACCCCGGTCAGTATCCCCTGGATATCTCCCATGCTCATTCGAACCCCGGTTAGTATCCCCTGGATATCTGCCGTGTTCATTTCTATCTCCGGAATCGAGTATCCTCGTCAGGCTCCCCGCCAATAATGCGGTTATCCTGCCCCTTAGTCTCGAACCGGGTCAACCATGTATCCGATTGTATAGCTCCCCCCACTCAGTCCGGATAATAACAAGTCTGAAGCCGTATAGCTCCCCCACTCAGGTCGGAATCAGAATCAGAAAACACAAAACTCATGGTGGACGTTTAACTCATCATATCAAAATATCAAGTAAGGAATAAGAATACTTGCATAGATTATATTGATGATATATTATATATATATACATATATAATAGTGTCCCATACCACCGATATATATCATCAGGAGTAAAATACCCAGAAAATCCAAGGAAATCAAATACGGCATCTATAGTACTAATATTTGCAATCTACAACAGGAATAAGAAAAGACTACGTAATTATATCACATAAACATAGATTTCAATTCTACTTTGTCATGGCATTACTAATGACGTGTAGTGTAGTATACGCGTCTGTACTCGTGCAACATGACAATCATTAGTATTTGTGCAAGTATTCTACGGTATAACAACCTATTTATTGTAGTACATATATAACAGTACGGTTCTACAGTGACATGGCAGTACCAATGAGGTGTGGCGTAATATATATTTACATGCTTGTGCAGCATGGTAATCATTGGTATTTGTGCAGTGTTCTATCAGAGTGTGCGTAACGCACAAACGTATAATATGGATAATATAACGCAAACATGTACAGTAATTTAAACGTAACTATTGTAATTACTTGCTATGAGCTATACCATTATCTTTAGAAATGATTGAAACGTTAAGTTTGAAATAAGGAAGCTGCCCTAGATTTAAAATAGATATCCGTTTTAGAAATTGGCATGCATCCTAGTATTTAAAAGAAAAACGAATCATAGTTTTTAACAGAATATAGCTCACACGAGTATTACATCCTAAAACAGAATATAATCTAACTCTACGAGTCAAAAGATAAATTGGCCGTTATTCGTCATACAAAGTTCATCATGTCCAATACGTATAAATCCTTATATTATATCTCATCATATCACTGTATTTGTATCATCTCAAGTCTAGCGTGATCCTTCATATAAATCCATCAAACCATATCCATATCGTATCACAGTATCTGTATCATCACAAATATGGAATGATCACTCGTACAAATCCACCAACCATATCCATATCATTTCACTATATATCATCTATAACTATGCATTAAAACTGTATGAAATTGAAGGACATACTAGATGCGATACTATATAAATATCTTGAATAAATACTAAACTGACTAGATATCATAATACTATTTGTAAGGTTGCGGGGGTGCTATACGCCATCAACCCGACTTTCCCAGTAGATGTAAATCTACTCACCAACTTAAAAGCTCCCTGAGTCCATGCTGCTACGTTGCCTACTCCGTCTCGGAATCCTCGAATCGTACCTATATTCGTATTTAAATCGTATTGATATAAATATCATATAGAAAACTAAAACAGCAAGCTAAACGCCCGTAGGTTAGAACCTATAGCACACTTAACCCAAAAATAACAAGAAAATTCTGTCGTTAACGTATAAACATCAACGGTTCAGCAGCAACATCAAAATACGAAAACTCCGTATCGTAAATATCTGAAATTTGATAAAACCATTTCTAAAACGTTCCCAGATTTTATTGTATAAATATTTAGACAACCCAAACAATACAAAGACTTATCAAATACCCATAATAGGCCACAGAAGAAAACCTAACACAAAAGGGTACAAGGGGGCCGGCGTCGCCGGAATTTGGCTATTTGTCGCCGGATCAAACAATGACTTAGGGGCTTAGGTTTTAAGTGTAGTCTTCTAGTTGGCTCCATATTCTTTTTGTCTAGTTAGTTTTTCTAGTGATTATACGTATTAGTTCCAGATTCATTCACAGTATGCCAATTATCACCAATATCCTTGTTTATGATACGACATAAACTAAACATGCTATGTAAGGATATTGCGACTATCTAATACTTATACTAACCTAAGTTAATCCTTCGCTGCCCGTAACACTAAAAAAGAATTGTGTCACGAAGCATCCGTGTCGTATTTTAGAATTTTGATCCCTTTTCAGATATTAGCATCCAGATTTTCCATACTGAAAATTTAACTTAAATAAACAATAATAAATAGATTTAATCCACACACACAGACCCACCCTACAAATTAAAAACCCTAACTCACCAAGTCCGGTGAGGTCGGAATTATTGTGATGGTCGCCGGCCAAAATCTAAGCACCTAGGTTCGTTTTCCTAGAGTTAATTCTAGGTCTAGATTATAAGATCAAAGTACTGTTTGATCAATTTATTTATCATCCAAACTATAGCAGATCTTCACAGAGCTAAACTTTAATCAAAAATACGTTATACTCGATATCCGATTCTTACATTTACACATTTACAGAACCACAATTCTAAAGTGTTTAAAGATTATACCTACAGAAGATTGTTGAAAGGCTTTCTCCATGATGCACAAGCTCCTAACTCCTAGCTTGATTGTAGTGGTGAAATTCCTTAACCCTTAGTTCTTTTTCTCTTCTCTCTTTTCTTTTCTCCTGTTGTTTTCTAAGGATTTTATTTTCCTAACTAGTTTCAGTTCCATAACCTAATATATCTCAACTGAACACCATTTACCATATTAAGGGATAATAGAGATAAGGTAGTAGGTGGTGTCACTATTTAAGATGGTGGGGGTTTCATGTAAGGAGGAGGTGTGGCCATTATGTTAACCCAGCGTATGTTGTCTAGGAGGTATGACTTAAGCTTAACCATTATCTAGCCTTATTTGCATAAACACCCTTATACAACTCTAATTTGCATAAAGAAACTAACCTTTTCACATAAGCCCCTCATTGCATATGTTATTGTATAAACACTATTTTCTTTACCAATTAAATTCTACTACATTTTAAAAGACCCTTTTTATTACAACCATAATAAAATAAATGTTTTAATTAAATAAATAAAATAGTTAATTATCTAAAATATTTCAAAATGTTACATTTTCTTTTGACTTGAGAGAGAGAGAGAGTTGACAATGAAGAGTGATGAGGCATGGGCAAGCATGGGAGTATTAATGAGGAGAGAGAAAGGGCATGGCTCACTCCTAACCTTACACCCTCATTTCCCCCATCCCTCACTCATACACTCCCTCCTTCTCAACTCACTCTCTCAATCTCAATTATTCTCCTTCTCATTTTTCTTCCTCAAACTGAAACCTATCTTGTTCTTCACTAAAACCAAACCTAATCTTCACTAAACTTCATTAAAACCCTCACAAACTTCATTAAACTTCATTAAAACCATGCCTAATCTTCACTAAACTTCATTAAAATCTATTTTGGTAAAGTGTTGTGTCTCGGGTGAATCTGCTATCAAACCAGGTCTTTTTTGAGAAGTTGCCGTCACAAAGACCTAATTTAGAAGCCTTGAACCCACCATAAAAACCTGAACCCATTCCCTTTGAAATTGGCCGCAATTTGCAGCCATACTGGTGAGTCCTGGTTCGTGTATTGGTCGTTGGGTCTCTGGGGTTGTTTGTACTCTCGTGGAACTTGCAACTTTCACTAATTGTTTGAGTAGAAAATTCTGGGACCACTTAGCTAGTGTTTAGTGTTTCGGCAAAAATGCGATACGATTAATCCGACGTAGTTTAAGTGTTTCTGGTAGTTTGCAGTCGTGGATCTATTTTGGAGATGCCGCTGTACGCGTTTAGCCGCTAAGCGAACCCTTTGTAGCTTGAGGGAACCGATTCATTATTTAGCGTCGTGTTTGTATATTATTGGGTAGTTCGCTAATCCACGCGTTATTGTTGTGTGTGACAATAGGATCGCAGACGAGGACTTTGGACGCTGCAAGGAGGGGAAAACAAGTGGTTGGATTTACCTAGCTCAGGATCGTCGGTGAGTAGATTTAACATCAACGGGGGAATCGCCCGTATGGTATTAAGCGTCGAGGGCTAGATTCGGTGTTGTAGCCACATGTTTATATTCATATACGTTGATTGTGCATGTGCATCATTTGTATACCATTACTTGTTGTACCTTGACTTAGTACCTATTGGACACTGCACCATTACTGACGGTTCATGTTGCACGAGCACTGAATTGTATGCCACACGCACACCGTTGGTAATTAAAATGACACGAACAACATATACATATATGTAGTGCTGTATTCATTATTGACATTGAGGCTGTTGTACTTGTACCACCTTACTAAGAGAATATGTATTGTACGGCCTTCATTATTATCAATAATTAGACGTTGATTCTTGTTCTATTGCGCATATGAATTGCATCATGCATACATACATACATACATGCATACATACATATCTTGCTATAGCTATATATACACCTTTATATGATGTTGCATTTGACTTCGGGGAATTTGGGAACCGCGTGATATCTTTAAAAACTCGACTCATTTAAAAGAGCGGTTTTCCCTAGATATGCTCATATTACTGTTCTATGTTGCATACATCATATTTCATGGATTTACGCATTGAGATACTGATTTCATGTGATTTATGGATTTGAGAACCGTGGTTATATTTCAAGAAAGTATGCATTGTTTTGAAAACCCGGTTTCTCTTGATATGATATTTCGATCCGTCCATAATGAGTTTTCTCGGTTCTGAGATTGCTTTTCGAAACCCGATTCGAGGAGATGGATGATCCGTTTGCGGGTTCATGGTGGTCCCGGTATAGTACCCCGGGGCAAGAAAGCTATGTTGTGCAGTAGACGAATAGCCTGGCAGAGGGACTACTACCTACCGGTGATAGTTTGGACCCAGCGGTTATCCAGAGGATACCGACCGGAGTCGTGAGATGGATATGGGTCGATCCGAACTGACGGAGCCCTTGGGCCGATCCGGACTGACGTAACCCGAGTTATGTGGATTTTCATGTCGATGTTGGACACGGGTTTTCATGATATTTCGAGTGTCGATGTTGGACACTCAGGTTCTATGAGATTTACGGATACGAGGGCCGATCAGAGTGATGGCGCCTGAGGTATTTGGATTTGGGGTGTCGTTGATGGAAACCGGTTTTTCCACGATGATGATTCATTGATGATGATTATGTTTTATCCCCCACTCAGGATTATTTGATATGCATTGTTTCATGTAGTTGCAGTACCCTGATGGTGTACCTTGATCATGATTAGTTGCATATCTATATTGCCATACTTAGGCTATCAGATTGCATGTGATAGATTATCGATGTTCGTGTATACTTGCGATTATCTGTATGATGTTATTTACTATTCACGAATTGGCAACTCACCCCCGTTGTGCCACAGTGTTTTGCAGGCTTGACCCTCAGAGTAGTCGCAGTAGGGCTCCTTATTTTATCTATTTCTGTGGATGCCGCTACAGTTGGCTGTGGGTCCTTTTTGGTGTAGGTGGGTTTGCGGTTATCCGAACACATCTATTGTATATCTCATTATATCTAGTACCCTCCATCTATCACTTTCATGTATTAACTCAGAGACGAGTTTGTGAGGATCGATATTATATATTATGTGACTCTCGGTGTTGTGCACGTGTGAGCCGGCCTTTCTTGTGTTGCTTTTGTAAGTCCGTGTTGCCCACCCCGGTGCTTACGGGGAGGCGGAAAACATAATAAAAATCGGATTTTTAATGACTTAGGCAACATGGACTATGCTTGTGAGGATCTTTGCTAAACATAAACTAGCTAACCCTAACTACAAAGTAGCTAAGTGAAGAAAGGTTATACCTTTGGTCTTTAGTCCTTCTCTCCTTGCTCCTAGGTATGGTAGAAAAGGATCACCTTGCTTGTCTTCTCCCGTCAAAGAAGGATCCACCCGAAAGCCACCACCTTTAGCTTCAACTCCAAGCTAGGAGTAACTAGAGTGCAAGAAATGCTAAGACTTGAACCCTAGAAGTGAGTAGAGAAGATCAAGAGAGGGTTTTTCTCAAGCTTTTTGTTTCTCAACACATGAGAGGGAGAGAGCTTGAGGGAGAGGATGAGCAAGAGAGAGAAAAGAAATGAGAGAATGAGAATAATAGTGAGCCATTCTCACTAATATGTGTGAGTTATTTTAATTAATCAATTAGCAAGAAAATTGTCATGGTTTAATCAAGAGGTGACCATTATCATTTCATTATTAATGCAAATTGCAAGAATCAAAGAGCATCTTCCAAATGAAATGATCATGGTCAAATTGTCAACTTGGTCAACAAGTCAACAAAGTCAAAGTGTCAACAACAACAACCATGCACAATAATTAAGCTAATTATTAATTAACAATAATACACACAAAAACAATAGGGTTAATAAAATGACAATAGTCATTAACCCTAAACAAGGTCCTCTCCCTCAATCTCAAGCAACCGTGCATACGCACCCGCATTCGTGAACCGAGGAACACGAACACAATGAGAAAAACCAATCTCAAATCATATACTAGGATCCGGCTTAAACCAAAGCCCGCTAGTATAAACTGTCCGGACAGCAAACGTGCACAAGTGCGCGGATGCGAACGAACCCTGTCGCAAAACCATGCGACCTCTACTCATTTTGCCTAAAAGCGAATAGCTCTCTGTGTGGGACTCTAAAGACTCGACACTACGCTGGCAGTGGGTTTAACCACAGACCGCAAGCGGCACTAGCTGTACGTAACGGTCCCCAGGTAGATGTCGATAAGAAGACTGACGAGGTGAACCCCATCTGCACTCCTACTGAGCCTGTATGTGACAGTCTCCGTACAGTCCGGTCTGTTCGTCTGATACATCGCATGGCGGGCCTAGGGGGGCGGTGAACGTCAGTCCCCTAATAGCGGTACAAGTCGTGTCGGAGTGAAGCCCAGAACACCCTGAGATAACACTGGAAGCCTACCAGTATATCTCGCTTGCCCTGGCCAGGGACTACTCGTGTAATGGCTCTCCTGGACACAGCGCGATGTCAACCCCCAATACCGGGAGAGACGAATCCTGTCTAACCGTCACTGCCTCCAAGTGCTTCGGGACTGCACCCAAAAACTACCTGTTTGCACGACTCCTCTGAGCCGTGGTAGGGTAGTAATCAAAGTGCAGTGGGAACACACTCGAGGCGGAGTGACAGTGTCAAGTCAGCGGACTAAGCTGTACTCATGTCACCTGGGAACTGATAACTGACGATAGGTATATTACCAACCAACAGTTCCCGACGAGTCCTGTCCAGTGTACTCGTAACCTAACGAGCACCCGCATACTATCCCAAGTACGACGTACTAACGGCTGTGGGACAGACCGTCTCCCACACTGGGATGAGAAGCGCATACGCTAGTCTACTCCGGAGTATCGATGCCCTGTCTCGATAGTCCAACGACCAGGGACCTGTATAAGGATGTGCTTATAGATTACCCAGCTCCCACGAGTGCGAGCGCCATCACAACGCTGGTAATCAAGCAAAGATCCTAAGGGCTCTACTAATATGTATACCAGCAATATGCTAAAAGAAACACATGCACATATTAAAGCAGAGACAAACCAAGTAGCATACTACCATTTCGAGCAAGATTGTATATACAACTGTGAATATCCCAAGCTTCCATTAAGTAATATACAAGCTAGTATGATACAGTAATGGCCTCTAGGGCATATACACTAACAATCTCCCACTTGCACTAAGGCCATGTACTGGCGTATCGAAGACCTATCATCTCGATCAGCCGCTCGAACTGAGTCTGGGGCAAGGCCTTGGTGAATGGATCTGCTGTGTTATCCTCTGATGCAACTCTCCGGACCTCGATCTCCTGGCGATCCACGATCTCCCTGATCAGGTGATACCGCCTTAAGATGTGTCTGGATTTCTGATGGGACCTGGGTTCCTTCGCTAAAGCTATAGCCCCGTTGTTGTCGCAATACAGAGGTATTGGGTCAACAATGGACGGAACCACCTGAAGTTCTTTCAAGAACTTCCTCATCCAGACAGCTTCTTTTGCGGCATCAGATGCAGCGATGTATTCCGCTTCCATAGTCGAGTCAGCAACGGTTTCCTGTTTGGAGCTCTTCCAACACACCGCCCCTCCATTGAGGGTAAAGACAAAACCCGACATGGACTTGGAATCATCCTTGTCACTCTGGAAGCTGGAGTCAGCAAAGGCCTCAATCTGCAGGTCTTTTCCGCCATACACCAAGAACATCTCCTTAGTCCTTCTCAGGTACTTGAGAATGTTCTTTACTGCTATCCAATGTTTCTCCCCAGGGTTTGACTGATACCTGCTTACCACACTCAGTGCATAAGCCACATCCGGTCTGGTACACAACATCGCATACATTATAGAGCCTACCGCAGAAGCGTAGGGTATAATAGACATGCGATCCCTCTCCAAATCAGTCTTGGGAGACATCTCTTTGGAGAGGGTGATCCCGTGACTAGCCGGTAGATTACCGCGCTTGGAATCTTCCATACTGAATCTCTTCAGTATGGTGTCGATGTACCTGGACTGCGAGAGTCCTAATATCCTCTTGGATCTGTCACGGTAGATCCGGATACCCAGAATGTAGGAGGCATCACCCAGGTCTTTCATGGAGAACCTGTGTGACAAGAACCCCTTGACAGATTGTAGCATAGGAATGTCATTTCCTATTAAGAGAATGTCATCCACGTATAAAACGAGGAATACTACAGTTCTCGCTACAAATCTACAATAGATGCATGGTTCATCTGGATTTTTGATAAAGCCAAATTCTTTGACCGTCTCATCAAAACAGATGTTCCAACTCCGCGATGCCTGCTTGAGTCCATAAATGGACTTGAGCAACTTGCACACCTTTCCGCTGCTCCCACCCTGAATGAAACCCTCTGGCTGGTCCATATAGACACACTCCTCTAAATGACCATTTAGAAAAGCTGTCTTTACGTCCATCTGCCAAATCTCATAATCGTGGAAAGCAGCGATGGCAAGAAGGATCCGAATGGATTTCAGTATAGCTACTGGAGAAAAGGTTTCGTCATAGTCCAAACCAGGTCGCTGACGAAAACCCTTTGCTACCAGTCTAGCTTTATAGGTCTCAACCTGTCCATCTACACCAATCTTCCTTTTGAAGATCCACTTGCATCCTACGGGTTTTACCCCGTCTGGAGCAATGTCCAACGTCCATACTTTGTTGGTGTACATGGACTCCATCTCGGTCCGCATTGCATCCAGCCATTTTACCGAGTCGACGCTCTGAATGGCTTGCTGGAAGCTAGTAGGCTCATCACAATCTAGGATGCAGTCCTCTCTATCCCCGTCAATGAGGAAACCGTAGTACCTCTCGGGCGGATGAGACTGCCTACTACTCCTGCGGAGTGGCATGGGAATGTCTTGTTCTTTCGAACCTTCTGGTTCCTCTAAGCTTTCAGTGATGGTTTGTGGTTCTGGAATTTCTTCCAGTTCTATTGCGTTCCCGCTTATCTGATTTTCTAAAAACTCAGTTTCCAAGAAGCGGGCATGACGAGAAACAAGGACTTTTTGCTCCTCTGCGTAATAGAAGAGATACCCCTTGGAGTTCTTTGGGTATCCCACAAACTTGCACTGTACTGAGCGTGCCTCGAGCTTGTCCGCATGCTGCTTTTTTACAAAAGCTGGACATCCCCATGTCTTAAAGGATTTAAGACAGGGTTTCTTCCCACTCCACATCTGATATGGTGTGGTAGGCACTGATTTAGTAGGAACCTGGTTCAAGAGATGTGCAGCTGTTTCCAGTGCATAACCCCAGAAAGATCGCGGTAACTCAGCCTTACTCATCATGGACCGTACCATATCCAATAGGGTTCGGTTCCGTCTCTCCGATACACCGTTGTGTTGCGGAGTGTATGGAGGAGTAAGCTGAGAGAGAATTCCATTCTCTTTTAAGTAATTCAGGAATTCGGCACTTAAGTATTCTCCTCCTCGATCCGATCTTAGGATCTTGATACTTTTGCCGGTTTGTTTCTCTACTTCACTCTTATATTCCTGGAACTTTTCAAAGGCCTCGGACTTATGTTTCATTAAGAAGACATAACCGTACCTTGAAAAATCATCCGTAAAAGTAATGAAGTAAGAGTAACCGCTTCGCGCATGTGTAGACATTGGACCGCACACGTCACTGTGTACGAGTCCCAAGAGCTCGCTCGCTCTTTCTCCGTGTCGAGTGAACGGAGCCTTTGTCATCTTTCCCATGAGACAAGATTCACAAGTGGCATAAGACTGATACTCGAACGGATCCAAGTATCCTTCTTTATGTAACTTAGTCAACCGTGTCTCATTGATGTGACCTAGTCTACAATGCCACAAGAAAGCCTGATTAATATCTGGAGACTTTCTTTTATGTGTATTCTGGATATTGAAAACCTGTGGTTGGTTTAAAACGTAAATACCGTTGTTTAATGTACCTGACCCAATCAAAACTTGATTAAGGTGAATGTTCACTACATTACTTACAAATGCAAATTCATAACCTTCTTTAGATAATAAAGATACAGAAATGATATTACAGGTTGCATTTGGTACATAATAACAACTACGCAAAACCAAAAAGTGTCCATCTGATAATCCCAGGTGATAGTCCCCCACGGCCTCTGCATCCATGCTAGCACCGTTCGCAACTCTGAGGGTCATGTCACCTGTCTTCAAAACTCTACGCTTTCTCAACGCCTGCAAAGAATTACAGATATGAGATCCTGATCCGGTATCCAATACCCAGGATGTAGAGTTTATTGATAGACAGTTTTCAATAACATACACACCTGAAGCTGAAGCTGCAACTCGCTTCAAATCCTGTGTTCTGGCTTTCCAAGCCTTGCAATCTTGTTTCCAGTGGCCACTTTTGTGACAATAGAAGCATTCTTCCTTCCCCACTAGCTTCCCCGCTACCTTTGTTGCTTTACCCTTTCCCTTCGTATCCACTTTACCGACACCGCCTCTTGGTTTGGCGGGGGCTTTCTTCTTCTTGCCCTTGGCTTTCGCCCTGGACCTAGAAGAGGAAGATCCTCCTACAAACAAAGTGGATGTCTCCCTACCCTTCTGTAGGGTGCCCTCAGCAGTCCTCAACATGTTCAGAAGCTCGGCAAGTTCAACCTCCTTTCCTTGCATGTTGAAGTTAAGAATGAACTGGGCGTAAGTGGAAGGAAGGGACTGGAGAATTAGATCAGTATAGAGTTCATTCTCCAACGTGGTCCCAAGGTCCGCGAGCTCCTCTATGTAGCCGATCATCTTAAGCACGTGGTCCGCTACCGATGATCCGACGGCCAACCTTGCCGAAAAGAGCTTCTTCGACACTTCGTATCTTGCGATACGAGACTGCTCTCCATACAGTTCTTTTGTATGGAGAAATATGGACTCTAGGTCCATATTCTCGTGCCTCCTCTGATGGTCATTGTCCATCGAGGCTAGTACGAGGCATTTGGCCCTCGCGCAATCTATCTCCCATGTCTTACGGATTTCTACATCCGCGACGCTGGAGGTGGGACCTGGGACGGGGGGAGCTTTGGTGGTAAGTATATACCCCAGCTTGTCATAAGTGATAGCCATCTTGACATTCCTGAGCCAATCTTTGTAGTTTGGCCCTGTCAATATGTTTTTATCTAATAGTAACTTAAGTCCGGTCATCTTGAATGGTCGCTGCAATTAGGAGAGAGAAAAGAAACACTTTAGCATGATGCTCTTGCAAGTTTAGAGTGGTTTTTAGTTTGTCTAAACTGGATGGCTCCCACTGTCTCTCGAATCCCTTCTCAAACCATAAAGAAAAGGATTAGTCGGGATCATTCTCACCGTACAATACTTGCTTAACCGTTCAGCCAGGCCAGTGTCGGTACTTCGAGGGAGGTTTTCCAACGCTTTCGCGAAGTTCCTTAATTAAGTAACCTCTTTTCCCTGTGGGCGTAGCCCCGCTAACACCTTTCTAGGCACCTACTAGGTTTATAGCATTGATCGTTAAGTGAGAGTTTTCCCGAGGAGTAGCATATACTCACAGTAGGATCGGGATCCAAATATCATCGCGTGATAAAGCCGAAGGAATCCTACCAGAATTATCACACTCCAAATGGTATGCAACGCTAGCAAGTTTCAGTGCTTATGAAACTCCCGATGTGGATTTTTGCCCCATGCTCTTATGACCTTGACTAAGGCCAACAAATCATAAGTCACATGTCAAGTTCTACCCGTCGTTATCCAGGTTAATTTGAACCCACCCGTATCCACCCTTGACTATGGCCAACAAGGCAATACGACTGTCTCAAACCAACGCATTCTATCTATGCAACATATGAATACCCACCAGCTACCAAACACTGTGCCTTGACTAAGGCCAACAAACACAGCTTGAATACCGTTGATTATTCATATGAAACGACGGAGGGCTACGAATGGTTTTGGCGAAACCGTGAACGTAGTGAACTTGATATAATCGATGGAACGAGATAGCTTTTAAAAGGAGTGGTTCAAGCTCCGCGTTTAAAAGTTTAGTTTTTGAAAAAGAACCGAGTGGTTTTCAAAGTGTTCCAATCGACTTTTACTTGGTTTATTTCTTGCATTAGTTCTTTTAATGCGTCCCATCATTTAATCCTACCATTGCAGAAAACAACCAAAATATGACGTACGCTTATGCCATTCGCATTCGCCACGGGGCCCCGTCATCACCCGTTAGGTTACTTAACTAACGACAGAGCGGGGGCTGGGCTAGCGCGGCTGTAAAACATAAGCAACGCCTAAATAGTTATTATATATAAATATATAGCAATGATAGACATTACAGATCACAGATGAATACATTGGATATACTAGGAATCCGCAATGCGTTCGAGCCTGCAACGCAAAGCGGATTACACGGTCGCGGTGAATAGCCAATACCCCACCCAAGACCCCTACGGGTGCGGCAAACTACCCGCCAAGCATCCGAAGCGAAGCAACCTCCCTCACCACCGTGAGTAGGCCACTCGGCGCTTCGAGATACCCGGTAGTTTGTGCACCCCCTCCATGGGTCTATCCTAGGAGCAAAAACAGTAAAAAGAATTATACAATGACGGCTACAACCCCGACCCGGTTGTGCGGCCATACAAAGAATATTATTACATCAATTTACATGTTACAAATGAATGAAAGAAAAAAACAACGCTCATCTCACATCCACCCCGGCCATTCACCCGCGACGATCCAATCCATTCATATCCACAAACCAATAACAATCACAGATCATGTATAACCCCGACTAATCGTCTTATAGCGATTAGCCGACGTTCAATACATGCAAGCATCACAGATATAACCGATATAGTTAAAGTGTAGTGAAGTTCCGAAAAATACGGATTTATAGGCCCCCAAAAGTAAATTTTAGTTCTGGAAAATCTGGGCACATATAACATATCCTAAAAATCCTAAAACCAACTCAGAAACAAACTGCAGCAAAAACGATACAGAGAGTTGACAAGACGGCCGCGCTTCCGCGGCAAGAGCTTCCTTATGCCGCGGAAGCGCGGTCCTCTTGGCTCCTCTCTGGTTCGTATTTGGTGGTGTTTCACACAAAACCCTGAGACAATTTTACAAGTATACAGTTTTTCATTTTAACCAGGAAAAATTTTAACAGAAAGTTGGATTTTGAAAAAGTTTGGTTTTAGGGTTTTTCGGTTTCGAAACTTCGTTACACTTAACTACTTAGCTAGTTTGAGTTTAGTTAGGCTCTGATACCACTGTAAGTCCGTGTTGCCCACCCCGGTGCTTACGGGGAGGCGGAAAACATAATAAAAATCGGATTTTTAATGACTTAGGCAACATGGACTATGCTTGTGAGGATCTTTGCTAAACATAAACTAGCTAACCCTAACTACAAAGTAGCTAAGTGAAGAAAGGTTATACCTTTGGTCTTTAGTCCTTCTCTCCTTGCTCCTAGGTATGGTAGAAAAGGATCACCTTGCTTGTCTTCTCCCGTCAAAGAAGGATCCACCCGAAAGCCACCACCTTTAGCTTCAACTCCAAGCTAGGAGTAACTAGAGTGCAAGAAATGCTAAGACTTGAACCCTAGAAGTGAGTAGAGAAGATCAAGAGAGGGTTTTTCTCAAGCTTTTTGTTTCTCAACACATGAGAGGGAGAGAGCTTGAGGGAGAGGATGAGCAAGAGAGAGAAAAGAAATGAGAGAATGAGAATAATAGTGAGCCATTCTCACTAATATGTGTGAGTTATTTTAATTAATCAATTAGCAAGAAAATTGTCATGGTTTAATCAAGAGGTGACCATTATCATTTCATTATTAATGCAAATTGCAAGAATCAAAGAGCATCTTCTAAATGAAATGATCATGGTCAAATTGTCAACTTGGTCAACAAGTCAACAAAGTCAAAGTGTCAACAACAACAACCATGCACAATAATTAAGCTAATTATTAATTAACAATAATACACACAAAAACAATAGGGTTAATAAAATGACAATAGTCATTAACCCTAAACAAGGTCCTCTCCCTCAATCTCAAGCAACCGTGCATACGCACCCGCATTCGTGAACCGAGGAACACGAACACAATGAGAAAAACCAATCTCAAATCATATACTAGGATCCGGCTTAAACCAAAGCCCGCTAGTATAAACTGTCCGGACAGCAAACGTGCACAAGTGCGCGGATGCGAACGAACCCTGTCGCAAAACCATGCGACCTCTACTCATTTTGCCTAAAAGCGAATAGCTCTCTGTGTGGGACTCTAAAGACTCGACACTACGCTGGCAGTGGGTTTAACCACAGACCGCAAGCGGCACTAGCTGTACGTAACGGTCCCCAGGTAGATGTCGATAAGAAGACTGACGAGGTGAACCCCATCTGCACTCCTACTGAGCCTGTATGTGACAGTCTCCGTACAGTCCGGTCTGTTCGTCTGATACATCGCATGGCGGGCCTAGGGGGGCGGTGAACGTCAGTCCCCTAATAGCGGTACAAGTCGTGTCGGAGTGAAGCCCAGAACACCCTGAGATAACACTGGAAGCCTACCAGTATATCTCGCTTGCCCTGGCCAGGGACTACTCGTGTAATGGCTCTCCTGGACACAGCGCGATGTCAACCCCCAATACCGGGAGAGACGAATCCTGTCTAACCGTCACTGCCTCCAAGTGCTTCGGGACTGCACCCAAAAACTACCTGTTTGCACGACTCCTCTGAGCCGTGGTAGGGTAGTAATCAAAGTGCAGTGGGAACACACTCGAGGCGGAGTGACAGTGTCAAGTCAGCGGACTAAGCTGTACTCATGTCACCTGGGAACTGATAACTGACGATAGGTATATTACCAACCAACAGTTCCCGACGAGTCCTGTCCAGTGTACTCGTAACCTAACGAGCACCCGCATACTATCCCAAGTACGACGTACTAACGGCTGTGGGACAGACCGTCTCCCACACTGGGATGAGAAGCGCATACGCTAGTCTACTCCGGAGTATCGATGCCCTGTCTCGATAGTCCAACGACCAGGGACCTGTATAAGGATGTGCTTATAGATTACCCAGCTCCCACGAGTGCGAGCGCCATCACAACGCTGGTAATCAAGCAAAGATCCTAAGGGCTCTACTAATATGTATACCAGCAATATGCTAAAAGAAACACATGCACATATTAAAGCAGAGACAAACCAAGTAGCATACTACCATTTCGAGCAAGATTGTATATACAACTGTGAATATCCCAAGCTTCCATTAAGTAATATACAAGCTAGTATGATACAGTAATGGCCTCTAGGGCATATACACTAACAGCTTTATCTCTTTTATGTTGTTTTCATTTTATTGTCTATTTCTTCGCTACGGCGTCGTATATATGCTTGTAGTGATTGTTTTCCGCCTTTGGGTGTGATTTGCTCATGTTTGGGAATGCTTTATTTATATCCTGTGTTTGTACCCATTTCGGGGCTAGTTTTACAAAGGAGGTGCTGCCAAAATTTTTAAGAAAATAAACTTAAGCTTTAAGATTTTTACTTGAGGTTTCCAAATGTTTTAACAATGTTTTATCACTTACTTCTTTTTATGGTTTAGATTTCTGTGTTTTCGGCTTACTTAAATTGTGTTACGCCTGTTGACGTCACGTAGTTTAAGTGCCGTTCACGTTCCTAAATTGGGTCATGACAGATAAGAAGATCTTGACCGAGTGGAGCATAGGAACATGATTTTCTATCAAAAGTATGTCATCCACATACAATACGAGGAAGACAACCTTACTCTCTATAATCTTTTTGTATATACAAGATTCATCTTCATTTTTGATGAAGTCAAACTCTTTAATCGATTCATCAAAACAGATGTTCCAGCTCCGCGATACCTGCTTTAATCCGTAAATGGATTTAAGCAGCTTGCATACATTTCCGCTGCTCCCACTGTTTACGAAGCCTTCTGGCTGTGTCATGTACACGATCTCTTCTAAATCACCATTTAGAAAAACAGACTTGACGTCCATCTGCCAGATTTTGTAGTCATGGTATGCAGCAATGGCAAATAAGATCCTGATAGACATAAGCATGGCAACAGAAGAAAAGATTTCATCATAGTCGACATCTGGTCGTTGACGAAAACCTTTTGCTACAAGTCTAGCTTTGAAGGTCTTAACCTTTCCATCTACACTAATTTTCTTCTTAAAGATCTACTTGCTCCCGATGGGTTTCACCCCTTCAGGAGCAACATCCAAAGTCCATACATTGTTGGTGTACATGGAATCTATCTCAGATCGCATAGCATCCAGCCATTTCACAGAGTCCCCACTTGTGATGGCCTGCTCAAAACTAGTTGGGTCATCATCTTCCATGATGCAATCCTCGCTCCCACCGTAATATCTCTCAGGCGGATGAGGAACCCTACTAGATCTTCTGAGTGGCGGGGGTTCGTTGGGGACTATTGAATCCTCCGGTTCTACCAAATTGTCAATTATTGTTTGTGTAGCTGGAACTTCTTCCAGTTCTACCTCATTACCACTAATTTCTTTCAGAAGAAATTTCTTTTTTAAAAAGGTGGCATGTTGAGAAACAAAAGCTTTTTGTTCCTCAGTATGGTAAAAGATATATCCATATGAATCCTTTGTATATCCCACAAACTTGCACAAAACAAACCTTGCATCGAGCTTGTCCGGATTTTGCTTTTTAACATAGGCCGGACAACCTCATATCTTAACTCATTTAAGAGATAGTATTTTCCCATTCCATATCTCATATGAAGTGGTAGGCACGGATTTGGACGGAACCCTATTCAATAGGTATGCAGCTGTCTCGAGGGTATAACCCCAAAAGGAAATAGGTAACTCAGCATTACTCATCATAGAGCGCACCATATCTAATAGGATGCGATTTGTCCGGTCTGAAACTCCATTGTGCTGTGGTGTATACAGAGGAGTAAGCTGAGAGAGAATCCCATTTTCTTTTAAGTAGTCTCTGAATTCCGTGCTCAAGTATTCTCCTTCCTGATCAGATCGTAGGACTTTAATACTTTTACCTGTCTGGTTCTCAACTTCGTACTTATATTCCTTGAATTTCTCAAAAGATTCATATTTGTGTTTTATCAGGAACATATGTCCGTATCTTGAGAGATTATCGATGAATGTAATGAAGTACGAGGAACCATTCCTGGCATGTGTAGACATAGGACTGCATACATCACTATGTATCAGTCCCAAGAGTTCAGTAGCTCTTTCTCCATTTCCAGTAAACGGAGTTTTGGTCATCTTGCCTTTGAGACATGACTCGCAAGTTTTATAAGATGTAAATTCGAACTGATTCAAATATCCATCTTTATGCAACTTAGCTAGTCTTGTCGTATTGATATGACCTAGTCTACAATGCCACTAGAATACTTCGTTCATTTCTGAACTTTTCCTCTTGTATGTGATCTATACGTTTAGGACTGTAGTTTGATTTAAAACGTATATACCATTATATAACGCACCAAACCCAATCAATATTTGATTTAGGAAAATGTTCAAAACGTTATCCTCCAATATAAAATTATATCCTTCTTTATGCAATAAAGAAACTGATATAATATTGCACATCATATTTGGTATGTAATAATAGTCGTTCAGAATCAACGTATTACCATTTGGTAATAGTAGGTGATATTCGCCAACTGTTTTAGCTGCAACAATTGCTCCATTCCCTACTTTTAGAGACATATCACCCTTTCCCAGTTGTCTACCTCTTCTTAGCACATGTGATAAATTACAAACGTGGGATCCTGATCCGGTATCCAATACCCAGGATGTAGAGCAAAATGAGAAATAGTTCTCGGTAACAAACACACCCGAAGAAGATGCATCATCATGCTCATTCTTCATTCGGGTTGTGTGGGAATCCTGATATTCCCCTATTCCTAGCTCAGACTTATGAAAAACATAAGAAAAAGAGGAACCAACTTTCCCCAGCTCAGTATAATAAGCGGGGTTCATTCAATACATCCATATTATTATCTTGATTAAGGCGTGTCATGGTCGCTACGTGGAGAGAGAGAGAGAAAAGGAAACGATTTAGCATGCGCTCTTTGCAAGATTAGATTGGTTATTATCTTATCTAATCAGGATGGCTCCCACTGTTTTTATCAAATTTTCCTTCAAACCATAAAAGGTAAGATTAGCCAGGATTAATTACACCCTATAAGTTCGCCAATCGGTCAGCCAGGCAGGTATTGGTACTCCGATGGAGTCTCCCTATGCTTTCGCATGGAAGTAATTAAATAACCTCATTTCCGCAGGGGGTTAACCCCGTTAAGACCTTTCTTAGACACCTACTAGATCACTTAATTGTAATGTGGAAAACTCTCTCAGGAGTAACTCTTACTCGCAGTGGGTATCGGGATCCAACTATCTCATAGAAGGTATGCAATCTCATTGCAAATTTCAACACTTGAAATACCCAATATCTGTTTTTATCTCTAGCGACTTATGGCCTTGGCTATGGTCAACAAATCATAAGCGCTGACCAAGTTCAACCCGTTATTTCATGATTGAATTAAACCCACCCGTACGACCCTTGGCTAAAGTCAACAAAGTCGTACGACTACCATAATCCAATCGCATTACATGCGGCAGATAAGCACTAATTAGCTACCGTGCACTGCGCCTTGGCTATGGTCAACAAACGCAGCACGAATACTAAATAGAACTTATCTGAAATGATGGAGGGCTACGACTAGTTTTGATGAAAACCTTTAACATAATGAACTTGATATCGTTGTGGAATCAAGTGATTTGAAAAGGAGTGTTATTTGTAGCTTTTGCTAGTTTTCCTAAAGAAGTCACTCCCAGTGAAGGGATCTCGGCTCTTTCCTCATCGAATGAGCTGTTGGATATTCATCAAGGAATACCACTATGCAAAGCAAGAACTAGTGGAGCTATCAAAAACAAAACCGAGTGGGTTGTAGCATTTGCTAGTTTTGCTAAAGGGGTCACTCCCGGTGAAGGGATCTTGGCTCTTTCCTCATCGAATGAGGTACTGGATATTAATCAAGGAACACCACTATGCAAAACAAGAACAAGAGCTACCTTTTCAAAAAATTTGATTCTACCAGATCTTTAGGATTCTTTTCTTTCCATTAATTTCATTAATAAAGTCCCATCATTTAAGTTCCCCTAAACATCACAGAAAAGAAATGAAAATAGAACATACGCTTATGCCATCTGCATTCGCCATGGGGCCCCGTCATGCACCGTTAGGTTACTTAACTAACGGCAGAGCGGGGGCTGAACTATCGCGGGTGCAAAACATAAGAAACGTTTATTATATATATCATATATATATAGCATTCGTCTCACGCAGTTATATGATCACATCACAGAACTCAAGAAGCAGAAGTCAACATATAAAATATTGGATATCCTAGCAGGTCCGTGTTTAAAATTAAGCCAGTAATGAAAAACATGGATTCCACTGTCCTGATGAATGTAAGTCGATTCCACGCACCCCACGTGTTTGCGGGGAGGTGGAATTTGCAAAAAACGATTTTATTAGCTTCGTAACATCGACTAAACTCCAAGATCGACACTAAACCCTAGCTAACAATATATCATAGAGGTTTAACTACTATATGTGCAGGTTATACCTCAAGTTCTCGCTGTCCTTCACCTCCTTGTTGTCCTCCTCCAAGTCATGAGCTCCTTGACTGAGAATGGAATTCACCTCCTCCTCGTCTTCTCCGAATCGTAGACGATCCACCCGAGAGTTCCGACTTTGAGCTTTACCTCTAACTTGAGGCAACTAGGTCACTTGATGTGCTAAACATAGTAGCCTAGGATGTGTAGAGAGTGTTGAGGAGTCTAGTAGTCTCACAAACCCTATGGTTTTCAACTCATGAAAAGGTTAAGGTTTGAGATGAGAAGGAGAAGCCTTGAGAAAATGAGAGCAAGAAAGAGATCTGTTGTTTTTCCTTTTGTTTTTGATAAGTGAATAAAGGCTAGGGTTTTGGCATTTAAGCCAAGTGAAAATATCCTACAAATATCTCACATAATATCTAACAAATATCTAAGTCAACAAACTCCAAATATCTCCAAGAAGTTAAAGCAAAACCCTAATCTTTATTTCACTAAAATACCATAAGTTTTCTACTTTCATTTCCTCCACTTAAAATGGATTTTACTAATAAAGAAAAACCCTAATTTAAGATGCCATTATCCATGTAGTAATCTTGTCCAAATTACAAGAATACCCCTCGAATCCGTATATACATACCCGCATCCGTATCCCGAGAGACATGAATACAATGAGACGAAACTAATCCAATAATCATATACTAGGATCCGGCTTAATCCAAAGCCCGCTAGTAATGTCCGCCAGAACATCATATGCGCAAAAGTGCACGTATGTGATCGAACCCTATCGTAAAACCATACGACCTATACACGTTTCGCCCGAAGCCGGGAAACCCTTTGTGTGGGACTCTAAAGACTCGACAGTACTCTGGAAGTGGGTTTAACCACAAGCGTGTCAGTGGCACTAGCTGTACGTAACGGCTACCCAGGTATCTGTCGACAAGAAGGTCAACGAGGAAACTCATCCGTACCCTTACTGAGCCTGTCTGTGACAATCTCCGTGCAGTCCGGTCTGTTTGTCTAAGAGTATCGCATATCGGGCCTAGGGTAATGGTAAATGTCAGACCCCTAATAGCGATATAAGTCATGTCAGAGTGTAGCCCAGAATACCCTGAGAAACTACTGGAATACCTATCAGTAAATCTCACTTGTCCTGGCCAGGGTCTTTATGTAATGGCTTTCCGAACACAGCGCGACATCAACCCCCAATACCGGGAGAGACGAATCCTATCTAACCGCCATTACCTCCAAGCACTTCGGGACTGCACTTAACTACTACCTGTTTGCATGACTCAGCAGAGCCATGGTAGGGTAGTAATCTAAGAACAGTGGAAACACACTTGAGGCGAAGTAGCAGTGTCAAGTCGACAGACTAAGCTGTACTCATGTCACCTGGGAACTGCTACCTGACGATAGATATATTACTAACCGGCAGTTCCCTACGAGTCCGTCCAGTGTAACTCATAACTCATTGAGCACCGGCATACTATCTCCAGTACGACGTACTGATGGCTATGGGACAGACCATCTCCCCTGCTGGGAAGAGAAGCATATACACTAGTCTACTCTGAAGTATCGATGCCCTGTCTCGATAATCCTGGGATTATGGACCTGTGTCAGGATGTGCTTGTAGATTACCCAGCCCCCACTAGTGTGATTGCCATTACAACACTGGTAGTCAAGAAAAGATCCTAAGGGCTCTATCAATATGTATTAGCGATACGTTAAAAGAAATATACACACATATTAAGATAGATACAAACCAAGTAGCATACTACTATATCGAGCAAGACTGTCATAAATCCATGTATATATCCCAAGTTTCCAAAATGTAATATACAAACTAGTACTATACAATAATAACCTCTAGGGCATATTATACTAATAATCTCCCACTTTCACTAAAGCCATGTGCTGGCATATCGCAGACCTATCATCTTGAATATCCTCTCGAACTGCGTCTGAGTGATGGCCTTTGTAAATAGATCTGCAGTGTTATCCTCTGTAGCAACTCACCGAACCTTAATCTCTCGGCGATCCACGATCTCCCCGGTCAGGTGATACCGCCTTAAGATGTGTCTGGACTTCTGATGGGACCTGGGTTCCTTTGCTAAAGCTATAACCCCGTTGTTGTCACAATACAGAGAGTTTAGATCAACAATGGACTGAACCACCTAAAGTTCTATTAAGAACTTCCTCATCCAGACAGATTCTTGTGCGGCATCTAAAGCTGCGATATACTCCGCTTCTATCGTCGAGTCAGCAACGGTGTCCTGCTTGGAACTTTTCCAACAGACCGCCCCTCCATTGAGGGTAAAGACATAACCTGACATGGATTTGTAGTCATCCTTGTCACTCTGGAAGTTGGAGTTAGCAAAGGCCTCGATCTGGAGGTCTTTTCCACCGTAAACCAAGAACATTTTCTTAGTCCTTCTCAGGTACTTGAGAATGTTCTTTACTGCTATCCAGTGTTTCTCCCCAAGGTTTGACTGATACCGGCTTACTACGCTTAGTGCATAAGCTACATCTGTTCTGGTACACAACATCGCATACAATATAGAGCCTACCGCAGAAGCGTAAGGTATGATAGACATACGATCCGTTTCCAAATCAGTCTTGGGAGACATCCTTTTGGAGAGGGTGATTCCGTGACAAGCCGGTAAATTACCGCGCTTTGAATCTTCCATACTGAATCTTTTCAGTATGGTGTCGATGTATCTGGACTGTGAAAGTCCCAACATCCTCTTAGATCTATCACGATAGATCTGGATCCCCAGAATGTAAGAGGCATCACCCAGGTCTTTCATGGAGAACCTTTGTGATAAGAACCCTTTGACAGATTGTAGCATAGGAATGTCATTTCCTATCAAGAGAATGTCAACGACGTACAAGACGAGGAATACAACAGTTCGTGATACAATCTTACTATCAATGCATGGCTCATCTGGATTTTTAATAAAGTCAAATTCTTTGACAGTCTCATCAAAACAGAAATTCCAACTCCGCGATGCATGCTTTAGTCCATAGATGGACTTAAGCAACTTGCACACTTTTCCGCTGTTCCCACTCTGAATAAAACCCTATGGCTAGTCTATAAAGACACACTCTTCCAAGTTTCCATTTAGAAAAGCGGTTTTTACGTCCATCTGCCAAATCTCATAATCGTGGAAGGCAGCAATGGCAAGAAGGATCCGAATCGATTTGAGCATAGTCACTGGAGAAAAGGTTTCATCATAGTCCAAACCAGGTCTTTGACGAAATCCTTTCGCAAAAAGTCTAGCCTTATAGGTTTCAACCTGTCCATCTATACCAATCTTCTTTCTGAAGATCCATTTGCAGCCTACGGGGTTTACCCTTTCTGGAGCGATGTCTAAAGTCCATACTTTGTTGGTGTATACGGACTCCATCTCGGTCTGCATTGCACCAGCCATTTTACCGAGTCAGTGCTCTGAATGGCTTGCTGGAAGTTAGTCGGCTCATCATTATCAAAGATGCAATCCTCTCTATCCCCGTCTACGAGAAAACCGTAGTATCTCTTAGGCAGATGAGACAACCAACTACTCCTGCGGAGTGGAGCGGGAATACCCTGTTCTTCTGAAACTTCTGGTTCTACCAAGCTTTCAGTAATAGCTTGTGGTTCTGGAATTTCTTCCAGTTTTATTGCGCTCCCACTAGTTTCTTTTTCTAAATATTGATGTTCCAAAAAGTGGGCACGACGAGAAAGAAAAACCTTTTGTTCCTCTGCGTAATAGAAAAGATACCCCCTGGAGTTCTTTGGGTATCCCACAAACTTACACGGTACTGAGTGTGCCTCGAGCTTGTCCGCATGCTGCTTTTTAACAAAAGCTGGACATCCCCATATCTTCAGATATTGAACATAAGGTTTCTTCCCACTCCACGTCTGATATTGTGTGGTAGTCACGGTCTTGGTAAGAACCTTGTTCAAAAGATATGCAGCTGATTCTAGTGCATAGCCCTAGAATGATCGCGGTAACTCAACGTTACTCATCATGGAACGTACCATATCCAATAGGGTTCGGTTTCGTCTCTCCGATACACCGTTGTGTTGTGGTATGTATGGAGGAGTAAGCTGAGAGAGAATTCCATTCTCTTTTAGGTAATCCAGGAACTCGGCACTCAAGTATTCTCCACCTCGATCAGATCTCAGTGTCTTGATACTTTTGCCGGTTTGTTTTTCCACTTCATTCTTATATTCCCGGATTTTCTCAAAGGCCTTGGATTTATGTTTCATCAAGAAAATATATCCATACCTAGAGAAATCATTTGTAAAAGTAATGAAATAGGAATAACCACTTCTTGCATGTATAGATATTGGACTACACACATCGCTGTGTATGAGTCCCAAGAGCTCGCTCGCTCTTACTCCGCGTCCAGTGAACGGAGTCTTTGCCATCTTTCCATTGAGACATGATTGACAAGTTGCATAAGATTGATATTCGAACGGATCCAAATATCCTTCTGTCACGACCCGAATATTTCGACTCGTGACCGGCACTCAACCACGCAACATCTACAGGCGTAACGCGTCTAAGTAAGCCGAACCCAGAAATCAAAACCCTTTAAAAGTAGTGAGTGTTGAAAACATTTAGAAAACCTTAAATAGTTCAATAAAGTTCTATTAAAGTTAAGTTATCCTTATTATAATTTTGGCAGCATTTCCTTTGTAAAAGTAAACCCGAAATCGGGTACAAACAGGATATAAGTGACAAGATCTATAATGAATTAAGCCTCCCCAAACGGGAGCAATCACGCCCAACGGTGGAAAACAACACCACAAGAGTAATATACGACACCGTAGAGAAGAATGAGCAATAAGTAAAAACATCACAGAATAATAAAACTGCATAAATAAAGTCGGCTCCCACGAGCTCGACACCAGAATGCAATAATATACATCATCGTCCTCACACTGTCTCTAAGTCAAGTACATAGATGGTAGATGGAGAATACTAGATACAAAAGGGTGTGCAATAAAATAACCAGATACCACAATCCACCTAACAGCAAAATAGCACTCGCACCAACTGTAGTGGTATATGTAGCCAAAAGATGTAAGAAGGCAGCCTGACGCGACTACTCTGATGGGCAACCTGCAAATACTGTGGCATAAAAGGGGTGAGTTGCCAACTCGCGAATAGAAATAACATATAAAGGTAATCGCGAGCATGCACATACTGCGCTACTCTATCCTATGCCAGCAGGTAAAATCTATATGCGACAAGCAGTAGGTGCAATAATCATGCAAGTGCTCTGTCAGGTAAAATAACTACAGGATGAGATGCATGAAAATCAATGCTGAGCATGGGACAAACAACATCTACACGGAATATCAACGTGGAAAATAATCGGTGTCCAACACTGCACCCAAATCCCCAACAACTCAGGCGCCAGCACTCTCCTCGGCCCTCAAATCCTGTAAATCTCCGAAATCACGAATGCCCATCATCGGCACTCAAAATATCATAAAATACTCGTATACAGCATCGACATGCAAATCCTCATATATAGGGCTCCATCAGTCCGGATCAACCCACGGTCTTCGTCTGCGGAATCGGCCCTCGGTGCCAGCAGTATGGGTCGTCCCGTATCCATCTCTCGACTCTGGTCAGTATCCTCCGGATAACCGCCAGGTCCAACCAATCACCGGTAGGTACTCGCCCAACTCCAGGCTCAATCGGCAAAATCCATCGATCATCTTACCGAGGGGAACTGTAACGTTTTAAAAATAATTAAATGAATAAAATTGTTTATGTGAATTTTATGATTTTCGGTAAAGCAAAATGTATTTTTCGTAAAACAAAACCGCAGTTGTTTTTCATTATAAATTCAAAAATAACTATTTAATTATGTAATTACTAGTAAATAGTGTTTATTTAGCCACTTATAAATTTTTAGTTTAATAAAATATTTTTCCTAAATTAATTATTTTAAATATTAACATAAGCTTTATTTTTACACTAAATTAGTGTAAATTACAAATTTGAAATGGGTTAATTTTATAAAATGAGCCATGACAATTTAAAATAAGTGTGAAACATGTAAAATTGTTTCTCAAATTTTTACATGGTTCTAGAATTTTCTAGGAGTAGTTTAGAAAAGAAAATAAATAAAAATTAAAAGAAATTAGTGAAAAGACCTAAAGGAAATGATTTCTTCATGTGGTTTCCACATCTTTCTACACTCATTTCTCTCTCTCTCTTCACCCCACAATTGTGGCCGGCCTCACTAGTGGCAGCCCCCCCCCCCCATTTTCCCCTCTCTTTCTTCTTCAAATTTCATCAAAATTCATTCAAAAATCCACCGAAATTCACACTTTTCCTTCATAAATTCAAACCAAAACCTTAAGCCATCCATTCTCAAACCCTAGTTGGTCTAAAGCAAGGAGAAAAGATGCTACTTTGGAGGTTTAGTTCAAGGGAATCAACACTTGTAAGGTATAATCCTAATCTAGTTGTTTAATTGTAGTTTAGTTGCTAGATTAAAAAGTTTTAGTGTGTAATTTGGTTATGAATTCTTGTTTAGGAAATTCTAGTAAAGGATTTGTGTTTTAATTAGGATTTTCATTATTGGGTATTGATCTAAATTTGTAGTTTAACACATTAGGAAATGTTAAACCTAATCTAGTAGCAAAATTGCTAGATGTTGCATTTAAAATTGTTGAATTAGGTTCTTTTTGCAAACTAGATTTTTACAAAACATATAAATAAGTTAGATAAAATTCTAATAAGAATGTTTATAAATTGTTCATGGTTTTAATGGGTAGATTAGCATGTTAATTTAATGCAAAGGCTAATCTAGTTGTTAGTTTCATTATGTTAGTTGGAAAATTCGATAAGTATGCTTATTTTTGCTAACTTGGTTTCTGGAAATGGACTAAATAATGAGGATTAAAATCTAATTATGGTTTTCATGATATTATTAACATTCTAGTTTGTTGTTAGCAACTTAGATCATGCAAACTTAGTTTAGTTGTTGATTTGTAAAATTTTGCTTAAAAAGTATTAAAATTTGTTATTTTTGCAAACTAGAATTTTCATGTTCAATACAAATTGGTGAGGATAAATTATAGGAATGGTTTATATATTCTAGTTATGATATTTAATGAGTATTATGATCATTAGTTCCATTTAAACATCATGTTCTGAAGTAAAACGGTAAATTGGCGTTTTCGGGTTTTACGAAATCGGACGATTTGATCGATTTTAGAGTTTCGATGAATTAAATCGTGTTTTATATTATAAATAATGAATTTTGAAACTACAGGTTGTTTGTTGGTGTTTTATCTCGATCAATCGGCGTTTGTACGCCGATATCGAGCGGTATTTGGTTCTTTTGCATGACCGGGACATAGGTTTTAACCTATGCGCGTTTCGTGCGTCGTTTTGATATTGTCCGTGATTCAGTTTACGATACTACATATGTTTGCATATAGGTACCCCTCACGTGGACTGCGGGCGATGAAGAGGAGGATGGCGACACTGTCTTCGGCAGACATGGACCAGGTGAGTAGATGCATATCTACGGGGGGAAGTCGGGTGGATGGCGTTTAGCACCCCCGCAACGTAGAATAGGAATAGTACTTATTGACATTAGGAAACCCGATGTGACCCTAGATTCTTACTGAGCAGGACCCTAGTAATTACCCTAGGCGGGACTAGACTGATTTAGGAAAACCATACCTGAGGATGAATACTTTGGGAGAGGTTCGTAAGTTTCTGATAGAAACACACACGCACACACTAAAACTTGACATGGCGTATACGTATATGTGTGTATATATATATAAAACTAGGTATAGGTGTATATATATACACAACACGTATATGGGATTCATTGATGTGATATGATATCTGAGGTATGATGAAACAGTATAACTGGGCTTGATGCCGTGATTCTTGACTATACAGTCGTATAAAAGTGTTAGCGGATCATTAGAGAATGAGATAATGAACATGAATATATAAATTATAAAGAGTGGTGGTGATATTGATGTACATGGGACGCTAGAATAGTACCCGGACTGTAACTTGTGACTGATCACGATATGATATATGTATAACTTGATTACGACATTATATTGGTGTGACCTGATGCCGATATCATATAAGTATGACCTAGTCACAATATGATACATATGACATGATATTTCTGAGGATAAACTAATGATGCTTATCATGATGGCAATGATATATGATTGATGTATGCGATCACAGTTTAACACCTTGATCATGAGATGTGTTGATGATGACATTATACGAATGAGGAGACAGCTAGGAGATACTTGACCGTACCCCGATATTGGGATACCGTACGATGGATTTTACCGTACGAGACTTAGAATTGATGATTGATCCGCACTCTTGATTCGAGGAAGCCGTACTACGTACGTGACGCTATGGAGGCAGGATCGCCGACTATTAGAGATATTGATTTAGACCTTAGGTAGACTCTAGTTTCTTACTGACTAGTCTATTAGATTTAGTTCCTTAGGATGTTAGATGGACATTGGTTTAGGTTCGACTCATATAGTAGTAGTTGTATTCGTATCTCGCAGAGGAGTGGATAATGCACACCTGTATTTACATTCATACTATAATCATCATGGTGCATGTTCTTTTATATGTTGCTATAATCAATATAAACTTTACCTGTTAGGACACCAGCACCATTACCGATGATGCGCATATTCCACGCACACTTATTTGCCGGCTCACACACATCATCATCGGCAATTGCTATGTCACGTACACTTTAGATCATATTATCTTTTATTGATAGAATCAGTTAACAACTAAACCGATATAATATTGTGATCACTCTCTGATGTTAGTATAAGACATGATATTCATTACTTAGACATTCATGCATTCATATTTTTGTGATATCATGCAGTATTATGGGCATATGCCGACACTTATCATATACTTACTCATGATTTTGAGATTTGGATTTCTATGAGATTTCTGGATTTTGGGGAAAACCGCAAAAATATATAAAAACTTCTCTGTCTCTCTCCTCTTCTCTTTTTAAAATAAGATGCGGTTTTCTCGCGATGTATGTGTCGTCCACCATGAGATTTCATGTTTTCTATTGGATTTCGAGACCCGATTCGAGGAGTGGATGAACCGTCTCGGGTACATGGTGGGCCCGGTATGGTACCCCGGGGCAAGAAGATCGAGTTGTAGACGATGAGCCTGGCAGGGGAAGGCTACCTACCGGTGATGTCTGGCGCGGCGGATATCCGGAGGATACCGACCGTTGTCGTGAGATTTGATGATATGGGCCGATCCGGACTGACGGAGCCCGAGATATTGAGACTTGAGATTACATGTGTTGTGTCGATGTTTAACACGGATTTCCATGGATTTCATTATTGAGATTTCAGACTCTTATACACATTCTACTATGATAACAGCTAAAGATTTCTTATACATATATATCTGTATTTCAGGATTTGTTACTTTACATTCATGGTGCATGCATTTCATTCATATAACATAGTATTATATGAGGTACTGACACGACACGGAGTAGTTGCACTTACACGTAGTATTACCCTGCTATTACTAGATGTTTGGGATATAGTAGTGTATTATTATGACCTAGGATAGCGTCGTGCATTCGATTTCTTTTCGTAGATGTCTTCTACTCACGAGTTGGCAACTCACCCCCGTTGTGCCAAATTTTATTTCAGGTTCGATGTACAGGTTTCTGTGGCAGCGTGTTGGCACATCTTTTCTTCAGGATGATTTGCACGGTAGGTTGGTTCACTTGTATCCGAACCACCATTGTACTTTTATTCATTCATTTGTATCTAGTAAGCTCCATCAACCATACTTGTATTATTTGATAAGTTCATAGGACCAGTCTTTTATTTCGACCTTAGAGTCGTGCATGTATTATTCTGATCTGGTGGTTTTGTTTTCTTTTGAGTTTTGAGCCTCGCCTATTGGCGTTGTATATTATTGTGCTTGTTGTGGTTGTTTCCGCCTGTTGGCGTGGATGCTAGCTCCCGTTTGGGGATGCTTTTTATTGTTTTTGTATATTATTCTTGTTGTACCCGTTTGGGGGCCAGTTTTTACAGAGGAGACTCTGCCGAAATTTTTGGCAAATTTGCTGATGTTTTCTTCTTTTTCTTCTTTTATGGTTTAGATTTCTGGGCTTCGGCTTACTTAGGTCACGTGGCGCCTCTAGACGCTTCGTAATCTAAGTGCCGGTCACGTTCCGTACTTTCGGGTCGTGACAAAGTTGGTATCAGAGCGCTAGGTTTAACCCTGTATAAGTCTAGGTGACCCTTGGTTGATGGAGTAGGCGATTTAGGTAGAGTAACGTACCGTGGGTATAGTCCGCGGCATACTTACGATACGCTACTCTGCTTAAGGAGCCTTAGGATGTACATTTGTTTGCACCGTATTTCATTCGTTCCTTTGATCTATCTTCGTCGATGTCAGAGGGTGGTTCCTGTTACCACGGGGCGCACTGGCAGAGGGAGCTGCGGCTCGAATGCGATAACCATTAGAGTATTGGTTATTCTTGAGGATTGAAGCATTGCTTAGCGTGCGGACGAAGGGTATTCACATGCCGTCCGGATGAAGTTAAAGGGTTCGAACGATTATCAGAAAACCATTTTCCTAAGTTTAAAGTATTCGGAAGAAGATGCAGGTATTTCGATGGACCCTCTAGAAGAATGAAACCCTAACTCGACATAATGACCACGAGAACGCCCTTGAACCTTAGGGTTTACGGCAGTTCCGCTGTGCCATTAGTGAGGCTTGGGTTTGCCCTTCTACGGCTGGATCATCGATGCTGGGGTATGTACCGGATATTTTTAAACTGTACTTGAGTGTTGAGCTCTCGGGGAATTATGGGATTTTGATGGATCGATCGAAAAGTTTCGTGTAGTCCGGATATCAAGTGAAGGGATCGACTATGTGGGAGATTCTAGACATGAGTATTGCCGTTGGTAGCGCAGTCAGCACACCTATGAAAGAACGAGTTCAAAGCAGTCGACATCAGAGGAAAGAGGCGCACATTGACGATAGTGTTTACGATTGTGATTTAGTGATTTGAACTTCCTATTTTCGTTGATTGGATTTTTGTATTTTGAGGACTTTGTTCTACGATTGGTATTTCCTGTGTGTACCTTCATTCTATCTGTGTTTCATATATCAGTTGTATTGATGTGGTTTAGTACGCACCCAGTACACTTGATTTGGTTTTATATATTTTGAGATTTTTGATTTGATTTCGTGCATAGGGGTCACACATGATTTTGATATTCAATGTATGTTTTCGTGCACAATGTGCACCTGATTAGGATTCTGGCGCATACTTGGCGCACTTGATGCGATTTTGTGCACACCAGATGCACTAAATCGGGTTTTGTGTAGATTAGATGCACCTGATAGTGAGTCGTGCACGCCCGTTGCACTTGACAGATGTTTTTGGTGCACACCTGTTGCACTTAGTTTTTTTTGTGGGTATTCATGGTTTCTGCATTTGGTTTCGATTTCAGTGCGCACCGGATGCACATGACATTTTATTGATGTGATTGGGATTGATTTTAGTTGAGCAGTATGTTTTCATAATCATTATTATTTGATTTAGTAACCAGGCGGGACGTGTATGTTAAATAAAAGATATATATATATATATATAGTTTTTTTTTAATAAACGTCCGCTACTTATGCCGTGACACGTGCATTGCACGGCGATTTTCAAGAGGGGTTTTCGTATGCTTCTTTATTATGATATTTAGGTGATTTCACTATGATGCATACTATATATAAGTTGTAGATTGATGTATACTATGTTGGTTTTCATATTGGGTTTTGATATTTTATTCTCGCCATAACTCCGATGATCGCGTTATGCTTAATGGAGTTGATTTTTGTTATGTATTGATGATTTCGGAGCCCCGACGATTTGAGTGTTTTGCTAAATGTTTTAGTATTTGGAGGGGAAGTTTTAATTTAAATTCGGGGACCAAATTTCTTAAAGGGGGGAAGATTGTAACGTTTTAAAAATAATTAAATAAATAATTAAATGAATAAAATTGTTTATGTGAATTTTATGATTTTCGGTAAAGCAAAATGTATTTTTCGTAAAACAAAACCGCAGTTGTTTTTCATTATAAATTCAAAAATAACTATTTAATTATGTAATTACTAGTAAATAGTGTTTATTTAGCCACTTATAAATTTTTAGTTTAATAAAATATTTTTCCTAAATTAATTATTTTAAATATTAACATAAGCTTTATTTTTACACTAAATTAGTGTAAATTACAAATTTGAAATGGGTTAATTTTATAAAATGAGCCATGACAATTTAAAATAAGTGTGAAACATGTAAAATTGTTTCTCAAATTTTTACATGGTTCTAGAATTTTCTAGGAGTAGTTTAGAAAAGAAAATAAATAAAAATTAAAAGAAATTAGTGAAAAGACCTAAAGGAAATGATTTCTTCATGTGGTTTCCACATCTTTCTACACTCATTTCTCTCTCTCTCTTCACCCCACAATTGTGGCCGGCCTCACTAGTGGCAGCCCCCCCCCCCCATTTTCCCCTCTCTTTCTTCTTCAAATTTCATCAAAATTCATTCAAAAATCCACCGAAATTCACACTTTTCCTTCATAAATTCAAACCAAAACCTTAAGCCATCCATTCTCAAACCCTAGTTGGTCTAAAGCAAGGAGAAAAGATGCTACTTTGGAGGTTTAGTTCAAGGGAATCAACACTTGTAAGGTATAATCCTAATCTAGTTGTTTAATTGTAGTTTAGTTGCTAGATTAAAAAGTTTTAGTGTGTAATTTGGTTATGAATTCTTGTTTAGGAAATTCTAGTAAAGGATTTGTGTTTTAATTAGGATTTTCATTATTGGGTATTGATCTAAATTTGTAGTTTAACACATTAGGAAATGTTAAACCTAATCTAATAGCAAAATTGCTAGATGTTGCATTTAAAATTGTTGAATTAGGTTCTTTTTGCAAACTAGATTTTTACAAAACATATAAATAAGTTAGATAAAATTCTAATGAGAATTTTTATAAATTGTTCATGGTTTTAATGGGTAGATTAGCATGTTAATTTAATGCAAAGGCTAATCTAGTTGTTAGTTTCAATATGTTAGTTGGAAAATTCGATAAGTATGCTTATTTTTGCTAACTTGGTTTCTGGAAATGGACTAAATAATGAGGATTAAAATCTAATTATGGTTTTCATGATATTATTAACATTCTAGTTTGTTGTTAGCAACTTAGATCATGCAAACTTAGTTTAGTTGTTGATTTGTAAAATTTTGCTTAAAAAGTATTAAAATTTGTTATTTTTGCAAACTAGAATTTTCATGTTCAATACAAATTGGTGAGGATAAATTATAGGAATGGTTTATATATTCTAGTTATGATATTTAATGAGTATTATGATCATTAGTTCCATTTAAACATCATGTTCTGAAGTAAAACGGTAAATTGGCGTTTTCGGGTTTTACGAAATCGGACGATTTGATCGATTTTAGAGTTTCGATGAATTAAATCGTGTTTTATATTATAAATAATGAATTTTGAAACTACAGGTTGTTTGTTGGTGTTTTATCTCGATCAATCGCTGTTTGTACGTCGATATCGAGCGGTATTTGGTTCTTTTGCATGACCGGGACATAGGTTTTAACCTATGCGCGTTTCGTGCGTCGTTTTGATATTGTCCGTGATTCAGTTTACGATACTATATATGTTTGCGTATAGGTACCCCTCACGTGGACTGCGGGCGATGAAGAGGAGGATGGCGACACTGTCTTCGGCAGACATGGACCAGGTGAGTAGATGCATATCTACGGGGGGAAGTCGGGTGGATGGCGTTTAGCACCCCCACAACGTAGAATAGGAATAGTACTTATTGACATTAGGAAACCCGATGTGACCCTAGATTCTTACTGAGCAGGACCCTAGTAATTACCCTAGGCGGGACTAGACTGATTTAGGAAAACCATACCTGAGGATGAATACTTTGGGAGAGGTTCGTAAGTTTCTGATAGAAACACACACGCACACACTAAAACTTGACATGGCGTATACGTATATGTGTGTATATATATATAAAACTAGGTATAGGTGTATATATATACACAACACGTAAATGGGATTCATTGATGTGATATGATATCTGAGGTATGATGAAACAGTATAACTGGGCTTGATGCCGTGATTCTTGACTATACAGTCGTATTAAAGTGTTAGCGGATCATTAGAGAATGAGATAATGAACATGAATATATAAATTATAAAGAGTGGTGGTGATATTGATGTACATGGGACGCTAGAATAGTACCCGGACTGTAACTTGTGACTGATCACGATATGATATATGTATAACTTGATTACGACATTATATTGGTGTGACCTGATACCGATATCATATAAGTATGACCTAGTCACAATATGATACATATGACATGATATTTCTGAGGATAAACTAATGATGCTTATCATGATGGCAATGATATATGATTGATGTATGCGATCACAGTTTAACACCTTGATCATGAGATGTGTTGATGATGACATTATACGAATGAGGAGACACCTAGGAGATACTTGACCGTACCCCGATATTGGGATGCCGTACGATGGATTTTACCGTACGAGACTTAGAATTGATGATTGATCCGCACTCTTGATTCGAGGAAGCCGTACTACGTACGTGACGCTATGGAGGCAGGATCGCCGACTATTAGAGATATTGATTTAGACCTTAGGTAGACTCTAGTTTCTTACTGACTAGTCTATTAGGTTTAGTTCCTTAGGATGTTAGATGGACATTGGTTTAGGTTCGACTCATATAGTAGTAGTTGTACTCGTATCTCGCAGAGGAGTGGATAATGCACACCTGTATTTACATTCATACTATAATCATCATGGTGCATGTTCTTTTATATGTTGCTATAATCAATATTAACTTTACCTGTTAGGACACCAGCACCATTACCGATGATGCGCATATTCCACGCACACTTATTTGCCGGCTCACACACATCATCATCGGCAATTGCTATGTCACGTACACTTTAGATCATATTATCTTTTATTGATAGAATCAGTTAACAACTAAACCGATATAATATTGTGATCACTCTCTGATGTTAGTATAAGACATGATATTCATTACTTAGACATTCATGCATTCATATTTTTGTGATATCATGCAGTATTATGGGCATATGCCGACACTTATCATATACTTACTCATGATTTTGAGATTTGGATTTCTATGAGATTTCTGGATTTTGGGGAAAACCGCAAAAATATATAAAAACTTCTCTGTCTCTCTCCTCTTCTCTTTTTAAAATAAGATGCGGTTTTCTCGCGATGTATGTGTCGTCCACCATGAGATTTCATGTTTTCTATTGGATTTCGAGACCCGATTCGAGGAGTGGATGAACCGTCTCGGGTACATGGTGGGCCCGGTATGGTACCCCGGGGCAAGAAGATCGAGTTGTAGACGATGAGCCTGGCAGGGGAAGGCTACCTACCGGTGATGTCTGGCGCGGCGGATATCCGGAGGATACCGACCGTTGTCGTGAGATTTGATGATATGGGCCGATCCGGACTGACGGAGCCCGAGATATTGAGACTTGAGATTACATGTGTTGTGTCGATGTTTAACACGGATTTCCATGGATTTCATTATTGAGATTTCAGACTCTTATACACATTCTACTATGATAACAGCTAAAGATTTCTTATACATATATATCTGTATTTCAGGATTTGTTACTTTACATTCATGGTGCATGCATTTCATTCATATAACATAGTATTATATGAGGTACTGACACGACACGGAGTAGTTGTACTTACACGTAGTATTACCCTGCTATTACTAGATGTTTGGGATATAGTAGTGTATTATTATGACCTAGGATAGCGTCGTGCATTCGATTTCTTTTCGTAGATGTCTTCTACTCACGAGTTGGCAACTCACCCCCGTTGTGCCAAATTTTATTTCAGGTTCGATGTACAGGTTTCCGTGGCAGCGTGTTGGCACATCTTTTCTTCAGGGTGATTTGCACGGTAGGTTGGTTCACTTGTATCCGAACCACCATTGTACTTTTATTCATTCATTTGTATCTAGTAAGCTCCATCAACCATACTTGTATTATTTGATAAGTTCATAGGACCAGTCTTTTATTTCGACCTTAGAGTCGTGCATGTATTATTCTGATCTGGTGGTTTTGTTTTCTTTTGAGTTTTGAGCCTCGCCTATTGGCGTTGTATATTATTGTGCTTGTTGTGGTTGTTTCCGCCTGTTGGCGTGGATGCTAGCTCCCGTTTGGGGATGCTTTTTATTGTTTTTGTATATTATTCTTGTTGTACCCGTTTGGGGGCCAGTTTTTACAGAGGAGACTCTGCCGAAATTTTTGGCAAATTTGCTGATGTTTTCTTCTTTTTCTTCTTTTATGGTTTAGATTTCTGGGCTTCGGCTTACTTAGGTCATGTGGCGCCTCTAGACGCTTCGTAATCTAAGTGCCGGTCACGTTCCGTACTTTCGGGTCGTGACAGGAACCATACTGGGTCCACCACGAACCCGCAAACGGATCATCCAACTTCTCGAATCGGGTTCCAAACACACATCTCAGCACCGATAAAACACGTGGTGGACGCACCAAAATATCATATCAAGAGGATCCGGGTTTTCAAATAGTGCATCTTTTCTAAAACAAAACCCCACGGTCCTCAAAACCAGAAATCGCATGAAATCCAACACCAATGAATAAATCAAATGCGATGTGCTATGTACATCAAGCCATAATATAGGCACAAGGGAGAAACCGCTTTTTAAAAAAGTTTCAGTTTTTTAAATACATCATGCGGCTCCCAATTTCTATGAAAATCATATCGAATCATATGTGAAATGAACTACAGTATAATGATCATGACAATTCTACAGTGAGTGTATCATGGCAATTACTAACGGTGTGTGTGTAACATGAAGATTAGTGCTCGTGCAACAAGAACCGTTAGTAATAGTGCGGTGTTCTATCAATTCTAAGTTTATATACATATATCAGGGAATGCGGTATGCAACAACAGTATCCATGAAGATAAATAAAATATGTAGCTATAAGGTCCTATCAGCCTTGACGCATAACGCCATGCGGGCGATATCCCCATAGATGTTAAATCTACCCACCATAGTCTCTCGCTAGGTATAGCCGACGACTTGTTTCCCCTTCTTCGTGGCGTCCGTCGTACTCGCCTTTGAACCTAGAATTTCACAGAATATCACACATAAGCTCAACTGTACAAAAAAACGACATTTAAAGTCACACTAGAAACCCGTGTCGCAAACCAAGCGTGCGTGTGCGCGGTACGTTAAAACGTGTGATTACGCGCCTGAAGCTACCCCGACGCGGCGCGATACGAAGAACACCTCAAACCCACACACATCTCACACGTGTCGCGAAGATTAAAAATACGAGAAATAGGTTTTTAACTCCATATTTTGATACAGAAAAGATATTATAAAAATATATATACCAAAATACTCCACATAGTAGCAGACACCAACTAACCCAAACCCCAACCCAAAACACCCCCATCTGGCTGCAATTTGCGGCCAGAATGCATATTTCGGCGGCCTGGGTAGGGAGAGGGACTCCCAGGTTTTGTGTGTGCATTCTATACCCCCTATACATGCTACAGTAAATCCAATTTTATTCTGAAACACCCCGGGTAGAAGTAGATTTAACAGAGCCCAAATTCAAGTTAAAAACCACATTTTGCACTAAAAAGATACATTAGGGTATATCTGTGAAATCTGAAACAAACCCAAGTCTAAAACCACACTAATATCACATTACCAAGCCAATCAAACCATAAAAAGGTTATATTGACCTAAACTTCACTAAAACCCTTCATTAGCACTAAAAAAATGCATAAAAAGGTGATATTTAGCAACCAAACACACAAGTTATGGAAATAGAGGGTTAGACATGAGTTTATACCTTCTAAAGACCTTATAAAACACCAAAAGTTCCATCTCCCTCCTCAAGTATGCAGACTTGCCCTCAGCTCCCCCAAAAAGTCATTTTTTCCATGGTTTTGTGATGAAAAAGGGTTGTTTGTGTAGGGTTTTGAATGGGGGTCCAAAGAGAAGTGAAGAAAGAAGAGAAAATGGGAAAATATTGTTGTTGCTGCAGCTCCTCTGCTGGAACACAGAAATGGGGAAAGAGAGAGAAATGAGAGAGAGGAAACAAGGGTCAAACAAGTCAACATCTTTACCTAACCACCATACCTTCATTTTCTATTCAAAAATTGAATTATTAAAAGGGTTACTTAGTTAAAATGGGTGGGGGATAATTACAACCATACAAGAAAAATGAAAGAGGGTTAACATATTAACAATAAGAACCTAGGTCACCAAATTTGGCTAAGTGTGTATGTGTGCACTAACACAAAAATTCCCACTTAGGGTAAACACGACCAAAATAATTAATAACCCTAGAATTATATAAACACTTCACAACATAAATTATCACTAGCCAAGAAGGAAAAATAAGATATCCGTTTTTATGAAAAACACGCACACTTGCTAATTAACGCGAAAACGTCCTAAACGAATTTCAAGGCGTTACACCTTCTTTATGTATCTTAGTCGACTTTGTTTCGTTGATGCGATCCAGTCTACAATGCCATAAGAAAGCATGATTTATTTCTGGAGTCTTTCTTTTATGTGTATTCTGGACATTAAAAATTTGTAGTTGGTTTAATAGGTATATACCGTTGTTTAGAGTACCTGACCCAATCAGACCACGATTAAGGTGGATGTTTACGACATCGCCTACAAATGTAAAATCATAACCTTCTATTGATAACAAAGATACAGAAATGATATTACAAGTCAAACTAGGTACACAAAAATAGTTTCGCGAAACCAAAATATGTCCACTCGTCAATCGAAGGTGATATTCCCCTATGGACACAGCATCCACACTCGCTCCATTAACAACCCAGAGGGTCATATCACCGGTCTTCATAACCCTACGGCTTCTTAGTGCCTGCAAAGAATTATAGATATGATATCCTAATCCGGTATCCAATACCCAGGAAGTAGAGTTGATTGATAGACAGTTTTCAATTACAAACACACCTGAAGCCGAAACCACAACTTGTTTCGTGTCCTGGTTCTTGGAATTCCAAGCCCTGCAATCTTTCTTCCAATGGCCCTTTTTATGACAATAGAAGCATTCTTCCTTTCCTACTGTTGGCCCCGCTACTCTTGCCTTGCCCTTCACTTCCACCTTACTAACACCGCCTCTTGGTTTGGTAGGGACCTTCTTCTTCTTTCCTTTGGCTTTCGTCTTGGACCTAGAAGAGGAAGCTCCACCAACAAATAGAGCGGGTGTTTCCCTGGCTTTCTGCAGGGTGCCCTCTGCACTCCTCAACATGTTGAGGAGTTCCGGAAGATCAACTTCTTTACCTTGAATGTTAAAATTCAAGATAAACTGGGCGTAGGTGGAAGGGAGGGACTGCAGAATCAAGTCTGTATACAGCTCATTCTCTAACGTGGTCCCGAGGTCCGCGAGCTCTTCGATATAGCCAATCATCTTAAGGACGTGTTCTCCTATAGATGATCCGACGGCCAACCTCGCCTGAAAAAGTTTCTTCGAGGTCTTGTATCTTGTGATACGAGATTGCTCTCCATATAATTCTTTGGTATGGAGGAATATGCATTCAAGATCCATATTCTCATGCCGCCTCTGGTGCTCGTTGTCCATAGAGGCCAGCACGAGGCACTTTGCCTTCGCGCAGTCAATCTCCCAGGTCTTACGGATTTCCTTATCCGCGACACTAGATTCTGGACCTGCGACGGTGGGGGCTTTAGTAGTAAGGACATACCCCAACTTGTCATAAGTAATTGCCATCTTGACATTCCTGAACCAATCTTTATAGTTTGTGTTCATATCATAATATCGCATTTCATATTCCCCAATTCTTATTCGTTTTATAACTAAACAGGTGCTTTTGACGCATGTCTGCTGCATATTACAGGATACAGGTTCTTGGAGCAAATACAGTGAAAAAGATGGAAATTGATATAGAAAAGTGACTTTTGACCAGCAAGTAGAAGGGTCCTACTCAAGCCTAGACGAAGAAAAATTCACAAGGCAATGCAGGGTCCGAAATGTTAAAAGAAACAGTTAAAAGACCGCAACAAATTTCACTGAAAAATCTAGAGAAGATCCAGAACCCAAAGAGAGAAAAGTACTGAAGAAACAGAGAGGAAAAGACACCAGAATACAGCTCATGAAGTTTGGTGAGCTGAGCTCACCAAAGGGCTGCGGAACCGCGGCCCAAGGCCTATCATTGCCGCGGTTCCGCGGCCATTAAGTGCCCGTGTCGGTGGATTTTTCTCGTGTCGGTGCGTCGGTGCGGGGGTTTGGATTTTCCGTGGGCATATCTGTAAAATCACGTGTGCGAGAATCTGTAACCCTAGTTTCCCTGTTTACTTATAAATTGTAATCACAGATCTGTAAAACTCAGGCCTCTTTTCATTTTCACAAATTCAGATCTGTTCTGTATTCTTGCTTGGAGAGAGCCATCAATAAAAATTAGTAAGTTACTTTTAATTCTTTGTTTTAATTCTCTTTTAATTAGAATGTCTTTTAATCCCCTAATGAGCGAGTAATCTCCTCGCTTGTTAGGGTTAGCCTTAGAGAATGGTTTGAGAGATAAGATCTCTCACCCCTTTCATGCCATTTCATACCTAAGAATTAGAACTCCATGCATGCACGCACACCCCGCACCCTACGGCACCTTATCCCTCGAGGTAATGGTGACACCGTAGTGTAAAGGACCGGTTGCGTGTGTTTTCCATGGAGGTTAAGGTAAGTATCGATAAAGGAAGGATAAGAATCTAGAGGAAGAAACATCTTCCCAAAAGATTCTAATCCACTTTATTGATAATTACTATAACATCTAATAGATCTAAAATAAGGCATTGAAAGCGGTGAGGGAACCTTTAATCTCCCAACTTCCCCTAAGCCTAACCCTAGCAAGACTTTAATTTAGATTAATTTAGTTTATTGATAGATCTAGTTTTTTTAGACATAATAAATCAATCCAAACAACATTTGGAATCAACTCGTAAAAACACATTAAGAAAATTACACATCTCTGTGGATCGACCCGTATTCACTGGCTAGCTGCATAGCGACGCCATTTCTGATTACGGTTAACAAGTATTTTTGGACTAATCAAATGGCGCCGTTGCAGGGGATGGCGTAAAATTTCTTTTGTGTAATTTCGGGCTGATATAAATTTAAAAAAAATTTTTTTTATAAAAATCTGAAGAAAAGAAAATAAATAAATAAAAAATTATCAATTTTGATCTGTTTGAAGGGTGTATCTTTTGAATCTTGCAGGAACAGCGAAGAATAGTGAATCTGGAAATTTACAGAGAGGAAAACAGAAAGTTGTACATCAGAACAGAGGAGGACTTGGACAAAGGAGCAGTACAATTTTTTTCCAGAGCCTGATCCCGTCACCAGACCGCGAAACCGCGGCAAAAGTGGGCCCCAGACCGCGGAACCGCGGTGGTGTAGTGGCAAAACTGCGCGAAATTTTTTTGGTTTGTTCCTCCTTCTCCCCTCTGTTAACCTCCATATATCTTTTGTGAAAATTTTCTGCAGAAATTGTTTGTGCTAAAAAACTTCTTCCCCCTTCTAGATAACAGATTTTCTGCAGGTTTCTTTGCGCCGCACTAAAACAAAATTTGATTGCAAGTGAATTTATTGTTTTGCATAATTTAATCGGACTTTAAGAGGCTAATTGACCAAACTCAGATCGGGTGGGGATTTCATCACCCTTCTCAGGACCCCAGAAATCATCTTAAAGCATTTTGCATCGACCACAATTAATTAAAAAATATTAGACTAAGCCCTAAGGACGTCGAGCTCAATAGGAAAAAGGACTAGTATAGGCATCGACCGTTTATCCTAACTGACTTTGCGGTGTCTAGGCAAGTGTGTCTAGGCTAGTGGTTATTAATTAGGCCCACTACTGTGGTTCCTTCCCACTTACCTGGCACTTACCTGGCCGTAATTGGCGGTGAAGAGGCGGTTTGAGGCCCTATTTCTAGCCCTAGTTAGGAGCTGTCTAGCAGACCTAGGTGACCCTAGATCTAGGCCTGATTGTGCATGTGTGGTTGATAGCAATTGTGTCACGAGTCTCTTTTCAAAAACCTCTTTGCAAACATTCTCACATAAAATAAAAAAAAGAAAAATCTTTTCAAAACTTGCAACTTGTCGCTAAAGAAAACTTGCAACTCATTTCCACCACTTCTTCTCATTGACGTTATCTTACCTCCACATTCTGTTTTTCAATTTTTTTCTGACTACACTACCCCTTTAGTGTATATCACTTTGGACTAGGGATACTAACGCCCGATTAGTTCGTGTTTCGTTGGTACCGACCGACGAACCTTTCGACACCGAAGTCAAAATTCCCTCCATTTCCTTACCTCCACCTTCAAATTCATCTTTCGAAGGTATGTCGGGACACAATCCCAACGATACTTTACCGACGGGAATGATTCCACCTCCGTTAGGTGCGAATAACCCGAATCTTCCGCCTGTTGTAGCACCCCAACGAATCACGCTCCAGGATCTCTTCTACCCCGTCCGCACTTCTTTACCTACCTGTCTTTCACCCCGACCGGCAAATGGGGACAATTTTGAAATAAAACCGCAGTTCATCAATATGCTTCCAAAATTTCATGGTTTGGAATCTGAAGATGAATATATCTTTATCAATAAATTCCAAAATGTGTGCGCTATGATGAAAACGACCCAATTAAGTGATGACGCCATAAGGCTAAGGGTCATTCCTTTTACCTTATGTGACCTAGCCGAGAAGTGGCTATACAGCACCGCATCATATTCCATTAGAAATTGGGACGAGTTTGTGAAAGCTTTTCTGAAAAAGTTCTATCCTCATCACAAAACTGCTAGAATCCGTAACGAGATTATACAATTTTCACAGCTTCCTTCCGAACCATTTTGGAAGTGCTTCGAGAGATTTAAAGACCTACTCGTTCAATGCCCTCATCATGGGATCGAAAGTTGGCAACTTTGCCAAACATTATACAAGGGATTGAACTCGGCAACGAAGCAGTTGCTAGAAACCATATGTCAAGGTCATTTTCTCTCCAAGTCTAGCGACGAAGCGTGGCAGTTTCTTGAGGATCTTAGTGAGCAAACAATTCAGTGGGAGAGTACCAAGACCACATCATCTTCTTCTATTGGTCAATCTAGGACAGGCATACATCAAGTAGATATGTCGATTGCTATGAAGGCCGAGATGGCCGCACTTATGAAAAAGCTAGAAGCCATTGAGACCAAAATCTCATCGCCTTCTCCTGCCCCTGTTATGCCTCCACGAACTGTTTGTGCTTGTTGTACGGATCCATCGCATCTAACCGAAGAGTGTCCTTATAATGCATCTACTCAAGGACAGGATCAAGTCAATGCTGTATTTCAGCAACGACAAAGAAACGATCCGTACTCTTCGACATACAATCCGGGGTGGAGGAGTCACCCAAATTTCGCTTGGAACCAAAATCAACAATTCCAAGGAAATAACAATTTTCAAAGACCTCCTCCTCCACAACAACAACAAGCACCTTCACAAACTCAAAACCAGCAACCTTTCCAACAACAACCTTATAAAAATCAAACGAACAATTTGGTTCAACCAAATGATAATAAGGTTATCTCGCTAGAAGAAAGTCTAGATGCATTTCTCAAGCAATCTACAGAATCCGCAGCAAGATTTGAAAATTATGTTCAGTCTTTGATGCATAACAATGCTTCACATGATCAAAGTATCAAATCTATTGAGGTACAAATTGCACAATTAACTGCTGCGTTGAGAGAGGGAGAAAAGGGAAATCTTCCATCTCAACCATTGCCAAATCCTGGTCACACACAAAACGCATATCAAAATCACAATGTAAATGCGGTGACCACGTTGAGATCCGGAAGAGTGTTGCAGAATAATGTGGGTACTAGTGATGACATCCCCGCCGGTGGTTCTTCTTCTTCCTCTTCTGCTCCATCGTCATCTTCTCCTTCTTCTCCTCCTTCTGCTCCTTCTTTTTCACCCTCATTTCCTCTGCTAGAGCCTATTCTCCATTCTTCAAAAGGCTCTTCTTCTTCTAGTCCGAACGGACCCACACTGGGATCCGTTCCTACTCCACATTCTACTCCACAGACATTTGACTCAACAAATTTTCAAAATGCTCCATTTCCAAACAGGTTGAGTCCCAATAAACCAACTACACAAGTGGAGAAGATTGTGGAGTTATTTAAGCAGGTTAGCATAAATATACCTCTCTTGGATGCAATCCAACAAGTCCCTTCATACGCGAAAATCTTAAAGGGCTTACGCACCTCGAAGAGAAAGGCATCTCAAGTACCCAAGAAAGTGCTAGTGGCTAGTACAGTGAGCAATGCTATTAACCACCCTCAAACCTTACCCCAAAAACGAAAGGACCCCGGCTGTCCTACGATTTCAATCATAATTGGGGATAAGAAAATTAATCGAGCACTTTTAGATCTTGGGTCTAGTGTTAACCTGCTTCCCTACTCCGTGTACGAACAATTAGGGGTTGGAGAGTTGAAACCCACTCGTTGTACTCTCCAAATGGCTGATCGATCAATCACCTATCCAAGGGGTGAGCTAGAGGATGTGTTGATCAAAGTTGGGGAGTTCATATTCCCCGTTGATTTTATTGTTATGGATACACAACCTGTTGCTAACCTACGGAACCAAATTCCGGTGATCCTCGGTCGACCATTTTTGGCCACTTCCAATGCCGTAATAAACTGTCGCAATGGCTCCATGACTCTATCCTTCGGGAAGACGTCTAGTGAGTTCGATATTTATAAGATGAGAAGTCTGCTCCCCGTGCCTAAAACTAGTACACGAGAAGTTTGCTCTGTTCACGAAATCACGCAGGAGGACTGCGAGCTTGAAAGATTCTTGTTTGATGAAAACAGTTTTGACGTCACTAGTGCGTCCCTCCTTAAGCCTACCACCGTTGACAGAACCGATATTGATTATGAATGTTTCACTTTTTCGGATGATGACGACTCACAGCCCGAATATGAGTCTTTTGAATTTGTGGATGAGTTAGTCGAACCATCCGAATCGGTTGTTTGCAGTGATTTCGAACCTGCGTTGGAGTCCTTTGAGTTCGAGGTAGATTCCGCAATGATTCTTTCGCCTCCGAAACTCGAACTCATGTCCTTACCGCCTCACCTTAAATATGCTTACATAGGTGAGAATGAGACTTTTCCCATTATAATATCAGCCTCTCTAGCCTTCGAGCAAGAGAACGCTATTTTAAAAGTCTTACAAGATAGGCGGCAAGTTTTCGGTTGGACTATGGCGGACATCGAGAAGATCAGTTCCATTATAATTGAATATCATATGCAATTGATGGATGATACCAAGTCAATAGAGGACCCACAGAAACATTTTGGGGGTATTGCGGTTAGTCAACCTCCTTCTTTAGAAGTTGAACCACCCCTATTTCTTTTAAGAAGCTACGAGAATGCCAACATTCCACTGATTGCTGATCATTCGCATTCTCGTTTTGATTCATCACCACCTCCTGTCTATTCACCTCCATACCTTTGATACCACCACTTTTATCTTCCCCAATTCTTTATGGATCGCTATGACTTATTCTTCCACCATCTAATACTCTTTACTGATAAATTTTTCAACTGGTTGGTGTTAACGTTTGGTCTATGCAAGGTGTGGCAGTAATGTCTAACATAGTTTAAATGAAGTTTGGGGGAGGGCCTTTCTGTATATATTTTTGTTTTCCTTAACAATAAAAAAAATTATAAATAAATAAACAGGGAAGTGCCGATATTTTGACCCTCTTGGTTTAGCATGATAGTGAGGACACTGTCAAGTTCAAGTTTGGGGGTAAGCTCGGTACGTCTTCTTCCTTCGCATTCATTTGTACATATTTTTGCATTTGCATACTTATTTGAAAACACATAAAAAATTGAAAATTTTCAAAAAATTATAAAAATTATTGTATTCAATTTTGGCTAATTGACTAGAGTTTGACAAATAGGTTAACAAGCTAGGAAAAACTAGATCTTAGACTTAGTAAATTAAAAACCCTACAAGTAACCTTCCTTAAAGTTTAACGGTAGAAAGTATATGCCTTGTAGTTTATTTAGAAATAGGCAAATTTTGGGTTCACTTCTTGGGCTAAGTCAAAATGAGGGAAGAGTATTGATGTTCTTATTAGAGTATAAGTTTGAAAAATAGTTCCTAGCTTAAGTCTAGATTCTGAAAACGTATACCCTACAAATTGCACAATCACGCACCTTGAAACTTGGAATAGTAGAAGAGACCTTGAAATGCTCTTGTCTAAAGTCCTTAGTACGAAGAAAATAAAAGAAAAAGTGTGAATAAAGAAAAAAATGTACACTGGTTTTTGTGATTACTTAAGGCTGTAAAGAATAGAAAAAATTTTAGCGAGGGTGCTTCATCACCTAGTGCCTTAGACCAACTGGTTTGGGAGTCACTGCTAAAAGCCTTGGGTGTTGCAAGACTAGGAAGTACGCTTTAAAGTGCTAACGCATCTTGTAATCGGTTGTTGGTACCTCAAGAAGTATTAACGGTCGCATGAAGGACGTGTAAGCAAACTTCATTTAAAAATTCACCAACTAATAAGTCCTTTGGACAACGGACAAGGGTATGAGTTCTTGATTTGAATTTCCAAGTGTAGGGGTGATTTAAACACACACGTAGGGGTATGTGATTAGGATTTAGATAAGAGAAAAGAGTGAAGAATAGAGCTTGTATCTTTAGTAAGGGTTGATAGAAATTCCTAAGTGGAGATGGAACTTTAGAAGGAAAACTTAAGAGATGCCGAAAGCTAAGTAGGTCTACATAACATATATAATCTTAAGTTAAATAATGAGGAAGTGTGAAGAATATGGGTGGATAATTTACAGGTCGATGGTAATAGAATTCTTAGTTAGAAAACCTAATTGGAGAACAAAAGTCAATGGGCCGAATTGATAGGATTTTGTGGGTGTGATCCGCTGAAAACCTTCAGGAGACAACACTCCTCCTACTAGGGACACCTAGAGGTTTAACGGCTTGTTGCACATGCTCAGTGCAATCGCGTTTCCCTGCGAAAGTGTGGTTAGGATTTTAGTGAATAAAAAAATAAGTTTGCTCGAGGACGACCAAAAGATAAGTTTGGGGGTATTTGTTCATATCATAATATCGCATTTCATATTCCCCAATTCTTATTCGTTTTATAACTAAACAGGTGCTTTTGACGCATGTCCGCTGCATATTACAGGATACAGGTTCTTGGAGCAAATACAGTGAAAAAGATGGAAATTGATATAGAAAAGTGACTTTTGACCAGCAAGTAGAAGGGTCCTACTCAAGCCTAGACGAAGAAAAACTCACAAGGCAATGCAGGGTCCGAAATGTTAAAAGAAACAGTTAAAAGACCGCTACAAATTTCACTGAAAAATCTAGAGAAGATCCAGAACCCAAATAGAGAAAAGTACTGAAGAATAGAGAAAAGTACTGAAGAAACAGAGAGGAAAAGACACCAGAATACAGCTCATGATGTTTGGTGAGCTGAGCTCACCAAAGGGCCGCAGAACCGCGGCCCAAGGCCTATCATTGCCGCGGTTCCGCGGCCATTAAGTGCCCGTGTTGGTGGATTTTTCTCGTGTCGGTACGTCGGTACGGGGGTTTGGATTTTCCGTGGGCATATCTGTAAAATCACGTGTGCGAGAATCTGTAACCCTAGTTTCCCTGTTTACTTATAAATTGTAATCACAGATCTGTAAAACTCAGGCCTCTTTTCATTTTCACAAATTCAGATCTGTTCTGTATTCTTGCTTGGAGAGAGCCATCAATAAAAATTAGTAAGTTACTTTTAATTCTTTATTTTAATTCTCTTTTAATTAGAATGTCTTTTAATCCCCTAATGAGCGAGTAATCTCCTCGCTTGTTAGGGTTAGCCTTAGGGAAAGGTTTGAGAGATGAGATCTCTCACCCCTTTCATGCCATTTCATACCTAAGAATTAGAACTCCATGCATCCACGCACACCCCGCTCCCTACGGCACCTTATCCCTCGAGGTAATAGTGACACCGTAGTGTAAAGGACCGGTTGCGCGTGTTTTCCATGGAGGTTAGGGTAAGTATCGATAAAGGAAGGATAAGAATCTAGAGGAAGAAACATCTTCCCAAAAGATTCTAATCCACTTTATTGATAATTACTATAACATCTAATAGATCTAAAATAAGGCATTGAATGCGGTGAGGGAACCTTTAATCTCCCAACTTCCCCTAAGCCTAACCCTAGCAAGACTTTAATTTAGATTAATTTAGTTTATTGATAGATCTAGTTTTTTTAGACATAATAAATCAATCCAAACAACATTTGGAATCAACTCGTAAAAACACATTAAGAAAATTACACATCTCTGTGGATCGACCCGTATTCACCGGCTAGCTGCATAGCGACGCCGTTTCTGATTACGGTTAACAAGTATTTTTGGACTAATCAGTTTGTCCCTGTAATATATTTGTATATAATAGTAACTTAAGGCTCGTCATCTTTGGTTGCTGCAATTAGGAGCGAGAGAAGAAATACTTTAGCATGATGCTCTTGTAAGTTTAGATTGGTTTTTAATTTATCTAAACAGGATGGCTCCTACTATTTCTCGAATCCTTCCTCAAACCAGAAAAGAAGAATTAGTCAGGATTATCTCACCGTACGATACTTGCTTAACCGTTTATCCAGGCTAGTGTCGGTACTTCGAGGGAGGTTTTACGACGCTTTCGCGAAGTTCCATAATTAAATAACCTCTTTTCCCTGGAAGCGTAGCCCCGCTAACACTGTTCTAGACACCTACTTGGTTTATATTATTAATCATTAAGTGAAAAAATCTCCCGAGGAGTAGCATATATTCACAGTAGGATCGGGATCCAAATATCATCGTGTGATAAAGTCAAAGGAATCCTACTAAAATTATCACACTCCAAATGCTATGCAACACTAGCAAGTTTCAGTTTCTTTAGAAACTCACGATGTGGATTTTTTCCTCATGCTCTTATGACCTTGACGAAGGCCAACATATCATAAGTCACATGTCAAGTTCTACCCGTCATTATCCAGGTTAATTTGAACCCACTCATACATACCCTTGACGAAGGCCAAAATATCAGTACGACTGTCCCAAACCAACGCATTTATCTATGCTACAGATGAATATTCAGCAGCACCAATCACTATGCCTTGGCGAAGGTCAAAATACATAGTTTGAATAATACTGAATATCTAACTGAAATGACGGAGGGCTACGAATGGTTTTGGCAAAACCGTTAACGTAGTGAACTTGATATAATCGAAGGAACCTAATATCTTTTAAAAGGAGTGGTTTAAGATCCGCATTTTAAAAGTTTTTCTGTTTTGAAAAAACCGAGTGGTTTTAAAATTGTTCCAATGATTCAGCTATAGTTTGTTTGCTTTGCATTAATATAATGCAGTCCCATCAATTAACCTACCATTGTAGAAAAAGACGAAAATACAACGTACGCTTATGTCATCCGCATTCGCCATAAGGCCACGTCTTACATCGTTAGGTTAGATAACTAACGTCAGAGCTGGGGGCTAGACTAGCGCGGATGCAAAACATAAGTAAAGTCTATTATATAATATATATATATAATAATATCCATTCTTCAGACGCAATAATAGGCATTCCAGATCACAGATGAACACATTGGATATATTAGGAATTCTGCGTTTCGTTTAAGCCTGTAACGAAAGACGGATTCCACGGTCTCGATAAATAGCCAAACCTTACCCAAGACCCCTACGGGTGCGGCAAACTACCCGCCAAATACCCGAAGCGAAGCAATCTCCCTCAACAACGTGAGTAGGCCACTCGGCACATCAAAATACCCGGTAGTTTGTGCACCCCACCTTGGATCTATCCTTGGAGCAATAAACAGTAAATGAAATAATACAACGGTGGCTACAACCTCAATCCAGATGTGCCCAGTGAAAAAATATTACAACAATTTACAATTTACATTTGAATGAAAGAATATAACACCTCACATCCCCGGCTATTCATTCACGACAATCCAACAAGTCCATATACACAAACAAACATCACAGAAATGTGCCAACTAACCGACATATAGCAATTAGCAGAAGTTTACGAACACATTTATCAAAAATAGAAACATTAAACGACGTTAAAATTATGACTTCGAAACACCCCGTAGAGCCACAGTGATGAATTGACAGTATATGAAAAATTGGCAAAAATAAACAACTCCTGAAACCTAGATCCTAGCAACAAATCCACAAACCAAAACACGACGCATTTCTCCACAAAAAAACCAAAGAGGCCGGAATTATGGGCATTGTGGTTGGTCCAGTATGCAGTAAAATGTCTCGTTTTTAGTGTGTGTTCACATTTCAAGTGAAGGAGTACTCTGCAGTTGCTAAAAAAATTTTTAGAGCCTCGTAAAAATTCAACAGAAACTATGATCCATGTTTCGATATTTACGGGTTATTTAGGTTTCGTAGTTTTAGTTGTCGTTTAATCTGTTAGCTATGGTTTAGAAGGCTCCGATACCACTGTAAGTTGATGCCACGCACCCTACGTGTTCGCGGGGAGGCGGAATTTGCAAAAAACGATTTTATTAGCTTCGTAACATCGACTAAACTCCAGGATCGACACTAAACCCTAGCTAACAATATATCATAGAGGTTTAACTACTATGTGTGTGTGTTATACTTCAAGTTCTCGCTGTTCTTCACCTCCTCGCTGTCCTCCTCCAAGTCATGAGCTCCTTGAACTGAGAACGGAATTCACCTCCTCGTCGTCTTCTCCGAATCGTAGACGATCCACCCGAGAGTTCCGACTTTGAGCTTTACCTCTAACTTGAGGCAACTAGGTCACTTGGTATGCTAAACTTAGTAGCCTAGGATGTGTAGAGAGTGTTGAGGAGTCTAGTAGTCTCACAAACCCTATGGTTTTCAACTCATGAAAAGGTTAGGGTTTGAGATGAGAAGGAGAAGCCTTGAGAAAATAAGAGCAAGAAAAAGATCTGTTGTTTTTCCTTTTTTTTGATAAGTGAATAAAGGCTAGGGTTTTGGCATTTATAAACTAAGTGAAAATATCCTACAAATATCTCACATAATATCTAACAAATATCTAAGTCAACAAACTCCAAATATCTCCAAGAAGTCAAAGCAAAACCCTAATCTTTATTTCACTAAAATACCATAAGTTTTCTACTCTCATTTCCTCTACTTAAAAAGGATTTTACTAATAAAGAAAAACCCTAATTTAAGATGCCATTCTCCATGTAGTAATCTTGTCCAAATTACAAGAATACCCCTCTCATCCGTATATACATACCCGCATCCGTATCCCGAGAGACAGGAATACAATGAGACAAAACTAATCCAATAATCATATACTAAGATCCGGCTTAAACCAAAGCCCACTAGTAATGTCTGCCCGAACATCATATGCGCATAAGTGCACGTATGTGATCGAACCCTGTCGTAAAACCATACGACCTCTACACGTTTCGCCCGAAGCCGAGAAATCCTCTGTGTGGGACTTTAAAGACTCGACAGTACTCTGGAAGTGGGTTTAACCACAAGCGGGTCAGTGGCACTAGCTGTACTTAACGGCTACCTAGGTATCTGTCAATAAGAAGGTCGACGAGGAAACTCATCCGTACCCCTACTGAGCCTGTCTGTGACAATCTCCGTGCAGTCCGGTCTGTTCGTCTAAGTGTATCGCACATCGGGCCTAGGAGAATGGTAAACATCAGACCCCTAATAGCGATATAAGTCATGTCAGAGTGTAGCCCAGAACACCCTAAAAAACTACTGGAATACCTGCCAGTAAATCTCACTTGCCCTGGCTAGGGACTTTGTGTAATGGCTTTCTAAACACAGCGCGACATCAACCCCCAATACAGGGAGAGACGAATCCTATCTAACCGCCACTGCCTCCAAGCACTTCAGGACTGCACCCAACTACTACCTGTTTGCATGACTCAGCAGAGCCGTGGTAAGGTAGTAATCTAAGAACAGTGGGAACACACTTGAGACGAAGTAGCAGTGTCAAGTCGACGGACTGAGCTATACTCATGTCACCTGGGAACTGCTACCTGACGATAGGTATATTACCAACCAGCAGTTTCCTATGAGTCCATCCAGTGTAACTCATAACCCAATGAGCACCTACATACTATCTCTAGTACGACGTACTGATGGCTATGGGACAGACCATCTCCACTGGTGGGAAGAGAAGCGTATACACTAGTCTACTCTGGAGTATCGATGCCCTGTCTCGATAATCCTCTGACTAGGGACCTTTGTAAGGATGTGCTTGTAGACTACCCAGCCCCCACTAGTGTGACTGCCATCACAACGCGGATAGTCAAGTAAAGATCCTAAGGGCACTATCAATATGTATTAGCGATACGTTAAAAGAAACAAACATACATATTAAGATAAATACAAACCAAGTAGCATACTACTATATCAAGCAAGACTGTCATAAATCTATGTATATACCCCAAGTTTCCAAAATGTAATATACAAACTAGTACTATACAATAATGGCCTTTATGGCATATTACACTAACAATGAATAGCCAAACCCACATCCCTACAACCCTACGAGAGCGACAAGCAACCCTGCCAATTATAGAGTTAGGAGACCCGGTCTCGACTCCTCGAGATGGCCTCCCACTGGACTCTACAACCCGGTTACTTGTGCTCCCCGCCTTGGGTCTATCCTAATGCGGAAAAATAAATAATATACATTAATGGTGACAGCATCCTCAACCCGGAAGTGTCCCAATAAAAGAATATTACAAACAACTTTTACATGAATGAAAATTATAAAAAAAAACTCTCATCTCACGCAAAACCCCCAGCTATTCAATCACGACGATCCAATATAACATATCACAACAACACATAACATCGCATGTGATCAACGTAAGTAAATATGCGTATCCCGAATTCCGTTGATATATAGCAACGAGATCGAGAATACCCTACATATTACACTTACGGTCGCAGAAAAGAAATGAAAAACTACAATATTTAGAATCCGCAAATATCTTAGACATCATAAACCCGGAATATCTCATATTCCGAATTTCATTCCTAACCCTATAAACCTTGCATTTTAGTGTTAAATTGAAAACTCTTTTCAATAAGCAGTCGGATAATTCAACAAGATTCCCGACTAGGTGTTCACGTACTATACGCGATTGCGGCAGAGTTTTGATCCGAATCAAAACTCCGTGGCAATCGATCGACCGAGACTAAAACGCTAGATTTATAAAGCACTAACTAGTTTTCTCAAAATTAATTGTTGTGGATTCCAAATATTGTATCACATATCATAAAAATCTAGACGACGTTAAACATTTTGATCGATTTATCAAACACCCACAAATTATTGAGACCTCAACAACTTGAGCATCATTAAAAACATCAAGAAAGTGCCAAATATCATAATGGAGCAGCACAAGAAGCAAGATACTACAATCTCCCAAACATGCGGCAGAACCGTGGCCAAACTAAGGTTTGGGCCGCGGTTCCGCGGCGGTTTAAAGGAATTAGGGCCTTGTACTTCTTGAGGCTCCATAAAATACCCTGTATGATTTTCTACATATTTTTAATTTGAAAATTTTCAACTTTTGAAAAAATGGACAGAAACTATGAAAAATGTTGGTTTCGAAGTTCGATCGAATACTTTAACGTCGTAAAGACAAGCCCTATTGTTCTAGCTTGGTTTTGATACCATAAAAGTGTACCCTAGCACCACCACATGGTTTCTATAAGTATCAAGCATGCTATTTTCAAAAAATTTGGTATGCTAAGCTACACTAACCTAGAATCTTAACTAGAGTATTAGGGTTTAAGCTATGATATTAAAAGAACACTACTAAGTGAAAGATATTACAACCTTTGTAGATTGTGTCCTTCACTTCTAAACCTCCGGGTTGTAGTCCCTTCGACTCCACTAGGCTCTACTTCAAGAAGGATCGAGCTTCATACATGATCTTCATGTCAAAGATGATCCACTTTGAAGCTTCTATTATCCAAGCCACCTCTTCATTAATCTATCTCTAGTGAAAGAAACACCATAGTTTAAATTGCTAATCTAAACTAGGATGATGAAGTATGGGTGTTAATCTCACTTAGGATTTATTCAAAACCCTATGGTTCACATCACATGTGAGGGTTAGGACTTTGAGGTGGAGGAAGAAGAAGAAGGAAAAATGAGAGAGCTAAGAATGAAAACTCATCAAATAAGCTAAGGAAAAAACCAAGTGAAGAATGACATCCTCTCTCACATTATTGAAGAATGAATATTATCAAATAATATAACATCAACCATACTTCAATAGTGCAAGAAAACCATTAAAATAAAGAATAAAGCTAGGCTTCACCATACTCAAAATATCTCATCATTTTCCACCTCTTTTTATATTTTCTAAAAATAGAAAATCCAACCATGCTTCATAATATATATATATATATATATGTATGTATGTATGTATGTATGTATGTATGTATGTATACACACACACACACATATATACATACATACACACACACACACACACACACATACATACATACATATATATATATATATATTAAGAAAAGAAAATAATTAGTGAGCAATAATATTAGTTAATATATAATTATAACAAATATAAATATATATCATATTATTAAATCAACACTTGATTCAATAATCCGGTTATATCACATATAACTGACTAATATCAATTATCTGTATATCACATTATCAAATCAACACTTGATTCATAATTCAGTTATATCACATATAACCTGACCGATAATAAATTACCGCCAGATTAGAATACGGTATCACATACTCGTATTTAATCAGGCCCCCGCACATATCAGCATATGTGCCCTACTTCGTTTCGCTTGAACTATGAAATCTCTGTATAGGACTCTAAAGACTCGTCAATACGCCAGCAGTAGGCGATGATCACATCAATCACCCATAAGCCGTCAGTGGTACTAATTGGACATAACGGCTACCCAGGTATTGAGCGATTAGAAGATCAAAAAGTAAGCTTGTCCAAACTCCCATGAAGCCTATAAGTAACACTTACCGTACAGTCCGGTCTTTTTGTCTGATATGTCGCATATCAAGTCTAGAGGTGGAATCTTCAGACCCCAGTAACTTGATAAGTCATGCCGATGTGTGGCTCATAATGGTTCGAGAAACTATTAATAACACTTACTAGTAACTCTCATTAGCCCTGGCCAGAGACTTACTATTATAGTCAATCGAGCATAGCGCAACATCAACTCCCTATACTAGAAGAGAAGAAACCCCTCCTATCGCTCACTGCCTCCATGTAACTCGGGACTGTACCCAAAATCCACCAGTTTGCATGACTCCTTTGATCCACGGTAGGGAGGAAATCAAAGCACAGTGGAAACCACTTAAGATACTATGACGATCTCAGGTTTACAGACTAATCTGTATCGGTGTCACCAGAGAACTGCTATCTGACGATAAGTATGGTACCATCTAGGAGTTCTCGGCGAGTCCTATTCGGTGTACATATTCTCTAATGAGCACCTGTGTACAATCTTTGATGTCAAACACCAATGATTATGGGATCAACTATCGCCCCATACAGGGTCAAGAAAGGTACACACTAGTCTATTCTAAAACATCAATGCCCTGCCTCGATATCCTCTCGACCAGGAACAATTAAAGGATGTGCTTGTGGACTACACAAGTCCTAGTAGTATAATCTGCATCATAGTCCTGGTGGTCAAGCAAACATCCTAAGGGCATTATCAACATGTATCAGAGAGGCAGTATAATAATACAAGTATACATGTTAAGATAAAGAGCAACCAGATAGCATACTATCAGGTCGAGTAAGAAAGTCCTATATATGTGTGTGTGTGTGTGTGTGTGTGTGTGTGTGTCTGTGTGTGTCCAAGCATCCACTATATCATACAATAATGGTCTCTAGGTCATATATATTCCTAACAAAATAAAGTTTCATTTATTCCAAGAACCTGACAAAATCCATGGACCTTCGGATAATTTGGGGCCGACCCAGGCGAGTAGAACCAATTTTTGATCCGCCAAAAATTTGACTTGGCTCCTCGAGTTTTGTGCTATGTTTTCTTACTCAAAGACTACTCGACCGGTATACTTTAACTAATAGAAGCTTGGAATTTGAAACTCGAATACGGTAAAATTTTGGTTTTGAAACTAAAATATCGTCTAAAACTAATTATAGTGTTTGGCATGGCTCTGATACCACTGTAAGGTCCCTAGTGCTTGCGCCGCAAGACTCGCGGCCAAGGCGGAAACGAAAACAAAAACTTTAAAGCAAGCACAAGTGACCAAAACCATAGAATCGATTCCAAACACTATACTAGGCAAACCCAAGTTAGCAACTACTAGAGGTTAAGGGGCTAGCTACCTTTGTAGCATGTCCGCCTAATCGCGAATGACCCCTACATAGCTCCATGGACTCTAGCTAGGCTCCAAAGTCATCAGGAACAAGCTTGCAAGCCGATCGACCTTGCCGAAGATGATCCACCGAAAGAAGTCTGATTCAAGCTATAGCCTCACACCAAGAACCATAATTGAAGCAACTCACAAACCAATCTTGCTAAAAATGGAGTGTAAGTGATGTAGTGGTGAATATCTCTTGATATCTCTCGTTTTCAAATTTTCTTTTCTAAGTTAGAAGCTCACATAAGAGAAGAAGAGAGAAGGTATGAATGTAATCTTTAGAATATCCTATCTCTCTCTCTCTCTCACTTTCTTTTATTTTAATTGAAAAAAGGGATAAGATTGTGTGACTCACGAATGCGAGTCACAAGCCTACACCCTTCTCAAAACCTCCAAGAAGAAGAAAAAGAAAAGGATGTGTGTGTATGTACACACACACACATACATAAATATACATATACATATACCCTTATATGTATCAAATACATACACCCGTATTCGTATCAAGATACAAATACCGTATTCGTATCGAGATACAAATACCCGTATTTATAAAAATACTCATATTCTTATAAATGCCATATTCGTATCAAAATACAAATACCCAAAAGAGAGAAAATGAGAGATATAATACTAGCTCACATAAAAATCTGGCTATCTTTCAAAGCAGCTAGTATTATCAAAATGTACAATTAAAGTACGTGTATCAAGTGCATGTATTTAATCGAACCCCTGTACGTATCAAATTACGCACACTACATCGTTTTGCCTGTAACGGGAAACCCTCTTTGTGGGACTCTAAAGACTAGAAAATACGCTGGCAGTAGTTACTGGATATAATCCATAACAACAAGCACGTCAGTAGCATTAGCTGTAAAAACGGCTGTTGGTGGATGTTGCACACTCTCACAACACTTGTGAGGAGGCGGAAGCGGTAAACAAAAATTTTCTTGCATGCAACACCCACATAACCCTAGATCTTGTGCTTAAACCTTAACTATCAAACCTATATAGAGATCTTATCTACTATGATATTGTTATACCTAAGGAACAGGTCCTTCGAGTCTTTGTTCAGATATGACTCCTAGGTTCCTTATGGTCGCAAAGAACTCGGTCTCCGCCCACCTCAAGATCCAAGACGATCCACCCGAGAGCTATCGAACAAGCTATAAACTCTTCACAAAAGTTTAACTAAGAGATCAAGTGTGATAGAAGTGATCACTTAGATGATGTAGAGATCAAGTATTGGATTATTATGTCTCTTGACCTATGATTCATAACTGATGTGAGTGATTTAGGTCAAGAAGTAGAGGGAGGAGATAATGAGGAGAGAGAATGTGAATGTGTTGAATGAAAAATCAAGCATGGAAAAATAATGATATGGCTAAAAGAAAATAGTTGAAGCATGTATTATTTTTCTCCAAAATAATGCACCATGCTTCAATAGTAACTCCAAAAGAATATAAAATGAACTAATCCATGCCATCACCCATGCTTAGATTTTCTCCAAATTCCACCTCATTGTTTTATTTCCACAAAAAAAAAACCCATTTATGAGGTGTCTCCTTCTAGAATGTATTCTTGTAACAATTACAAGAATACCCCTCACCGTATACCGTACAAGTATACCCGTATCCGAATTCCAAAAAATACGAATACAAATAATCTAATAATATAATACCGGTATGCGGCTTAAACCAAAGCCTACCAGTATTAACCTTCCGATCATTATTCTTGTAACCATTATATGAACATGATCGAAATCCTACCGTAACAACTTATAGCCTCTACATCTTTTGCCTAAACCAGAAAACCCTCTGTGTGGGAATCTAAAAACTCGACAGTATGCTGGCAATGGGTTTAACCACAAGCACGTTAGCGGCACTAGCTGTGCGTAACGGCTACCCAGCTACATGACGAAAAGGTGGCCGACGAGCAAACTCATCACAACCCTAACGAGCCTATAAGCAAAACTTATCGTACAGTCCGGTCTCTTCGACTGATATGTCGCATATGAAGTCTAGGGGTGGTAAATGTCAGACTCCAGAAACTTTATAAGTCATGCTGATTTACGGCCCATAACGGTTCGAGAAACTACTGATAACTCTTATCAGTAAATCTCGAGAACCCTGGCCAGGGATTTGCTGTTATGGCCAATCAAGCATAGCACAATATCAACTCTCTATACCGGGAGAGACGGACCCCTCCTATCGCTCACTGCCTCCATGCGATTCGGGACTGTAGCCAAAATCCACCTGTTTGCATGACTCAGTAAAGCCATGGTAGAAAGAAAATCAAAGCACGGTAGGAATCACAAAAGACACTATGACGATCTCGGGTCTACAGACTAATTTGTACAAGTGTCACCAGAGAACTTCTATCTGAAAATAGGTATATATATCATCTAGGAGTTCTCGGCGAGTCCTGTTCGGTGTACCCATTCTCCAATAAGCACCTGTGTACAATATTTGATGCCAAACACCAATGGTTGTGGGATCAACCATCGCCCCCAAGGTCAAGAAACATACACACTAGTCTACTCTTGTAATATCGATGCCCTGTCTCGATATACCCTCGACTAGGAACTATTAAAGGATATGCTTATAGACTGCCGAGGCCCCACTAGTATGATTTACATCATAATCCTGGCAGTCAAGCATAATCCTAAGGGCTTCATCAACATGTATATAAAGATATGAAATACAACACATCACACGTTAAGATGAAGATAAACAAAATAGCATACTATCATTTCCAGCAAAGATTGTTTCTGTATATATACATGCCTAGCATCCTATACAATACAGGCCTCTAGGGCATACATATCTAACTATCTCCCTCTTTCACTAAGGCATGCTGTTGGTGCAATAAGTACCCACTGTCCACACTAGAACCAGCTGCCGGCATACCGTATGCCCAACAGCTCAAACAGTTTCTCAAACTGGACTTGAGGGATGGCCTTGGTGAATGGATCTCCTGTGTTGTCTTTCATGTCTACTCTCCGTACCTCGATGTCCTGGCAATCCACTAACTCCCTGATGGGGTGATACCGCCTCAAGATATGTCTGGATTTCTGATGGGACCGCGGTTCCTTTGCTAAAGCCATGGCTCCATTGTTATCGCAATACAGAGGTATTGGATTAGCAATGGATAGAACCACCTGCAGTTCAGAAATGAACTTCCTCTTTTGCGGCATCATTAGCAGCAATATACTCAGCTTCCATCGTAGAGTCAGTGACGGTATCTTGCTTGGAACTCTTCCAACATACCTCCCCTCCATTTAGAGTAAATACAAACCCTGAGATGGACTTACTATCATCCTTGTCGCTTTGGAAGCTGGAGTCAGTAAAGCCCTCCATTTGGAGATTTCCGTTACCATACACCAAGAACATTTCTTTAGTTCTTCTCAAGTACTTCAGAATGTTCTTCACAGCAGTCCAGTGTTTCATCCCTGGATTGGATCGATACCTGCTTACTGCACTCAGTGCATAAGCTACATCTAGGCGAGTACTCAACATCGCATATATTATAGATCCTACCGCCGAAGCGTAGGGTATAATCCCCATGCGATCCCTCTCCTCATCAGTCTTTGGAGATATCTCTTTGGAGAGGGTGATCCCGTGACAAGCGGGTAAATTACCTGGCGTGGAATCTTCCATACTAAACCTCTTTAGTATGGTGTCAATGTATCTCGATTGGAACAATCCCAATAATTTATTAGATCTATCTCTAAAGATCTTAATTCCCAGGATGTACGAGGCAGCACCCAGGTCTTTCATGGAGAACCTCTGCAATAAGAATAGTTTGGCCGATTGTAGCATAGGAACATCATTTCCTATCAAGAAAATGTCATCAACGTACAATACGAGGAATGTAACAATACTCTCTACAATCCTTTTATAAATACACGGTTCATCTATATTTTTGATAAAACCAAACTCTTTGATTGTATTATCAAAGTAGATGTTCCAATTCCGTGATACTTGCTTTAATCCATAGATGGATTTAAGCAACCCACATGCTTTTCTGCTGCTCCCACTATCAATGAAGCCTTCTGGCTGATCCATAAAAACACATTTTTCTAAATCACCATTTAGAAATGTCGTTTTAACATCCATCTGCCAGATTTCATAGTCATAGTGAGCAGCTATAGCAAGCAGGATCCAAATGGATTTGAGTATCGCGACTGATGAAAAGGTTCCGTCATAGTCCAAGCCTGGTCTTTGACGAAATCCTTTTGCGACCAGCCTAGCTTTATAGGTCTCCACCTGACCATCCACACCGATCTTTCTCTTAAAGTCCCATTTGCACCCTATGGGTTTTACTCCAGGAGGTGCAACCTCCAAAGTCCATATTTTGTTGGTGTGCATGGATTCTATTTCGGATCTCATGGCATCCAGCCACTTCACTGAGTCACCACTCGTGATAGCTTGCTGAAAACTAGTAGGTCATCATCATCCATGATGCAATCTTCTCTATCACCATCAATTAGAAAACCATAGTATCTATCAGGTGGGCAAGAAGTCCTACCAGATCTATGGAGTGGCTGAGGTTCGTCAGATTCTATTGAAACCTCAGGTTCAACCAAATCATCGGTAATTGTTTGTGTATCTGAAATTTCTTCCAGTTCTACCGCATTGCCAACAGTATCATTTGTAAAAAAATTCATTTTCTAAAAATGTGCTATACTGAGAAGCAAACACCCTTTGTTCTTCCTTGTGGAAGAAAAGATATCCATACGAGTGTTTTGGATATCCCACAAATTTACACAAAACTGATCGTGTCTCGAGTTTGTCCGGATTCTGCTTTTTCACATGAACCAGACAACCCCATATCCAAACTCGTTTAAGAGATGGTCTCTTCCCATACCATATCTCATATGGAGTGGTTGACACGGTTTTGGTCGGAACTCTATTCAATAGATAAATCGCAGTCTCTAATGTGTGCCCCTGTAATGAAAGTGGTAACTCAGCATCACTCATCATTGATCGTACCATATCTGACACACCGTTGTGCTGTGGTGTGTACGGAGGAGTGAGCTGAGAGAGAATCCCATTTTCATTTAGGAAATCTAGAAACTCTGACCTTAGATACTCACCTCCTCGATCCGATCGAAGTTTCTTGATACTCAAGCCTATTTGTTTTTCTACTTCATATTTATACTCCTTAAACTTTTCGAAGGCTTCAGACTTATGTTTCAACAAGAACACGTGTCCGAATCTCGAGAAATCGTCAGTAAAAGTTATGAAGTAGGAAAAACCACCTCTCGCATGTGTAGAAATTGGTCCATATATATCACTATGTATGAGGCCTAAGAGTTCAGTTGCTCTCTCTCCGTGTCCACTAAACAGAGTTTTGGTCATTTTACCTTTAATACAAGACTGGCAAGTCGCATAAGATTTATATTCAAAAGAGTTTAAATATCCATCTTTATGTAGCTTGGTTAATCTTGTTTCATTAATATGACCAATTCTACAATGCCAAATGAAAGCTTCATTTATGTTTGAAATCTTCCTTTTGTTTGTGTGTTGTATATTGAAAATTGTATGCTGGTTTAGGATGTATATCCCGCTATTTAATGTACCAAATCCAATCAACTATTGATTAAGGTTAATGTTCATAACATTAGATTGTAATTCAAAATTATATCCAGCATTGTCCTACAACGATACAGATATTATAATATTACATAATATTGAAGGTACAAAATAACATGGGTTCAAAACCAATATACAACGCGACGGCAAACCATGGTGATACTCTCCCACTGCCATGTACAGAGGAACCATTCCCAACCCAGAGAGTGTGATCACCTTTCTTCAAAAACCTGCTATTTTTCAGCCCCTGCACACAATTACAGATGTGAGATCCTGACCCGGTATCTAATACCCAGGAAGCAGAGTTAATTGAAAAATAGTTTTCTGTTACAAACACAACTGAAGTGGAAGCATCACCATGCTTCTTCTTCTTGAGGCTGGCCAGGTATCCAACGCAGTTTCTCTTCCAATGCCCAGTCTGGTGACAGTGGAAGCATTTCCCTCGTCCTGTCGCAGCAGCCCCTATCTTGTCCTTTCCCGGTGCCTTTTTCGTTCCTCCTCTCGGCTTGATGGGATTCTTCTTCTACTTTCCCTTAGCCTTGGCTTTCGGGATGGAAGAGGAAGATGGACCAGCAATTAGTGCGGGAGTTTTTCCAACCTTTAGCGTGCTCTCTGCACTCCTCAACATATTAAGGAGTTTAGGTAATGACTTCTCCATGTTGTGCATGTTGAAGTTTACAATGAACTAAGCAAAGGCAGGGGGAAGGGACTGTAGAACAATATCAACATACTGTTCATTCTCCATGGTCCAACCCAAGTCCTCTAGTTCTTCGATAAGTCCAGTCATCTTCAATACATGGTCACCTACAGACATGCTAGAAGCCATCCATATCTGAAACAACATTCGAGATGCCTCGTATCGGAGAGTACGAGATTGCTCTCCATACAACTCCTTTGTATGGAGAAAGATGGATTGTACATCCATCTTCTCGTGCTGCTTCTGATGTTCATTGTTCATAAAAGCAAGCGCGAGGCACTTGGCTATTGTACAGTCTATATCCCATGTCATGCAGATTTCTTTATCCGCAACTGAAGAATCAAGGCCTGGGTTAGGAGGGGCTGGAGTAGTCAGGACGTATCCAACCTTATCATAGGTCAGGGTAATGTTTACGATCCTTAGCCAATATTTGTAATTCGGTCCCATGAGTTTATTCTTGTCTAATAAAAGCTTAAGTCCCGTCAAAGCTATCTGCCATTAGGAGAGAGAAAAGAAGACACTCAACGATTGCTCTTGCATAATTAGATTGGTTATTAATCTTATCTAATCGATGTCTCCCACTACTTTTTATCAAATTTTCCTTCAAACCTTAAAATGAAAATTAGCCAAGATTAATTGCAATCTACAAGTTCGCTAACCGGTCGGCCAGGCCGGTGTCGGTACTCCGAGGGAGGTTCCCCGTGCTTTCGCATGGACCTAATTAAAATAAACCTCGTTTTCCTAGAGGCGTAACCCCATTGACACATTTCTAGACACCTGCTGGATTAGCTAATTGTAAAGTGCAAAATTCTCACGGGAGTAAGTTTTACTCACAGTGGGATCGGGATCCAATTATCAAATAGAAGGTATGCAATCTTATTGCAAATTTCAACTCTTGAAATTCCCGATATGATTTTTACCCCTAGTGTCTTATGACCTTAACAATGGTCAACAAATTATAAGCACTAGTCAAGTTCTACCCGCCATTTCGTGATTGATTTAGACCCACCCGCATGACCCTTAACTATGGTTAAAAAAGTCATATGAATGTCCTAATCGATCGCATCAAATGCTTTGTAGGAAGACATCATTTAGCTACCATACACCACGCCTTAACTATAGTCAACAAACGTGACCCGAATACTAAGTACTCTTCTTCCTAAAATAGCGGAGGGCAACGGATGGTTTTTATGAAAACCCTTAATATTTTGAACTTGATATCGTTGTAGAATCTAGTGAAAAAGTGGTTTAAGCTCCAGTTTTAAAAGTCGAATAGTTTTGTAGTATATTTCTAATTTTGCTAAAGAGGTCACATCCGGTGAAGGGATCTCGGCTCTTTCCTCATCGAATGTGGTGCTGGATATTCATGAATACCACGATGCAGAGCAAAAGTTAGATCAACTATAAAAACAATCGAGTGCTTTGTAACATTTGCTAGTTTAGCTAAAGGGGTCACTCCCGGTGAAGGGATCTCGACCCTTTCCTCATCGAATAAGGTGATGGATATTCATCAAGGAATACCACTATGCAAAGAAAAAACTAGAGTTACCCATTTTAAAAAGTTTGATTCTACAACATGTTTAGGTTTCTTTTTCTTAACATTAATCACATTAATGTTGTCCCATTATTTACGTTAACTAAACATCACAGAAAATAAACGAAAATAGAACGTACGCTTATACCATCCGCATTCGCCATGAGGCCCCGTCATGCACCGTGAGGTTACTTAACTAACGGCAGAGCGGGGGCTGGACTAGCGCGGGTGCAAAACATAAGAAGCTTTATTATATATCTCATATATAAATAATCATACGTCGCACGCATTTATAAACATTCCAGATCATAGATGAATACATTGGATATACTAGGAATTCCGTATTTCATTTAAGCCCTTAATGAAAGACGGGTTCCACGGTCGTGATGAATAGCCAAACCCCATCCTTGACCCCTACGGGTGCGGCAAACTACCCGCCAAATTCCCAAAATGAAGCAACCTCCTTCAACAAAGTGAGTAGGCCACTCGGCACTTCGAAAACCCGGTAGTTTGTGCACCCCACCTTGGGTCTATCCTAGGAGAAAAAACAGTAAAAATAAATTATACAACAGTAGCTACAATCTCAACCCGGATATGCCCCGCAAAATAATATTACATCGCTTTTTACAAATTACATGAATGAAAGAAAAACGCTCGTCGCACATCCCTAGCTATTTATCTACGACGATCCAACATATTCATATATACATACCATCACAAGATATCATTACAAACGTGTGCAAGCCCAACTAATCGACGTATAAAAATTAGTCGAAGTTTCCAAACAAACATACACATCACTAAGCTTGTAAAGTAACCGTGACATTAGAATTCCGCACGAGATTAGCAAACTAAATCAATTTTCCAACACTTGAAAAAATTCAGTGAGCTAGTTTTCAAAAAACGATAGTTTTGAGCCAATCCGGGGGTCGAAACGAACTCGAAACCCTCCCGAATTTTTGCGGAGGAGAAGAACGCGAAAAATACTATCAAATGGGGGGCCTTAGGGGGTACCCACCCCTAAGGGCCACCTCGAGGTGGCCCTAAGGGGTTGGCAGACCCAAGAGCACCCAATTGGAGTGCTCTCGGGTCACCCACCCCCAAGGCCACTTAGAGGTGGTCTTGAGGTGTGGGTCCAGCCTCTGTTCCCCTCCAGGGTATCTTCGGGGTGCACTCTTTCCACCCCGCGGCTTCTCGGTTCAAACCGTGAGCCTGCAGGGTGTGCAAACAACTGAAAACTTCGATTTTCAAAACTGTTTTTTCGGCAGTTTTTGCGCGAAAAAAACGACGGAATTCTAACGTTGCTACAAGCTATTTAAGGTTTAAGAGAGACTCTGATACCATGTTAGTAGATGTTGCACACTCTCACAACACTTGTGAGGAGGCGGAAGCGGTAAACAAAAATTTTCTTGCATGCAACACACACATATCCCTAGATCTTGTGCTTAAACGTTAACTAGCAAACTTATCTAGAGATCTTATCTACTATGATAGTGTTATACCTAAGGAACCGGTCATTCGGGTCTTTGTTTAGATGCGACTCCGAGGCTCCTTATGTTCGCAAAGAACTCGGTCTCCGGCCACCTTAAGATCCAAGACGATCCACCCGAGAGCTACCGAACAAGCTACAAACTCTTCACAAGAGTTTAACTAAGAGATCAAGTGTGCTAGAAGTGATCACTTAGATGATGTAGAGATCAAGTATTAGATTATTATGTCTCTTGACCTATGATTCACAACTCATGTAAGTGATTTAGGTCAAGAGGTAGAGGGAGGAGATAATGAGAAGAGAGAAGATGAATGTGTTGAATGAAAAATCAAGCATGGAAAAATAATGATATGGCTAAAAGAAGATAATTGAAGTATGTATTATTTTTCTCTAAAATAATGCACCATGCTTCAATAGTAACTCCAAATGAATACAAAATGAATTTAGCTGTGCCATCACCCATGCTTAGACTTTCTCTAAATTCCACCTCATTGTTTTATTTTCACAAAATAAAAACTCATTTATGAGATTTCTCCTTCTAGAATGTATTCTTGTAACAATTATAAGAATACTCCTCACCATATACCGTACAAGTATATCCGTATCCGAATTCCAAAAAATATGAATACAAATAATCCAATAATATAATACCGGTATGCGGCTTAAACCAAAGTCTACCAGTATTAAACTTCCGATCATTATTCCTGTAACCATTACACGAACATGATCGAAACCCTGCCGTAATAACTTACGGCATCTACATCTTTTTCCTGAACCAGGAAACCCTCTATGTGGGACTCTAAAGACTCGACAGTACGCTGGCAGTCGGTTTAACCACAAGCACATCAGCGGCACTAGCTGTGCATAATGGCTACCCAGGTACATGACGAAAAGGTGGCCGATGAGCGAACTCATCACAACCCTAACGAGCCTGTAAGCAACACTTATCGTACAGTCCGGTCACTTCGTCTGATACGTCGCATATGAAGTCTAGGGATGGTAAATGTCAGACTCTAGTAATTTTATATGTCATGCTGATTTACTGCCTATAACGGTTCGAGAAACTACTAATAACTCTTATCAGTAAATCTCGAGAACCCTGGCTAGGGATTTGCTGTTATGGCCGATCAAGCATAGCGCGACATCAACTCCCTATACCGAGAGAGACGAAACCCCTCCTATCGCTCACTGCCCCCATGCGATTTGGGACTGTACCCAAAATCCACCTGTTTGCACAACTCAGTAGAGCCATAGTAGGGAAGAAATCAAAGCACAGTAGGAATCACACAAGACACTATAACGATCTCGGGTCTACAGACTAACCTGTACAAGTGTTACCAGAGAACTGCTATCTGACAATAGGTATATATACCATCTAGGAGTTCTCGGCGAGTCCTGTTCGTTGTACCCATTCTCCAATGAGCACATGTGTACAGTCTTTGATGTCAAACACTAATGGTGGAACGTTTTGAAAATCTTTTCGGTGAAATTTCGGAAAATCGGTAAAATAAGAGGGTTTTCTGTAAAAAGTCAAAATACAAATATCTTTATTATAAAATTAAATATATATATTCTTGCTATGTAATTGCTAGTATTTGGTGTTTATTGAACCACTGGTGAAATTTCAAATTTTCTGAAAAAAAAATTATTTTAATATTATTTTAAACCGTCACTAATACATTTAATTAGGGAAAATTACAAATTGGAATGGGTTGATACAAATTTTATAATTCATGACACACTAAAGTGACTTGTAAAATATTGTTTCTGAAACGAAATCATTTGCCAAAACGGTTTAGAAATTATTGAAGAAAAAAGGCTTTTTTAGTGAATTTAGTGTAAATGGTTGTTTGGGGTATAATATTTATCATTTTCCCTCACCCCACACACTCACACACACCCACTTTCCATCTTGGCCGAGGCTTGCTGCCCCAAACCCCTTTTGGCCCACTTCATATCTCACAAAACAAAGAAATAAAAAGAATTGAAGTGTAGATTATTATATAGTAATTAAGGTATGGGTTTATATACTTAATGTATGGTTCTTGACTTGGTCAAACTCCCCACACCCTCTCTCTCCTCTCCCCACCTGCATTTGGCCGAGCCCCCCATTTAGAACAGCCCCTTCACTTCTTCATCTCAAATTCTCTTCAAAAAATCCATAAAAATGCTTTAAAATCCACAAAATTTCAAAGCAAAATCCAAATCCAACTCCTACCCATTATTTCTTTGCCTTAGCTAACATGGATCTTGGAGCTAGAGAGCAAGTTGGGAGGCCATGTTTGCATGGGAGATCTCTAAAATTGTGGAGGTAAATCCTAACCCTAGTGTTTAGTAGTAGGTTAATTTCTTTGAATCAACTTAATTAAGTTTTGATTGCAAGCTTGGAAATCAAGAAAGGTTTTGATTTAATGTTAGCATTTTAATCTATAGATTATGGTTGTAATGGGTAGCTTACCATCTTAGGATTTGAAGAATGTAAACTAGTAGTTAGATTGCAAATTGTTACATGAAAAATTGTTAAAATTGCATGATTGTGCAAACTAGGTTTTTAGGAATTTTGAATATATTTGAGTGAAAAATCTAGTTAATATTTTTTTGACCTAATTAAGTTATTTGGTGAATATTGTGGCCACTAAAATTGTTAAAACAAGATTAGTAGTTAGTTGTTAATGGTTAGTTTAAAAAAAATTGTGTTAATTATGCTAATTTGCTAACTAGGCTTTTGAAATTGGTTAAATAATTGGGATTAAAAATGTGGAAATTGTTTGTATAACCTATTTAAGATATTTAATAAGTATTATGGCCGCTACATTCGTTTAAACATCATGTTTTGTACAAAAACGGCGAATTGTGCTTGCTAGATTTTCGGAAAAATGATTTTTTAAGTGAAATTGGGGTTTTTGTGAGTTTTAACCTATTTTATATTAAAATTAGTGTTCGTGAATGTGCAAATGAGTGTATTTGGGTTTTTCTCGATGGTCTGACGTTTGTATATCGACATCGAGAGTTGGTTTGACTATTCTTGCATGCGTAGGCGATAGGTTTTGACCTATGCGTGATACGCGTGCCGATTTGATTTTCGTATGCCATTTCGATTTCGAATTTGGTTATAATGAGATACGGTGCGTTATGATATGTAGGTACCCCATGTGTACTTCGAGACGACAAGCAAGCGTGTGGCGACGTCGGCACCGGCGAGCGAGGACCAGGTGAGTAGATTTATATCTACGGGGAGAAGTCGGGTGGATGGCGTATAGCACCCCCGCAGTCCGTAGTGTAGCTCATATATAGGTGTTTTATGATACGAGAATGTTCATTCATGTTATGGTTATGAGTTCATGGAGTACCTTTGGGTTAGTTGCGAAACCCTATAGTAGTTGTTATACCCACATACGTACACACAGACTTGCATACTTTACTTTCTTGTGCACAGATTGGGATGTGTATATATATATATATGCGTGGGTATGGGACTATGCATATGTACATTCATATACGCATGCATGGATAATGAGGATAGTACTTGGGATTTAAGATGAGTCGATGAGATTTGAATTGAGGTTGTGAGATCGGTGATATAGCAGGGTTCGTATTTGAGATACGACATGACGTTGTAGCGGGTCCTTGACGTAGTGTTTCACACACGTCCATGCATACTTAGGCGGTATCAGTATTGTACTAGACGTAGATCAGTACCCCGATCATGATATTTGATAAAGAGGATACCAGGTGAATAGTATGATGAATGTGATATTGACCCGTACCCAGATTTGGGGATGCCGTACGACGGATTTATGTACGAGCTATATTTTGATGATTGATCTGCACTCTTGACTTGGGATGTCTGGTTATAGATATGGTATCGGGTATGATATTATTGAGGCGGGATCACCGACTAATATATATATACAGGTATGTATATGTACCGACTCAGATGTTAGGCGGGTTCCTTACCTGCGGTCCAGCTTGTTAACTTTGTCCCTTAGTTTAGTTTAGTTGTTAGATTAGATTCGATTCTTACCTATTTCAAAAACTAACGAATCGTGGGTATTTTAAAAGACAGCCCAAGGGATCCTACGGATATTTCAAAATGACGTATCTTTTCATAAAAACACCGTAGCCCCTATTTTCAAAACCCCATGATTCGTGTTATTTCAAAAGGCACCATTTTTAGGATTTATATTAGGGTAATGCAGATTAGTTATCGTTGTGTTTAGTATTTAGCTCCCGCTCATTATTACTGTTCGCTCCGCATCGCATACTTATATTATAATTTCTTATTGCATTGTTGATATCATACTGTTAGGACACCAGCACCATTACCGATGATGCGTATGTACCACGTACACTTGCTTGCCGGCTCACACACATCTTCATCGGTAATTGCCATGTCACGCACACCTTAGAAAATATTATCGCCTAATGTAGCTTGTTAACTAGTAGTTTTGACATGATGATTAGTTGCTTGCATTATATGCTAGTTTAAACATTGTAGTTGTTACTTGTCACTTCGTGCATACTGTTATTCATTATATGCCGTATTCATGGATGCTCATGCTTATATTCATGGTTTTACATGCTTTTGATGATTCGGATTTCTATGAGATTTTCTGGATTTGGGGGAAAACCGCAAAACTTGTATAAGCTTCTTCCCTCTCTTTTAAATAAAAAGTGCAGTTTTCCCATGATGTATGAGTCGTCCACCATGAGTTTGCTGATGGATTTCGAGACCCGATTCGAGGAGTGGAGGAACCGTTTCGGGTACATGGTGGACCCGGTAAGGTACCCCGAGGCAAGAAGCTCGTGGTGATGACGATGAGCCTGGCAGGGGGAGACTACCTACCGGTGATATTACCCGACGCGTCGGATATCCGGAGGATACCGTCGTGGTCTTGAGATGGATGGTAGGGGCCGGTCTGGACTGACGGCGCCCTAGATATTGAGATTAAGACATTGAGATTTCGAGATATTAAGGTACTGAGATTTGATGATACAGGCTAGTCCGGATAGCCGGAGCCTGAGATTTTGAGACATTGAGATTTATGTTTTGTGTCGATGCTAGACACTGTTGATGCTGATTTCATTATGATACCTCATTTTAAAAATACAAAGGAAATCTTACTAAATTATGAAAACAGTTTCTTCATTTACATATATTCTGTTTTCATGCATTCATACCTCATTCATATGATATATTGCTACCTGAGGCACTGATACGGGCACATGAGATTACACTCGGGTTAGATATTACCCTAGCCATTGTTATAGGCTGCATGTTATACATATATTTGAGGTTATATTATGATCATTGACCTAGGATTGCGTTATTTATGTGATTTCTATTCGTAGATATTTTTCTATTCACGAGTTGGCAACTCACCCCCGTTGTGCCCCAGTTTCTTGCAGGTTTGCCGTACAGGTTTCATTACGGCTTGCGGGCATAGTTTCCTTCGGGTGATTTGCTAGTAGGTGGGTTTACTTGTATCGTACCCCCCATTATATATCTTGTATATCATTATTCTGTTGTATCTGGAAGTTCCATCAACCAAACATGTATTTATTTTGAGATAGAGACCAGTGATGTTATTCCTTCGACCTTAGAGTCGCGCGTTATATTTCTGTGGTTTTTTGTGGTTTTGAGTTTCCTTTTGAATTTTGATCCTCGTCGTTGGCGTTGTATATTATATTGCTTGTGTGGTTGTGACCGTCGATTGACGAAGAGCTAGCTCCCGCTTGGGGATGCCTTTTTATTGATTTCGTATACTATTCATGTTGTATCCCGTTTGGGGGCCAGTATTTACAAAGGAGACTCTGCCGAAATTTTCAGGAAATTTTTAATGTTTTTTTAAAACCCGCATAATTCGGCTTATGCTATTGAAACTTCTTGTTTTAAATTTGTTTTCCTTCACTCTACTACTTTTCTTGGTTTGGATTTCTAGGTTTTCGGTTTACTTAGATTACGTACGCCTCGAGACGTTCGTAGTTTAAGTGCCGGTCTTGTTCCGTACTTTCAGGACGTGACAAAGTTGGTATCAGAGCGTTAGGTTTTACCTTCGGAGCGTAGGATGACCCTTGGTTGATGGAATAGGTGACTAAAGTAGAGTGACGTACCGTAGGTATGTTCCGCGGCATATTTACGATACGCTACACCACTTAAGAAGCCTTAGGATGTACATTTCTTTGCTCAGTATTATATTCATTCCGATCTAGCCTCATCGGTACCAGTTATGGTTTTGCTGCCATGATTACGGGCAGGGAGAGCTACAGCTAGAGTTGCGGTCAGCACGAGCTCGTCACGAACGAGGACTGACCAGGGTGAAATTCTGGCGACACACGATTGCGGAGATGTGTCTTTTTACTGTGTTTCCGCGCCACGAGCGTTTGGCGGATCGTATTTATGAGGTTACTCGGATGTGCTGATCGACACTAGAGGATTGAGCCAATGATAGAGGCCAGCCAAATTTTGATGACCGTTGGTGTATTGCTTACTCATGATGATTGAGGCACTGTTCAGCGTGCAGACGAGTGAGCCAGTTGTTGCTGCGAGCGACGAGATATCGCCCCAGATGCTGGAGTTAGTGCAGAACGAGTTGTACTAAGAGATGATAGAAGGTCGCTAGTCATCGAGGATGAATGACTAGGACATGTGGATCGTTCGCCTACCCCGATGCGAGGTCATCAGATAGATTGATTCCAGCAAGAGACGACTTCACGCGGAGACGTTGAGAGTCGACAGAGACGATCGAATGTCAGAAACCTATTATTCCAAGTTTAAAGTATTCGGAAGGGCATGCAGGAAATTCTATGGACCCTCTAGAAGAATGAAACCCTAACTCGACTTAATGACCGTGTGAAAGCCTTTGAACCTTCGGGTTTGCGGCAGTTCTACGGCGCCATTAGTGAGGCTTGGGTTTGCCCTTCTACGGCTGGACCACCGATGCTGTGGTATGTACTCGATACTATTAAACTGTGCCCAAGATGTTGAGCTCTTGGGGGATTATGAGGTTTTGACGACTCGATCGGATGGCTCGACTTAATTCGGATGCTAGGTGGTGAGATGCATTTCTTGGGAGACTCCCGATACGAGGATAGCCGTTGGAGCTCAGTCCATGCAGCCGCGACGAGATGAGTCCAAAGCAGACGACATTAGAGAAAAGTGAAGTAAGAGGTTCGTACCAGATCTAGATGAGATGACGTTCCACTCCGCCGACATCAGAGATGCGATGCGCATGCCGAGGCATGGTACTTGGATTTACCTTCCAGAAGGAGTCGCGATAAGTATGCAGTCGTTCCAGAGCAAGATGCAGATATAGGAAAGGACGATGACTTCCGGACAGTTGGCAGAGACGAGACATGGAAGAGACCGTGAGCAGGATTCCTTCCTGGACACTGCTGCAATGATACTTGCACCCAGGATCAGATGTGTCACGTACATTCAGAGAGCCAGAGGCCGACGCTAGTGATATGCTGTCTTACGAGTGGTCGCGATGATTGACCGAGAGATGACCAGAGAAGTGCCAGAACGGAATCATCCCTGTTAGCACACCTGACAGGGCCGATGAGCCGATGGACCGAGAGATTGGTAATTCACAGTGAAAACCTTGACCCAGGAGTGGTCATTGTTACGCACACCAGCAGGACAGAGTTCATGATCATCGACGAGACGTCCCACTAGTGACCGCGACAGTTGGCCCGAGATTCTTAGAGGATGCACTTGAGCGGTACTATTCCGCCATTATTGATTTCGATGTTTTGGGTGATTTATTCGCATGATTTGATTTTGATGATTGAGGATTTACGATCTTTGCACAGTGTTGCACTTGATATCGTTTTCGTGCTTTGGTTTCACTTGTTTTTGATTTTACGGTTTTAGACATTTGAGTTGATTTTGTGCGTATGCACGCACACGATTTGGTTTCTGCACTCTGTATAGTTTATATATGCTTGCAGTGCAGTGATACGCCTTTTGTGCACTTAGATGCACTGGACTTCGATTTCGATTGTGATACTCGATATTTGTTTTGTGCACCTTGTGCACCTGATTTGATTTTGCGCATGTTCGGCGCTTGATATTGGATTTCATGATTTCGTGCATGATGGATGCCCCTGGTTTTGGGTTTTCGCGCATGTTGAGCGCATGTCTTGAGATGCGATTTTGGTGCACACCAGATGCACTAAATCGAGATTTTTTCGTGCATGTCAGATGCACCTGATTTTGCTGTCAGGCACACACGTTGCCTACGACAGATTCTTTGTGCACACCCGATATACTTAGATCTTGTTTCTGTGCACTTATATGGCACGTATATGGATTTTGATTGTCGTGCGCACCAGACGCACGTAGTATTCATACGCGTATTTTGGGATTGATTTTCATTTTGGATTTAGACATTGTGTCTTCACCATGACTCCAATGATTGCGGGATGCTTGACGGAGTTTTGATTTTGAGTTATATGCTCATTTTTCATGCGCCCGCGCTGCGCTACGATTTATTTTATATATTTATGATTTCAGAGCCCCGACGACTTGATGGTTTTGCTTAGATGTTTTAGTATTTGGGGGGAGTTTTAATTTAAATTCGGAGACCAAATTTCTTTAAGGGGGGAAGATTGTAACGTTTTGAAAATCGTTTCGGTAAAATTTCGGAAAATCGGTAAAATAAGGGGGTTTTCTGTAAAAATTCAAAATACAAATATATTTATTATAAAATTAAATATACATATTCTAGCTATGTAATTGCTAGTATTTGGTGTTTATTGAGCCACTGGTGAAATTTCAAATTTTCTGAAAAAAAAATTATTTTAATATTATTTTAAGCCGTCACTAATACATTTAATTAGGGAAAATTACAAATTGGAATGGGTTGATACAAATTTTATAATTCATGACACACTAAAGTGACTTGTAAAATATTGTTTCTGAAACAAAATCATTTGCCAAAACGGTTTAGAAATTATTGAAGAAAAAAGGCTTTTTTAGTGAATTTAGTGTAAATGGTTGTTTGGGGTATAATATTTATCATTTTCCCTCACCCCACACACTCACACACACCCACTTTCCATCTTGGCCGAGCCTTGCTGCCCCAAACCCCTTTTGGCCCACTTCATATCTCACAAAACAAAGAAATAAAAAGAATTGAAGTGTAGATTATTATATAGTAATTGAGGTATGGGTTTATATACTTAATGTAAGGTTCTTGACTTGGTCAAACTCCCCACACCCTCTCTCTCCTCTCCCCACCTGCATTTGGCCGAGCCCCCCATTTAGAACAGCCCCTTCACTTCTTCATCTCAAATTCTCTTCAAAAAATCCACAAAAATGCTTTAAAATCCACAAAATTTTAAAGCAAAATCCAAATCCAACTCCTACCCATTATTTCTTTGCCTTAGCTAACATGGATCTTGGAGCTAGAGAGCAAGTTAGGAGGCCATGTTTGCATGGGAGATCTCTAAAATTGTGGAGGTAAATCCTAATCCTAGTGTTTAGTTGTAGGTTAATTTCTTTGAATCAACTTAATTAAGTGTTTAATTAAGTTTTGATTGCAAGCTTGGAAATCAAGAAAGGTTTTTATTTAATGTTAGCATTTTGATCTATAGATTATGGTTGTAATGGGTAGCTTACCATCTTAGAATTTGAAGAATGTAAACTAGTAGTTAGATTGCAAATTGTTACATGAAAAAATGTTAAAATTGCATGATTGTGCAAACTAGGTTTTTAGGAATTTTGAATATATTTGAGTGAAAAATCTAGTTAATATTTTTGTGACCTAATTAAGTTATTTGGTGAATATTGTGGCCACTAAAATTGTTAAAACAAGATTAGTAGTTAGTTGTTAATGGTTAGTTTAAAAAAAATTGTGTTAATTATGCTAATTTGCTAACTAGGCTTTTGAAATTGGTTAAATAATTGGGATTAAAAACGTGAAAATTGTTTGTATAACCTATTTAAGATATTTAATAAGTATTATGGCCGCTACATTTGTTTAAACATCATGTTTTGTACAAAAACGGCGAATTGTGCTTGCTAGATTTTCGGAAAAATGACTTTTTAAGTGAAATTGGGGTTTTTATGAGTTTTAACCTATTATATATTAAAATTAGTGCTCGTGAATGTTGAAATGAGTGTATTTGGGTTTTTCTCGATGGTCTGACGTTTGTATATCGACATCGAGAGTTGGTTTGACTATTCTTGCATGCGTAGGCGATAGGTTTTGACCTATGCGTGATACGCGTGCCGATTTGATTTTCGTATGCCATTTCGATTTCGAATTTGGTTTTAATGCGATACGGTGCATTATGATATGTAGATACCCCATGTGTACTTCGAGACGACAAGCAAGCGCGTGGCGACGTCGGCACCGGCGAGCGAGGACCAGGTGAGTAGATTTATATCTACGGGGAGAAGTCGGGTGGATGGCGTATAGCACCCCCGCAGTCCGTAGTGTAGCTCATATATATATGTTTATATAGGTGTTTTATGATACGAGAATGTTCATTCATGTTATGGTTATGAGTTCATGGAGTACCTTTGGGTTAGCTGCGAAACCCTAGAGTAGTTGTTATACCCACATACGCACACACAGACTTGCATACTTTACTTTCTTGTGCACAGATTGGGATGTGTATATATGTATATATGCGTGGGTATGGGACTATGCATATGTACATTCATATACGCATGTATGGATAACGAGGAAAGTACTTGGGATTTAAGATGAGTCGATGAGTTTTGAATTGAGGCTGTGAGATCGGTGATATAGCAGGGTTCGTATTTGAGATACGACATGACGTTGTAGCGGGTCCTTGACGTAGTGTTTCACACACGTCCATGCATACTTAGGCGGTATCAGTATTGTACTAGACGTAGATCAGTACCCCGATCATGATATTTGATAAAGAGGATACCAGGTAAATAGTATGATGAATGTGATATTGACCCGTACCTAGATTTGGGGATGTCGTACGACGGATTTATGTACGAGCTATATTTTGATGATTGATCCGCACTCTTGACTTGGGATGTCTGGTTATAGATATGGTATCGGGTATGATATTATTGAGGCGGGATCACCGACTAATATATATATACAGGTATGTATATGTATCGACTCAGATGTTAGGCGGGTTCCTTACCTGCGGTCCAGCTTGTTAACTTTGTCCTTTAGTTTAGTTTAGTTGTTAGATTAGATTCGATTCTTACCTATTTCAAAAACTAACGAATCGTGGGTATTTTAAAAGAAAGCCCAAGCGATCCTACGGATATTTCAAAATGACGTATCTTTTCATAAAAACACCGTAGCCCCTATTTTCAAAACCCCATGATTCGTGTTATTTCAAAAGGCACCATTTTTAGGATTTATATTAGGGTAATGCATATTAGTTATCGTTGTGTTTAGTATTTAGCTCCCGCTCATTATTACTGTTCGCTCCGCATCGTATACTTATATTATAATTTCTTATTGCATTGTTGATATCATACTGTTAGGACACCAGCACCATTACCGATGATGCGTATATACCACGTACACTTGCTTGCCGGCTCACACACATCTTCATCGGTAATTGCCATGTCACGCACACCTTAGAAAATATTATCGCCTAATGTAGCTTGTTAACTAGTAGTTTTGACATGATGATTACTTGCTTGCATTATATGCTAGTTTAAACATTGTAGTTGTTACTTGTCACTTCGTGCATACTGTTATTCATTATATGCCGTATTCATGGATGCTCATGCTTATATTCATTGTTTTACATGCTTTTGATGATTCGGATTTCTATGAGATTTTCTGGATTTGGGGGAAAACCGCAAAACTTGTATAAGCTTCTTCCCTCTCTTTTAAATAAAAAGTGCAGTTTTCCCATGATGTATGAGTCGTCCACCATGAGTTTGCTGATGGATTTCGAGACCCGATTCGAGGAGTGGAGGAACCGTTTCGGGTACATGGTGGACCCGGTAAGGTACCCCGGGGAAAGAAGCTCGTGGTGATGACGATGAGCCTGGCAGGGGGAGACTACCTACCGGTGATATTACCCGACGCGTCGGATATCCGGAGGATACCGTCGTGGTCTTGAGATGGATGGTAGGGGCCGGTCTGGACTGACGGCGCCCTAGATATTGAGATTGAGACACTGAGATTTCGAGATATTGAGGTACTGAGATTTGATGATACAGGCTAGTCCGGATAGCCGGAGCCTGAGATTTTGAGACATTGAGATTTATGTTTTGTGTCGATGCTAGACACTGTTGATGCTGATTTCATTATGATACCTCATTTTAAAAATACAAAGGAAATCTTACTAAATTATGAAAACAGTTTCTTCATTTACATATATTCTGTTTTCATGCATTCATACCTCATTCATATGATATATTGCTACCTGAGGCACTGATACGGGCACATCAGATTACACTCGGGTTAGATATTACCCTAGCCATTGTTATAGGATGCATGTTATACATATATTTGAGGTTATATTATGATCATTGACCTAGGATTGCGTTATTTATGCGATTTCTATTCGTAGATATTTTTCTATTCACGAGTTGGCAACTCACCCCCATTGTGCCCCAGTTTCTTGCAGGTTTGCCGTACAGGTTTCATTACGGCTTGCGGGCATAGTTTCCTTCGGGTGATTTGCTAGTAGGTGGGTTTACTTGTATCGTACCCCCCATTATATATCTTGTATATCATTATTCTGTTGTATCTGGAAGTTCCATCAACCAAACATGTATTTATTTTGAGATAGAGACCAGTGATGTTATTCCTTCGACCTTAGAGTCGCGCGTTATATTTCTGTGGTTTTCTTGTGGTTTTGAGTTTCCTTTTGAATTTTGATCCTCGCCGTTGGCGTTGTATATTATATTGCTTGTATGGTTGTGACCGTCGATTGACGAAGAGCTAGCTCCCGCTTGGGGATGCCTTTTTATTGATTTCGTATACTATTCATGTTGTATCCCGTTTGGGGGCCAGTATTTACAAAGGAGACTGCCGAAATTTTCAGGAAATTTTTAATGTTTTTTTAAAACCCGCATAATTTGGCTTATGCTATTGAAACTTCTTGTTTTAAATTTTTTTTCCTTCACTCTACTACTTTTCTTGGTTTGGATTTCTGGGTTTTCGGTTTACTTAGATTACGTACGCCTCGAGACGTTCGTAGTTTAAGTGCCGGTCTTATTCCGTACTTTCGGGACGTGACAAATGGTTGTGGGATCAACCATCGCCTCGAGGGTCAAGAAACGTACACACTAGTCTACTCTGGTAATATCGATGTCCTGTCCCGATATACCCCCGACTAGGGACTATTACAGGATATGCTTATTGACTGCCGAGGCCCTACTAGTATGATCTACATCATAATCCTGGCAGTCAAGCATAATCCTAAGGGCTTCATCAACATGTATATAAAGATATGAAATACAACACATCACTCATTAAGATGAAGATAAACCAGATAGCATACTATCATTTTGAGCAAAGATTGTTTCAGTACATAAACATGCATAGCATCCTATACAATACAGGCCTCTAGGGCATATATATCTATCAATGGCTACCTAGGTATTGAACAAAAGGGAGGCTGATAACCAAGCTCATCCGTACCCCTACTGAGCCTGCAAATAACACTCACCGTACAGTCCGGTCTCTTCGTCTAAGAGTATCGCATACCATGTTTAGGGGGTGGATAAAGTCAGACCCTTAATAACCTGATAAGTCGTGCCAGTGTCAAGCTCATCACCTACTGAGAAACTATTAATCTCCTATCAGTAAATCTCATCCAACCTGACCAAGGATTTACGGTGATAGCCAACCAAACACAACACGACATCGACTCCCTATACCGGATGAGATGAATCCCTTCCGATCGCTCACTGCCTCCATGTGGCTCAGGACTGTATTCAACTAAAACTTGTTTACATGACTCAATAGAGCCGTTATAGGGTAGTAATCTAAGTACAGTAGAAACTCATATGAGGAAAATGACGATCTCAGGTCAACAGACTATTTGTACTCATGTCACCAAAGAACTGCTTTCTGACGATAAGTATAGTACCATATAGAAATGTTTCCCCAATATTTAAACATAGTAAAAGAGCAATGATCTGTTGGAATTTAATGAGGCAGCGCCTCATGTGCTCTCCATGAGGACGTCAGCGCCAGAGCCAATCTTATAGGATTAAATCCTATGGTGGTGCCTTACGCGCTCCTCATGCGGGCGCCAGTGTGCAAAGCACAAAAGAATTTATTACATAAGTGTTAAACTTTTATATGGCGCCACACGTGCTCCTCATGTGAGCGCCAGTGTGCAAAGCATAAGGGAAATTATTACACAAAAGTAAGACTTTTATATGGCGCCGCACGTGCTCATCACGCGGGTGCTAATGTGCAAAGCACATAAGTACCTATCATAAGAATTAAATTCTTAAGTGGCGCCCATGTGCATAACTCGTAAGCGCCATCGCCCAAGTTCATATCAGTAGAATTAAATTCTACATTTCCCTAACAAAAGTTGGGATACTCTCTGTCAAACAAAACCGTTGGATCAAAAATCCAATGGAGATAATAAATCATCAAAATATACAATCAAATTCTATTTGGAGAAAATATCTCCCAAATCATTCTAAATAAAAAAGATACTCTCGGTTGGATCAATGATCCAATAATAGAATAAAATTCTATTTTGGAAATATATTCCTTCAATCTTTCTAAATAAAAAAAATTGATCTCTATAAAACAGAGAACCCTTAGATTAAAAATCCAGTGGTGCTTAAAAATCACCACATGGACGCTATAGGAAGGGCTCAGTACTTTACATTTAGTCAAAATGAATAAAGTGTTCAACCTTCATTGGGCAACGCCCATGACTGAATACTTCACATGACATATATGTGAGCATCAGAGCTAAAATAAGTGCTTAGCACTTTTACATAAAAAGAAAATGGCTGAATAAACAGAGCCCAAATAAGTGCTTAACACTTTTGAATGAAAAAGAAAAAAAATAAGTAGACTAAGCCCAAATTTGCTAAGTTTCTGAAGTTTTCTTGCAGCTGAGCCCAAATGCTCTTTTACTGGATCTTAAGCAAAAATGATCCTAAAAATATTGTTAAGCTGATCTTAGTCTCAAATAAGACTAACCTATCCTTAGCAAAACAAGCTGAGCCCAAATGCTCACTTATATATTTAAGTTGACCTTAATCTCAATCTAGATTAACGGTCCTTAAATAAAACAAAATATTTTTGAACCAAACGAATATACAACTTAAGTTCAAAACCCTGTCAAGCAAATCCTTGACCCAAGCCTAAATATAAAATATATGGATTTGGACTAATCCGCGCCCTACGGGCGACGACATAAATTAGTCTCCGTATACAATCCACGGGCAACCTAAAAAAACAAAAACACGCACGACACGAATTAAACTACCGGAGCAGGAGAAAGTGGTTATCGCAATGTGGTAACGTAATTAACTATAAGGGCTTGCGCCTGCAGGGAAGAGCATCCCCATAATCAAAAAACCCCTCATAAAAATGAGGGGGAATCCGATAAAGTCTGCTACAATAGTCGTGTCTGTTCAAACCTTTGATATATGGTGCTATAAATCAACTTGGTATCTTCGGAGAGGTGGACGAATAAATCCAAATAACATTTGCCCCCAGATTCAGGCAAGACGATCCATCCCGATTCATCCCTGTCTCCGGTGGTGAACAGATTCTGGCACGCCTGGTAGGACCTTTTCCTCTTTCCACTCTACACTTCGTGTGTCGTGTTTCGCGAACAAAATCGCGGTTCGCTATGGTTGCCCTTGGATTTAAGGTACTAAAATTTGGTTTCTTGCTCCTGTGCAGAGAAAATCGATAGCTTCCAGCCGCACCTCTTGCAACAACGACTCTCGCTCCACCCCAGCTGGAGGAGTGACCTACGGGCCTAACGCGGCCTCTATCTTTTCAACGCCGGTAGGGCAAGTAACACAAACTACTAATGGGTTGTTCTTTAGGACTATGCTCCCACCAGTGAGTTTTGGTGCCTCAGCGCCACAAGAGGAAGCTCCTAAGAGGTCAATCTTCGATCAACTGGCAACCACAACGGCCCTCTCAACGGGCCATCCAAAGCTGATGTCTCAGTATTCAACAGGCTGGGCAATAAACCTAACGGGCCCGCAAAGTGACTCGTGATACCTGAAGGGGCTGCCCCAAAACAGATAGCCCTCCCAACTCCTGTTACGGGCGAAGCCGTCAAAGGTGCTTCCCCTACCAGAAATTAGGTCTTTGAAAGATTGGACGACCCTCCTCAAACTCTGCCAAGGATGTCATTCTTCAATAGGTTGACGCCAACAGAAGCCCCTCAGCAAATCCAGGAGCACGAAGAAGCCGCTTCCAAATCTGTGGCGGTCCCATCTGCAAGGCACGCTCAACGTCGCCACTGGTGCCGAGTGAGAAAATCTTGGGGTAATTCCCCTATGGACTTACCCTATCAGCTCCAATGGTGGAATTTGATGGTGCTGTTCCAACTGGGAAGAGCTTTGATCTGCTCATGAGGGTACGGAAGAACTCTCCAATGGCGGTGCTAAAGAAATCGCCCCAACCTGCAGAAGCCACAGTGTAGGCAAAGCTAGAGCACCGCTATTAACGGCTCTCCTCCCAAATTCATAGAGTCTTGCGGAAAGTCCAGGACTCTGTGATCAACAAAGATTACTCTCGTCGACTGAAAAAATCGAAGGCTCGGCAAGAAAAAAACCATCCCTCCATCATACAGTGAGGGGCTTCCTCTGCATAGGTGCCTGTTACAATAGCTCCTTCAACTTTGACCTCCCACAAAAGGATGAGGCCGGAGAAAATCCCACCGCCTGCGGCAAATTCCAAAGGTGATGGACCCAAACGCCCCAAGTCTGAGGGCATGGTCATGCATACGGTCCAAAAGGATTCCGAAAAAGAAGAAAGACGTGCTTCTGTGAGTCACCGACCGCAAACTCGGTCGCTGACAAAAGACCGGAAGCAACAAAAAAATCTCCAGGAAATGCTGACTAAAATGGTAGCACTTAGTGGACAGAAAAAATGCCAGGACACAACAACCGAACAGCGCCACGAGAAGGAGACTGATACAGAGTTCCTGCGAAGGGTGCTGGGAAGAAAAGACAAAGAAGTTGTTGAACAAACTGCTAATATGAAGAAGATGGCTCTCTTGTTTCAGGATATGGTTAGAATTATGATCCAACCAAAACCCCAAACCGAAGATCCGCCGATAATCGTCGAGGATGACAGAGGGGAAACATCAAACCCTCTTCTGGATTTATCAACAGTAAAGGAGGAAATGATCTCCAAGGCTGCCCTTGATGATTATATAGCTCAACAAATAAGAGCTCATCAAGAAAATGAAGCGGCTGGCCAAATCGTCAGAACTGGGCGACCGTATCCAGGATGGTATGACCAAATCAAGTACCCGCCGGGATATACGATCCCTAAGTTCCATGTGTACAAAGGGACATGCAACCCCCATCAGCATGTCACGCAGTTCAAAGCTCTGTACAGTAACACTGGAGGCGACAAAAAATTGTTGCTTCACCAGTTCGTTGGCAGCCTGTCAAAAACGGCCTTTGAATGGTACTCGGAGTTCCTAAATGACTCCATAAAGACATTCACAGAGATGGAACTGCTGTTCACACAGCGGTTCACCGGCGTAAGCGAGCGCACCCCGATCACGGCATTAATCAATGACAGAGTAAGGCCAGGAGAAACTTGGGTCCAATACGCGATCCGAAGACGGAACCTATGGTCTAAGTGCGAACAACGCATCGAAGAATCCCCTGCCATGGGAATCTTGATCGGGACCCTTGATCCTCAAACGATGGTGTCTCAGTTCATGACATTCTTCAAACCGACGACCTTCCAGGCTCTGATCGATAAGCTGGCCCAAATAGACCAGATGGGCCATGAGCCTTCCTCCTCAAATAAGGACCCTCGAAATAACAAAAGTAAAGGAAAAGAAGCCTTCGTTGCCAACATACAACAACAACCGAATGGTCCAAAATCAGCTGCTCGCTAAAAAATGTGCGTCCGTGCCCATCCTTAGAGGAAAGACTAGAACGCGCTTACTCATTTCCCCGCAACAAGACGAGGAGACTGTTTGAATTGGCAGTGCATAACAAACTCATCAAATTGCCAGCCCCATAGCACCCACTACAACCCGGTGACGTCAACAACCCTAACTACTGCTCCTATCACAAAATGATGAACCACTCAATTGAGGATTGCTACATCTTCAAGAACTAGGTCGAAGACCAGTATCAATAGGGGAAATTCGCGCTGTCTGAAAATCGGGGGGTAAACCCACCACAGAAGCACACTCCCAAAAAGATGGATGCATCGGGGGCATCATGTTCGCTCGTGGAAGAAACTCCATAGGAGGTCGTTCTTCTAGCTAAAACAAAAAGAATGCTGAAGGACCTACAGGCATTTCCAGCAGTCAGGTGGAAAATCCCACTTGAACCAGAAATCATCGAAGGGATGCTGAAACCGTGTCCCGTACCGAAAGTTTTTGACAAAGGGAAAAACTCCCAAGTCAAGCCTTCAAAGAAAAAGAACAAGACCAAGAAGCCTATGCAACCTGCCGAGTATGACGACAAGCGCACAGACCTATAAAAGTACATTGATGTGCTGGAGGAGTATAACTAGAAGGCGCGGAAACCGGTCACGCTCGAAGAGTTCCTCAAGCATATTCTTGAGAACAAAGGTAGTGACAACAATGAGGAAAATGACTCATCAGAAGAAACCGAACACTACGTAGCAAGTTGCCACATGGTCTCTCATTCGTCGTTAGATGATGAAGAAACTCCCTCGGCATCAGAAGCGGAGGAACTGGCTACAGAATCGGCACTAAAACCCCCGGAACTGCCGGAAGACCGGATCGATAGGCTGTTAAACGAAGCCTTTCGAAAAAGCAAAGCTGACCGAGAACGCGAACAACCATATACGAAATGGCTAAGCATTAGCTTCAGGATGAATAAGCTGCGGCAAGGAAGAGTCGTAAAGTACTCAAACCAAACCAAAACATACCTACGATAAGTATAAGCAGGATCAAGGCAGAGAAGTAGTTCGCCAATGCCCTATCAATAGGAATGAAGCTGCCACCTCTCGTAGGAAACACTCCCGGGGTCATATGTCTTGACAGAGAGGATTCATATCCAAACTACTACCTGTATCATCGGAGGGTTATCCACCCCAACCGAGGAATGCAGTGCCTTCAAGAAGTGGTGGAAAGGATACGATGCCCATCAAAAACACTTCAAGAGGACGAAGTGCGAAGGTCGTCGATGGCAAAATAGTGCGACAGATGCGCATGAAAAAACGACTGGCAACTATCATATGGTTGATACCGGTTCAGAAGGGGAAAAACCCCAAGTTCTTACTTTTGGAAGCGATTCTGAGGACGAAATACCCCTCAGCCCTCTCTTCAAAGACTCCACCTCCGAAAAAGAAGAAGAGGAGAAAAACTGCGAGAATATTCAGCTCTATAACCGCACGCTGCCTGAAAGAAGCTCGGACTTACAAACAAAGGTTCGAGCAAAAAAGTCAAAGGGAAAGAAATAATCCCTGAGGAAATTGCCCTCGACGGTAGAGTTGTCAAAGAGCTCGCAGCAAGGGGCCCGCATAAAAAAAAACAAGGTGGATTACAATGTCCTGGCACATTTGAGGAAAATACCCTCGCAACTGAGCATATTGGATACTCTCCTCCTGTCCAAAGAGGCACGAGATTCCCTGACCAAGGCGTTACAAGAGCCCGATCGGTTCCAAACTTTCCTCGAAGAAGATAAAATGAAGGATGGGCTGGCAGAGGTTCACACAGCTGACATTACATTCAGTGATGAAGATCTCCTCCTCGGTACGTGCGAACATAATCGCCCGTTATACGTCACCGGGTATTGCCACGACATCAAGATAGGGAAAATCCTAGTCGACAACAGATTTTCCGTCAACTTTCTTAACATGAGAGTACTGAAGGAGATTTGCATGAACATTCAGCACCTGGACCGAGACAAAATTACCATCTCCAGGTTCGACTCACAGTCGTCACGGACGCTTGGGTCCATAATATTGACGTTATGCTTCGGGCTGCTCGTCACTGGCATCAAATTTCATATCATTGATGCCAAGACTTGCTATAATGTTTTGCTTGGTAAGCCTTGGTTACATGAGCACAACGTCATCCCTTCTACACAACATCAGTGTATAAAGTATTTCAAGGATGGCTCATAGTACACCGTCACAGGGGAGCTAAATCCGTTCTCTGTAAACAAGGTCCAAAAATATGAAGACGCAAAGTACTTCCTACCAGATTTCGAGGATATGGAAAGGTGTCATAAGCCGGAGGATAAACAGAAGTCCGTCGCTACTATTCTGATCTTTGGGAGCGATTCCGAGGAAGATGAAGAAATAGTCTACTCGGAGCAACCCTAAAAGGAAAACAACAGGCCCGGACCATCTACTCCTATTTTGGACTTTGGCAGTGAATCTGAGGATGAGGTCGATGCCGTGTTCTCCGTCCGCCCGTCAACGCAAACTTTTGCCGGAATGGATCAAAGTCTACAAATTATAATGGCTCCGCCTCGGAATTATAAGGAACTTGATGCGCTTGATACATACAGCATACTAGAACTACAGACTTTCTACGTGCCTTCCATGAGAAAAGGTGAAAAGGCGACCCTCTTTTACCAATCTACAAAGACCAAAATAGAAAAAGAAGTCTGGCATGGTGCCGATTTTGCACTCGATAGGTTTCAACCAATCCGTCTGCCAAGATACTACGCGGAGGGATTGAAAAGGCTGTTAAGAAGCCAAGTTGTACCCCTCGAATAAACTGTTCGAAAAGCACAATTCTACAAAAATATTTAGGATATTCCCGGGACTCAGCGAAAGATGCCCAACGGGAAGACAGAGACAACCGGGCTCGGATACGTTCGGTCCAAGAAACGGGAGCAGTTCCACAGCTGTCATGTCATAAACGACTCTAGTAAAGGGGAAAACGCTCTTCCAAATGCCCGTGACGTTGAAACATAGCGAAATCCCGCCCTTAGAACGTTAAGTCCGTCACTCGAAGAACAAATAGACAAGCTGATAAAAGAAGCTTGTCAAAGGAGCCAAGACGATCACAGCCGCGAAATGGCCATTTATGAAAAGGCCAGGACACAGCGCCTCAATTAGCAATCCGCGGAGAAGGAAGACTATAATTCTCTTCATCCCCGGCCCGCTGCATGTCCTCGCGAAAAGGGAAAATCCCGAAATAGAGGCAAAAATAGGGTAAAGAACGCAAACAACGTTCGAAAACAACAAAGTGGATCCAAGAAACCGTGCAATCGAGAAAAGGTCGATTGGAACCCGTCCTTTATAAAGAAGATGGGTCGGGAATACTATTTCCCACAAGACAAGACAAGGAAAATATTCAACCTTGTCATCAAGCACCAAATGATGACACTTCTGGAGTCTCGGCACCCCGAAAAAATAAACGAGGTCTATCATCCGGATTATTGCTCCGATCACCGAGTAATAAGTCATCCCCTCGAAGACTGCTTCACCTACAAATACTGGGTAAAAGACCAGTATCAACAAGGCAGGTTCGCTTTATCCGACAGCTGGAGGGTAACCTCGCCGCAAAAGCATAAGCCAAAGAGGACCTATACCGTGAGGATAGGACCAGCTCAACCACAAAAAGGGAAGCGGACTCGTACCTGCCATATGATAACACTCTCAAAAAGGGAGGGCACGAAACTATAGATGACCTCCACATGTGCTTCATAAATGAAGATGGGGCTGGGGTGATCTACGAGTTTCCACTAGAACCAAAAGTGCTAGAAGATGGGATACACAGTATAGCGGACAACCAAAGGAAAATTGACTTTGGATCGGAAAATGATCTGAGGCCGACATTCGTCAGTGAGCTACTATCTGAAAAACAGGTAGCCACATTAAAGGACATGCTCATGTAGTACAAAGACTGCTTCACATGGAACTATTCCAAGATGCCTGGTCTAGATCCAAAAGTAGCAGTACATAAACTGGCCATATCGCTGAACATAAAGCCCGTCAAATAGGAACCAAGAAGAATAAGGCTCAAACTTGATATGGGTATCAATGCTGAAGTAAAAAAATTAATTAACTCCGGCTTCATCCAAGAGGTTCAATATCCTGACTGGATTGCTAACATCGTTCCGGTGATGAAGAAAAATGGGATGGTGCGCATCTGCGTAGACTTTCATGACCTTAACAAAGCTTGCCCGAAGGATGATTTCCCAGTACCTGTTACCGAGCTAATGATTGATAACACGTCTACCCATGAAGTCTTCTCTTTCATGGATGGATCTTCAGGATACAATCAAATAAAAATGCATCCCGAAGACCAAAAGCATACCGCCTTCCGAACTCCGCTGGGCATATTCTGCTATAAGGTGATGCATTTCGGTTTAAAGAACGCTGGAAAAGCCATGACAAAGATCTTCGATGACCTCATACATGAGATCATCGAATGCTACTTTGATGACCCAGTGGTAAAGACCAAATCTCACGAAGAGCATTGGGAACATCTAAAAAGAGTGTTCCGACGTCTTTAGAAGTATAATCTGAAGATGAATCCTCTAAAATGCGCGTTTGGAGTCTCCTCGGGAAAATTTCTAGAATTCATCATACGGCACGGGGGTATCGAAATCGATCCCTCAAAGATTAAGGCAATTATGGAAATGTCCATGCTAAGAACTCTCAAACAATTGCAATCTCTTCAAGAAAAGCTATATATCCGGCGGTTCATAGCCAATCTCTCCGGAAAATGCTGTCCCTACAGTCATATAATGAAGAAGGGAACCCCATTCTTCTGGGATCGAAAGTGCCAAAATGCACTAGACGAAATCAAGCAATGCCTTCAAAATCCACCGGTATTGACCGCTCTGGTTAAGGGAAAACCCATTATCCTATATACAACAGCCCTTGAAGGTTCTCAAGGTGTGTGTAGGGTTACTAGGCACACTAATAAGGCTCTACAAGACATCGACCATGCCAGATTAAAAAATTTAGGTGCTTGAACAACCCTAAGCAAGATCGTATACTAGAGTTTAGGCGAAAAAGATAACAAGTAAACAACTTTACACTAAGTGAATACGAAATACAACCTTTATAGATCGGTCCTTCACTTCTTATGCTCCTTGATGTAGTCCCTTCGCTGCGATCATCCAACTCCCAGACTCTAGGACGGCTCCATGAGAAAATTGCAACAGGATCGCTTGAAGTCTTCGAGGCCGAAGATGATCTACGTCGAGAGAATACGAACTCAAGCTTCTACTTCACTAACCAAGGAATTAGTGAAGCAAACACCCTAAACTAAAGTGCTAGTCTAGTAGAGGATGGTAAGATAGGAAATGGGTACACTTTGGATTTTCATTTCTCACAATATTTCTCACTTAGGATCAAACCCTCGCAAGCTTTTCCTTTTTGAATCAAGAAGAAGATGATGAACAAAAAGAAAGAGAAGAGAATAATGATCAAGTGAGTTAGATAACCATGGTGAGTGAGTATCATATACTAACCCATGTAGAGACATTACCAAGGCTAAGCCAAATGGTTAGGTTAATAAAAACCTAAAGTAAAACAAAGTTAATGGACTTTGTCAAAGCCTCCACAAACTTCTACAAGTTTCAAGTTTGTGACAAAACCTCCACTAATTTGCTTTTACTTTATATAATTATTAACCACCATTTACAAATAGAATGGTGTATGTCTTCTACACCCATGTCTTGTGTATCATCAAACATGATACAAAAAGAAAACACAATTTTAATATATATCATATATACATTAAAGTTGTGCTCTTGTGAGAAAAACCCTAAAGTGAACCAATACTAGTTAATGTAAAATAATATATCAAATATATAATTATACATTAAATCATTAAATCAACACTTGATTTAACGATCCGGTCATATCGCATATAACCGACTAATATCAATGTATCGACTTATCGAATCAACACTTGATTCGATAACTCGGTTATATCGCATATAACCGATCGATACAAATATCACGAGAATTGAATATGGTATCACATACTCGCATCATTCTCGGTCCCGCACATATCACATATGCGCTCCTATTTCGTTTTGTCTGAGCCAGTACAACCTCTATATAGGACTCTAAAGACTCGTCAATACGCCGGCAGTAGGTGATGGTCATATCAAGCACCCACAAGCCATCAGCGGTACTAGCTGGACGTAACGGCTACCCGGGTATTGAGCGATCAGAATATCAGCAAGCAATCCCGCTCCAACTCCTGTAAAAGCCTGACACTGACACTACCGTACAGTCCGGTCTCTTCGTCTGATATGTCGCATATCAGTTCTAGGGGTGGTAAACGTCAGACCCCAATAACCGTTAGGTCATGCCGATGTGAGGCGCATAACGGGTCGAGAAACTATTGGTAACACTTACCAGTAAATCTCTAAACCAGCCCGGCCAGGGACTTCCCTGTTATGGCCAATCGAGCACAGCGCAACATCAACCCCCAATACCGGGAGAGACGAAACCCCTCCTATCGCTCATTGCCTCCATGTGACTCGGGACTGTACCCAAAAACCACCGTTTTGCACGCCCTCTTGGACGTGGTAAGGTGGAAATCAAAGCACAGTGGGAATCATACAAGACTCTCTGACGATCTCGGGTCTACAGACTAACCTGTACCAGTGTCACCTGAGAACTGCTATCTGACGTAAGGTATAATACCATCTGGGAGTTCTTGGCGAGTCCGTCCAGTGTACCCAGTCTCCACTGAGCACCCGTATATCATCTCTGATGTCAAACACCAATGGATATGGGATCATCCATCGCCCATCTGTATGGGTCGGGAAGGTATACGCTAGTCTACTCTGGTATATCGATGCCCCGTCTCGATATACCCACGACTAGAGACCTTGAAGGATGTACTTATGGACTACCTTGTCCCCACTAGTATGATCCACATCATAGTCCAGGTAGTCAAGTACACATCCTAAGGGCTTTACCAACATGTAACAGAGAGACAATCAGTATACACGTTAAGGTAAAGGGTAACCAGATAGCATACTATCATGTCGAGCAAGAAAGTCCTCCCTATATATGTCCAAGCATCCACTACAATATACATCACATGTATAGTAATGGCCTCTAAGGCATACATATAACTAACAATCTCCCACTTGCACTAGGGCCATCTGACAACAGTGGTTGTAGTATCTCATACTCAACCATCCCATAATAGTCTCTCTCTGGGAAAAGGCCTTTGTGAGTGGATCCGCTGTGTTATCCTCTGAGTCTACTCTCCTAACCTCGATCCCCTGGAGATCAACCATCTCCATGATCAGGTGACACTGCCTCAGAATATGTCTGGATCACTGATGGGACGGGCGTTCCTAGGCATATGCCACAACTCCATTGTCTCATAATGGTAGGAACGAAGTTCATCTCATGAACTAATATACACCCAGACTTCCTCTTTGGTAGCATCTTTGCTAGTGATTTATCTAGCGTTTATCGTCTAGTATGCCACGGTATATAGCTTAGAACTCTTCCAACATACCGTCCCTCTACTGAGGGTAAAGACAATGCCTGTGACTGACTTTCAGTCGTCCTTATCACCCTGGAACACTTTCAGTGATTCTCCCCAGGATCGATTGATACAATCTCACTACAACTAGTGAGAATCCTAACATCCAATTACATCTATCTCATAGATCAAAACTCAGGATTTAGGAGGTATCGCCTTGATCCTATGTGGAGAATCATTGTGATAAGCGGAGATTGATCGAGTGTAGCATAGGAAACTCCTTCCCTATCAAGAGTATGTCATCCACGTACACTACGAGGATCTCCACCATACTCTCTACTACCTTTTTGTATATACAAGGTTCATCTACCATTTTGATAAAGTCAAACTCTTTGACTACCACAAAACAGACGTTCCAACTCCGCGATGCCTGCTTTATCCTATAAAGCAGCTTGTACACGTTTCCGCTGCTCCCACTGTCTACGAAGCCCTCTGGCTGTGTACTTATAGACGCTCTCTTCTAAAACATCATTTTAGAAAAGCAGTCATGACACCCAACCACCAGATATCGTAGTTATGGTATGTAGCCATGGCAAGTAGGATCTGGATGGACTTAAGCATAGGCCCCAGAAAAAGGTTTCATCATTAGCCACAACTGGTCTATGATGCAAACCTTTAACAAGTCTAGCTTTGAAAGTCTCAACTTTTCCAAGTACACCAAGTAATCTTCTCAAGATATACTTGCTCCTAATGGGGATTTAACCCTTCAGATAAAGCAACCAAAGTCCATACTTTGTTGGTGTATAAGGATTCCATCTCAGATCGCTAAGCATCCAGCCATTCTTACAGAGTCCCACTCCTGACGGCCAGCTCGAAAATAGTTGGGTCATCATCTCATGATGCAACCCTCGCTCCCACTGTTATAGAGAATCCGAAGTATCTCTCAGGTGGGTGAGGAAACCTACTAGATCGGCGGAGAGGCTGAAGTTCGTTGGTTGCTATTGAATCCTTTGGTTCTGCCAAATCATCAGCTGTAGTTTGTATAGCTGGAACTGTTTCCAGTTCTACCTCATGATCAATAATTTCTTCTTAAGAAATTCCCTTTCACAAAGGTGGCATGTTGAGAAACAAAGAATTTTTGTTCCTCTGTTTGGTAGAAGATATTCCCTTACTAATGCTTAGGATATCCAACAAACTTGCACAGATCAGACTTTGCCTCGAGTTTGTCCGGATTTTGCTTTCAGACATAGGCTGGACAACCCCAAATCTTAACTGACTTAAGAGATGGGCTCTTCCCTTACCATATCTCATATGGAGTGGTAGGTAACTGATTTGATTTGAACCCTATTCAATAGATATGCAACTTCACAAGTGCATAACTCCCAAAAGGAAACAGGAAACTCAGTAGTACTCATCATAGAGCACACCATATCATATAGGGTGCTGTTGCTCCGCCCCGATATACCATCGTGCTATGGTGTATACGGAGGAGTAATGCTGAGAGAGAATCTCATTCTCCTTTAGAATAATCCAGGAATTCCGTGCTCAAGTATTCTCCTCCCTGATCACATCAAAGGACATAATACTTATACCCGTTTTGGTTCTCTACTTCTACCTTATATTCTGTGAATATCTCAAAATGTTCGGACTTGTGTTTCAACAGGAACATTTGTCTGAATCTTGAGAGATCATCAGAGAATGTAATGAAGTACAAAGAACTGGTCTTGGTATATGTAGACAGGGGACCTTTATACATCAACATGTATCATCCCAAGAGTTCAATAATTCTTTCTCTGTTTCCTATAAACAGAGCTATGGTCATCTTATCTTTGTGACATGAACGGCAAGTTTCAGAAGATGTAAATTCAAACTAATTTAAATATGCATCTTAGTGTAACTTAGCTAGTCGGGTCGCATTGATATGACCTAGTCTACAATGCCTCAAGAAGGATCCGTTCATTTCTGAATTCTTCCTCTTGTGTGTGTTCTGTATACTAAGAACTGTAGTTTGATTTAGAACGTCAATGCTTTTAGATAACGTGCCTGAACCGATCAACTCTTGATATAGGAAATGTTCAAAACATTATCCAACAATACAAAATTATATCCTTTCTTTACTAATAAAGAGACTGATATGATTTTGTATATCAGGTTCGGTATCTAATAACATTCGTTCAAAATCAATGTATTCTGGTAATACAGGGTGATAGTGACAAACAGATTTGGCTGCAACACTTGCACCGTTTTCTATCTCATGAAACTTATCACCCGTTCTCAGTTCTCTACCTATCTGTAGCCCATGTAACAAATTACATATGCGGGATCCTGATCCGGTATCACATACCCAGGACATAAAGGATACTGAGAAACAGTTCTCTGTAATGAACACACCCGAAGATGATGCATCAATATGCACTCTCTTCGTTTGGGCGGCACGGGAATTCTGGTAATCCCCTATTTCCTGCTCTGTCTTATAACATTTATAAGTTGGAGCGGGACCAACGTTCCCCAGCTCAGTATAACAAGCGGGTTCGGCCAATACATCCGTATTATTATCTTGATTAAGGCGTGATATGGTCGCTACCTGGAGAGAGAGATAAGAAAACACTCAGCGTGCGCTCTGTCAAGATCAGATTGGTTATTATTTTATCTAATCAGGATGGCTCCCACTGTTTTTATCAAATCTTCCTTCAAACCCTAAAAGGAAAGACTAGCCGGGATTAATTACACCCTACAACTTTGCCAATCTTTCAGCCAGGCCAGTGTCGGTACTTTGAGGGAGGTTCCCCGTGCTTTCGCACGGACCTAATTAAAGTAAACCTCGTTTTCCCAGAGGCGTGACACCTACTTGATCGGCTAATTGTAATGTGTAAAACTCTCCCAGGAGTAACAATTACTCGCAAAGGGTATCGGGATCCAACTATCGCATAGAAGGTATGCAATCTCATTGCAAATCTCAACACTTGAAATTCCCGATAATATTTTGCCCCTAGCACCCTATGACCTTGACGGAGGTCAACAAACCATAGGCTACTAGTCAAGTTCAACCCGTCATTTCTTGATTGAATCAAACCAACCCGCACGACCTTTGACGGAGGTCAACAAGGTCGCACGACTACCCTAATCCAATCTGCATCATATGCATAAACAGATAAATACTAGTTAGCTACCGCACACTGCGCCTTGACGGAGGTCAACAAACGTAGCACGAATACTAAGTAGGACTTATCTGAAATGACGGAGGGCTACGACAGGTTTTTCTGAAAACCTATTGCATAATGACCTTGATATCGTTGTAGAATCAAATGATTTTAAAATGGAGTGTTTTTTAGGCTTTTCTAGTTTTGCTAAAAGGGTCACTCCCAGTGAAGGGATCGTCGGCCCTTTCCTCGTCGAATGAGGTGCAGGATATATCATATATACCACTATGCAAAGCAAGAACTATAGAAGCAATCAAAAGACAAACCGAGGATTGTAGCATCTGCCAGTTATTGCTAAAGGGGTCACTCCCGGTGAAGGGATCTCGGCCCTTTCCTTATTGAATAAGGTGCAGGATGTTCTACAAGGAACATCACGATGCAAAGCAAGAACTGTAGCTACCTATTTTTGAAAATTCGATTTCACAACATCTTTTAGGTTTCTTTTTCTTTCATTAATCATATTAATGAAGTCCCATCATTTAAGTCACCTAAACATCACAGATAAATACGACGTACACTTATGCCATCCGCATTCGCCTCGATGTCCCCTCGTGCACCGTTAGGTTAGGTAACTAACGGCAGAGCGGGGCAGGGCTAGCGCGGGTGTAAAACATAAGTAACGTCTATATAATATATCATATATACTATATACAGTATCTATCACAACATATCAAATGATCACATCACAGATATCGCAGCAGAAGAAACATATGAAACATTGGATATACTAGGACGTCCGTGTTTTATTTTGAGCCTCTATAAAACACGGATTCCACGGTCGCGATGAATAGCCAAACCCACACCCCTAGACCCCTACGAGAGCGGCAAGAAACCCTTCCAATTCTAGACTTAGGAGACCCGGACTCGACTCATCGAGTTGGTCTCCTACTGAACCCTAGAACCCGGTAACTTGTGCTCCCCTCCTTGGGTCTATCCTAGTGCGGAAAAGTAAATAATATACAAATGGTGACAACAACCTCATCCCGGAAGTGCCCCAATAAAAGAATACTACATACATTTGATTTACATGAATGAAAATAAAAACCCTCATCTCACATAAAACCCCCGGCTATTCAGAACGCGACGATCCAATATAACATATCCAGCAACACATAACATCTCATGTCATCAACGTAAGTAAATATGCGCATCCCAATTGTCGTTGACATATAGCAACGAAACCGGCGATGACACATATTACACTTACGGTCGCAGAAAAGAAAGTGTAAAACTACAACAGTTGGAATCCGCAACCTCCTTAGACAACGCATGCCTAATAATTATAAACCTCGCATTTTAGTCTCCATATCGAAAACACTTTTCAATATCAAGTCGGGCAATTCAACAAGATTCCCGATAAGTGATCGAATGCTCGTCGCAAACTTTAGTAGACGGCCACACCCCCGGATGCCGTCGACGGAGTGCACTAAGGCGGAACACCGCTGCCGCGAGCACCCGAACGGATGCTTTTGGCGACGGGGTTCTCCTACAGTCACTTGGTCAGGGCTATAAGGCATGGCTGTCTATTAAGTTTACCCGGCGAGTATCCGCCTACGCTACGTGATTGCGACGGACTTTTGATCGCATCAAAATTCCGTGGCAACCGATCAATTGAGACTAAACTGCTATGTTTATAACAATCAAATTAGTTATCTCATAACTACTTGTAGATTCCAAATATTGTATCACATTCCAGATAAATAGACAGTGTTAAACTTTCCGATCGAATAATCAAAACACCCAAGTTTTCCCAATTGGTTCTCAACACTTGAGGGGAGTTTAAAAAACATCCATCACATGCCACAGTACCAATGGTCCAGCCGTAGAAGGGTCAAGCCAACGCCTCACATGTGGCACGCCGTACTGCCCCAAACCCTAAGGTTCAAAAAGCAGTTCAAGACGGTCACATAATCGAGTTAAGGTTTGTTGTCTTCTAGAGGGTCCCTTGCATAACTTGCACGATCTAGACGTTCTTAAACAAACGGAAAAATCCAACACTTGGAAATTTTCCGAGTAAGGGAAAAAGTGAGTTATTGATATCGGATCGAACTTTTTAACAGTTTCTAAATATCCGGAAAACACAATGAAATTAAATTTTCCGATCGAAACAACGACTACAAAATAAACCCCTAAACACTCAACACTTGAGTCAGATAAAAATACCCATAAAATATCAGGGAATTAAAAAGAAACATTACTGAGCAAAACGACAACGGTGACGTCAAATTTTGGCCGCGGAACCGCCGCACGAGCCATGCTACTGCCGCGATTACGCGGCGCTTTGGAGGCCAAACAATGTCGTTTTGCACATGTGTCCTTAAAATTGCCTGCTGATTTTTTTAGGTATTTTTAATTCAGAAAAATCCCAGATTTTAAAAAATGTACGGAGAGGGTTTTATTTTGTCGTGTTCGGGTTCGTTCGGAGTTTTAACTTCGTTAACACATCGTCTAATGCTCTAGCTAGGCTCTGATACCACTGTAGAGTTACTAGGCACACTAACAAGGCTCTACAAGGCATCGACCATGCCGGTTTAAAAAATTTAGGTGCCGAATAACCCTAAGCAAGATCGTATACTAGAGTTTAGGCGAAAAAGATAACAAGTAAACAACTTTACACTAAGTGAATACGAAATACAACCTTTGTAGATCGGTCCTTCACTTCTTATGCTCCTTGATGTAGTCCCTTCGCTGCGATCATCCAACTCCCAGACTCTCGGACGGCTCCATGAGAAAATTGCAACGGGATCGCTTGAAGTCTTCGAGGCCGAAGATGATCTACGTCGAGAGAATACGAACTCAAGTGTCTACTTCACTAACCAAGGAATTAGTGAAGCAAACACCCTAAACTAAAGTGCTAGTCTAGTAGAGGATGGTGAGATAGGAAATGGGTACTCTTTGGATTTTCATTTCTCACAATATTTCTCACTTAGGATCAAACCCTAGCAAGCTTTTCCTTTTTGAATCAAGAAGAAGATGATGAACAAAAAGAAAGAGAAGAGGATAATGATCAAGTGAGTTAGCTAACCATGGTGAGTGAATATCATATACTAACCCATGTAGAGACATTACCATGGCTAAGTCAAATGGTTAGGTTAATAAAAACCTAAAGTAAAACAAAGTTAGTGGACTTTATCAAAGCCTCCACAAACTTCTACAAGTTTCAAGCTTGTGACAAAACTTCCATTAATTTGCTTTTACTTTAAATAATTATTAACCACCATTTACAAATAGAATGGTGTATGTCTTCTACACCCATGTCTTGTGTATCATCAAACATGATACAAAAAGAAAACACAATTTTAATATATATCATATATATATTAAAGTTGTGCTCTTGTGAGAACAACCCTAAAGTGAACCAATACTAGTTAATGTAAAATAATATATCAAATATATAATTATACATTAAATCATTAAATCAACACTTGATTTAACGATCCGGTCATATCGCATATAACCGACTAATATCAATGTATCGACTTATCGAATCAACACTTGATTCGATAACCCGGTTATATCGCATATAACCGATCGATACAAACATCGCGAGAATTGAATACGGTATCACATACTCGCATCATTCTCAGTCCCGCACATATCACATATGCGCTCCTATTTCATTTTGCCTGAGCCAGTGCAACCACTATGTAAGACTCTAAAGATTCGTCAATACGCCGGCAGTAGGTGATGATCATATCAAGCACCCACAAGCCGTCAGCGGTACTAGTTGGACGTAAAGGCTACCCAGGTATTGAGCGATCAGAAGATCAGCAAGCAAGCCCGCTCCAACTCCTGTAAAAGCCTGACAGTGACACTACCGTACAGTCCGGTCTCTTCGTCTGATATGTCGCATATCAGTTCTAGGGGTGGTAAACGTCAGACCCCAATAACCAATAAGTCATGCCGATGTGAGGCGCATAACGGGTCGAGAAACTATTGGTAACACTTACCAGTAAATCTCTAAACCAGCCCTGGCCAGGGACTTCCCTGTTATGGCCAATCGAGCACAGCGCAACATCAACCCCCAATACCGGGAGAGACGAAACCCCTTCTATCGCTCATTGCCTCCATGTGAATCGGGACTGTACCCAAAAACCACCGTTTTGCATGCCCTCTTGGACGTGGTAAGGTGGAAATCAAAGCACGGTGGGAATCACACTAGACTCTATGACGATCTCGGGTCTACAGACTAACCTGTACCAGTGTCACCTGAGAACTGCCATCTGATGTAAGGTATAATACCATCTGGGAGTTCTCGGCGAGTCCGTCCAGTGTACCCAGTCTCCACTGAGCACCCGTATATCATCTCTGATGTCAAACACCAATGGATATGGGATCATCCATCGCCCATCTGTATGGGTCGAGAAGGTATACGCTAGTCTACTCTGGTATATCGATGCCCCGTCTCGATATACCCACGACTAGGGACCTTGAAGGATGTACTTATGGACTACCTTGTCCCCACTAGTATGATCCACATCATAGTCCAAGTAGTCAAGTACACATCCTAAGGGCTTTACCAACATGTAACAGAGAGACAATCAGTATACACGTTAAGGTAAAGGGTAACCAGATAGCATACTATCATGTCGAGCAAGAAAGTCGTATGTAACTATACGATGGTCATATCCAATAAATGTGGATCTTCGTAGTGATGCGGAATGTTCCGGAGAAAAGAAAAGGGTAATAGTAGGAGTGGCAATGAAGTATGTAATTCTGACAATCCAAAAGCCAATATGTTTTAAGAAGGTTCCGTTAACTTGGTTTATGAGTTCTAGTCTAGGGTCGGGCCATGGTCGCTGCCAGAGAGAGAGAGAGAGAGAGAGAGAGAGAGAGAGAGAGAGAGAGAGGAAACACTCAGCATGCACTCTAACCTAGATCAGAATGGTTAATCACTTTATCTAATCTGGATATCTCCCACTGTATCCTCAAATTCTCCTCCAAACCCAAAAGTAGAATTAGCCGGGATCATCTAAAATCACCCGATGAGTAAACTAACTCATTAGTGGGAATTGGGATCCAACTATCATCGCATGATAACTTGATGGAATCCACTCAAGTTATCACACTCCAGAAGGTATGCGCATGTCTGGCAAGTTTCCTGTATGTTTGAAACTCCCGATGTGATTTTTACCCCATGCTCTCATGACCTTGACGAAGGCCAAAAAATCATAAGTCACATGTCAAGTTCTACCCGTCATTGTCCAGGTTAATTTGAACCCACCCGTACATACCCTTGACGACGGCCAACAAAGTAGTATGACTGTCCTAAACCAACGCATCTATCTATGCAACAGAAAAGTAACAAATAGCTACCATACACTATGCCTTGACGAAGACCAACAAACATAGCATGAATACTAAGTGCTACCCGTCTGAAATGACGGAGGGCTGCGAATGGTTTTTGGCGAAAAACCTTTAACGTAATGAACTTGATATCGTTGAAGGAACCGGATAGGTTTACAAATATATAGTGGCGAAAACCTTTACTAAAGAGGTCACTCCGGGTGAAGGGATCTCGGCTCTTATCTCATGGAATGAGGTGCAGGATATTCCCAACTGAATACCTCAATGCAAAGCAAAAACTAATCGACTATAGTGAAGTTATTACCCTGACGCAAACTCCTGCCCAAGGGATCACTCCCAGTGAAGGGATCTCAGCCCTTGTCTCGTCGAATGAGGTGCTGGATATTCATAACCGAATACCTCTGTGCAAAATAAAAGAAAACGTCCTTGTAATAACAGCTTTTGAAAATTGTTCCAACAACATCATATAGGTTTGTTTTCTTTGCATTGATCAGAATCAATGCAGTCCCATCAATTAATCACACCAGAAAAGAACGAAAATATGATGTACGTATATGCCATCCGCATTCGCCACTGGGCCCCGTCATCTCCCGTTAGGTTACTTAACTAACAACAGAGCGGGGGCTGGACTAGCGCGGGTGAAAAACATATACAACATCTACTAGTAAATATATAACAATATATAATAATTGTTCCAGCAAGATATATGAAACATCACAGATAAGCGATAAGCATCACAGAACAATACTGATAATCTAGGAGCCCCGGGTTTCCTTTGAGTCGCAAGTGAAACCCGACGTTCCTCTGGTCGTGTAGATAGCCTGTGCAATGAAAACCTAAACTCCTACGAGCAAGGCAAGTTACCCGCCATAACCAGAAGTGAGGCAACCCCCTTCATCAAAGTGAATGGGCTACCCGGCAATTCTCGGAACCCAGTAACTTGAGCACCCTTCCACGGGTCAACCTGTACCCCCTACGAGCGTGTCGAATAGCCCGCTAATTCTAGAGTGAGGCCCCTTCCGTCTCAACGCCATAAGATGCGGGCCCGTTTCACTCTAGAACCCGTCTATCCGTGCACTCCATCGCGGGGTAATTTAGTACAGAAAATAAAATATGTACAGCGGTGACATCGACCTCAACCCGGTCGTGCCCCAAATAAATAATATACAAACAGGAGGTGACAGCAGTCCACATGTCGGACACTCGCCCTGCGATATCAAATGTACAAATAAATCCAAACTATACTACCATTGTACCTAAGCTATCCACCATGACGATCTTGCCACAACCACAGCACAACACAAAACATCAACGTGAATGTCACATTCGCAAACCCGTCTAAAAGAGCATATAGCAGTTAGACGAGTTGTACCGCTCTAATGATATTTACATTCGCAGATAGTAATGTATGTACTGAAAACTACGACATTAGAATTCCGCATGCAATTAGCAAACCAAACCAATTTCCAAAACCATAGGAAAAAACTGTGAGCTAAAGTTCCAAAAACCGACCATTTAAAGCCAATTCGGAAGTCCGAATCAAAACGAAACGCACCCGAACCTTCACAGGGAGTTAGATCATGAAATTAACTTCTAGTTGGGGGGCCTAAGGAGGGTACCCCACCCCCGAGGCCACCACGAGGTGGCCAGGGGGTGAGGTAGACCTGAAACTGCCCAAGGTGGGGCAGTTTCGGGACCCCACCGCCAAGACCACCTTGTGGGGTTCTTGGGGAGTGGGCCCAGCCATTCGGTTCCCACCAAGGGTTCCCCGGGGTGCCCATGCACTACCCCGCGGCTTCTCAGTTCAAACCGTGAGCCCGCGAGGTGTGCAAACATCTCAAAGTTTCAGTTTTCGGAACAGTTTTTGTCGGCGGTTTTTGCACGACAAAAACGGTGGATTTCTAATGTCGCTACGAGTTAACTAAGACTTATGGAGTGGCTTTGATACCATGTCGGGTTACGCCAGTGCCTCAGCCATCAATCGGTGGCCAAAATGCGGAACAAAAACTTAATAATCCGGCACTAACGGAACTCGAGTCTACGGATCGACCCATAAGCCCTAGATAACAAAAACATGCAAAGGGTTAGAGTGATTATACCGAATGATCCATGTCCTTCGGTCTTCAACATCTATCCCAAGATCCTCACGGCTTTCTTGATCAAGTTTGATCTCTGGTCTCCGTCCATCGAAGACGATCCACCTCGAGAGTTTGTATTACGAGCTCCGACCTCAAAACCGAAGCAACTCGGGTATCTAATTTGCTAACCTAGATAGCCAAGATGAAGTAGAGAGAGTTTGCGATTACTTTGTCTCAATACACCCTAGGTTTCTCAACATATGAAACATGTTGGGTAAAGGTAGAAGAAGATTCCATGGAGAGAAGTGTGAAGCAATGCTAGTGAGCAAGTGAAGAAATGGCTAAGTTATGAGGTATTTTGTTGTGAGCTCTTTTTTAAAACAACTCAAGAAAATCTACACCAAGAAAAGATCTACCACTTTCTTTGTCTCACCACAAAATATCTCATAACACTCCAAAATCACCATCATACCACCATGAGTCACTACATGACTCAACACCATGAGTCACCAAGTGCACATGCATGAATGAAGGCTAAAACAATGAGTCACACTTCCACCCAAATAAACATTTAAACTAAATGTTTAACAATAAAAAGAGATGGCATCAACTAAAGTAATCTTGTAATAGAATTACAAGAATACCCATCATCTGTATACATACCCATCCGTATTCCGACTGAATACGAATACAATGACACGAAAATAATCCAACAATATAATACCAGGATCCGGTTTAAACCAAAGCCCATTAGTATCATCCGTCCGAATCATGATCCGTGCACAAGTGCACGTATATGTTCGAACCCTGCCATAAAACCATACGGGCTCTACAACGTTTCGCCCGAAGCAGGGAAACCCTCTGTGTGAGACTCTGAAGACTTGTCAATACGCTGGCAGTGGGTATAACTATAAGCACGTCAGTAGTACTAGCTGTACGTAACGGCTACCCAGGTATTGAGCGAAAAGGAGGCCGACGAGCAAACTCATCCTGAAACCCCTACTGAGCCTGACAGTGATGATATCGGTACGGTCCGGTCCGTCTACCTATGAGTCTCGCATATCGAGTCTAGGGGGTGGATAAAGTCAGACCCCTAATAATTTGATATTTAGTATCAGTATAAATCCTATCACCACCTGAGAAATTACCGATCCTAGATCAGTAATTCTCGACTATCTTGGCCAAGGATTTCTGGTGATGGCCACCCGTGGATAATGCGACATCAACTCCCAATACCGGGAGAGGCGAATCCCTTAATGAACCGCTCACTGCCTCCATGTCGCTCGGAACTGTACCCAACTAAAACCTGCTTGCACGACTCCTTTGAGCCATGGTAGGGTAGTAATCAAAGTATAGTGGGAACTCACATGAGACAAATGACGATCTCAGGTCAATAGACTAACATGTATATATGTCACCAGGGAACTGCTATCTGACAATAGCTATAATACCAACTAGAATGTTCCCGGCTAGTCCGTCCGGCGTACTCATAACCCAATGAGCACCTGTATACATCTTAGGTAAACCAACTGATACCAATGGCTTGTGAGACCGGCCACCGCCCCTCGTCGGGGTCTCGATCAATATACACTAGTCTACTCTTGGAGTATCGATGTCCAGTCTCAAAACTCCCACGACTAAGGACATTTTAAGGATATGCTTATAGACCACCCAGCTCCTACGTATATGATCGCCATCATACTGCTGGTAGTCAAGCATGAATCCTATGGGCTCTATCAACATGTAATAGTGATCTGTAATATCACTTGAACCATGTACACGATGATAAAGACAAACTAGATAGCATACTATCATCTCGAGTAAGACTGTTCTACCGGTATAGGTCCTCCCTCAATCATCGCAATCGCGTGCCTGCGATCCAATAATTGACTTGAGGGCACTATGGCCAACACTTTTGTGGTGCGGTATGTATACCCGCACGGTGCAGTGGATATAGAAAATGCTAAAAACGGTTCTATTTTCAAAATAAATGGGCATAAATTAAAACCGTATTTTTCCACTGACCCATCGGAGGGGCTCCTGTTCTTGCAGGAGCCGCTTTATAACGACTAACTTTCCTCTGCCTCACCTCCATATCTCGGTAACACTGTTTCATCTATGAATGGAGGTGTGTGTTTGTGCACGCGCGCATGCTAAAGAATAAGTTTGGGGGTGGCTTTCCATTTGACTAACTTTTGACCCTATTATTCTCCATCCAAGTATACAGGTTTTTGCGCTCGAACAGCAGTATCAGTGAGGACACTGCTGCAAATAGGTTTGAGGGGAAAGTATGTGTTTATTGACATATCATTTAACACTAGCATTATAAAAAAAATTATTATAAATTTTTTGATAATAAAAGTTAGAAAGTGAAAAATACATATAATAAAAAGGAAAAGATTTAAGAAATCCAAGAAAATTAGATATTTTAAAATGAAGCTAATAATACGTAGTCATGAGCTGTTGTGTCAAAGGTTAGTAAGATGAAGAAATTACTGATTTGCGGATAGAAATAAGTCTGAAAAATAGTCCATATTCTTGAGTCCAAATTCCTGAATGTTAATACCCTACTATACGCACTTGTACACATCTTGAAACTTAGGATAGTAGAGAATACCTTGAAATACTCTTGCCTAAAAATCTTAGTATGAAGAAAAAAAATAAAATATAAATTAACAAAATATAAATGGTGCAGAAAAATGAACACTGGTTTTGTAATTGCTTAAGGAAGCATAAAAAAATATAGTGAGGGTGCCTTATCACCTAGTGCCTTAGACCAACTGGTTTGAGAGCCACTGCTAAGCCTTAGGTATTGCAAGACTAGGATATTGCTAAGCCTTAATAATTGAGCACATTTGGTAATCGGTTGGTTAATATCTCAAGAAGTATTAACGGTCGTTTGAAGAATGTGTGAACAAATCCATCTAAAACATCACCGACTAAAAAGTATTAAGGAATATGGACAAAGGGAATGATAGCTTGAATTAAATTCTCCAAATGTAGGAAGTCTTTTATACACACGTAGGGGTATATGATCGATATTTGGAGGAAAAGTAGGGAGGAAGACTAAAGACGATTTTTTATTGAGGGATGATGTGATTTCCGAAAAAATTTCAAGACTATTAAGATAGGGCTCTTGACGACTAAAAACGTAATGTAGTTTAAAACTCTTCTTTTCAAGTTTTTTCTTTTATATGTTCCTTATCTTTGCATGCAATTTTCGTTTTCTTTCCTTTATTTTCTAAATTTTTGGGATTTTGTGGGTGTAATCCGCTGAAAACTCTCAGGAGACAACACTGCTCCTACTAAGGACACCTAAAGGTTTAAAGGCTTATTGCACGAGCTAAGTGCAATCGTGTTGCCTACGAAAGTGTGCTACGCTATCTTTTTCTTTTTAATAAATAATTTGCTCTGGACGATCAAAGATAAGTTTGGGGTATTTGATCAGTCAAATTTATTGCACATTTGTATGGACATTTTCCCTATTAATATTTGTAGGGTTCCTAGGCACTCTAGTAAAGTCTCACAAGTGATCAAACATGCACAAATCAAATTTTACGGGTGCCTACAAACCCTAATACGGATCGTTTACTAGATATCTAGGCGAAGTATGCAAGTAAACGGAAATATATCTAAAGGGAATGGGCTACAACCTTTGTAGATCCGGTCCACCACCTCCTAGGTTCCGTGATGAAGTCCCTCCGCTGTCCAAAACGAACCCATGACTCTAGCATCGGTATCATCGAAGAATGGACGAGCTTGATCGTCGGTTCGATGCCGAAGATGATCTACGTCGAGGTATCGCAAGAACAAGCTCCAACTTCATCAAGCTTTGAAAACTTGTGAAGGAAACACCCTATACTACTTGGCAAGAGGTAGAGGATGAAGAAATAGGAGTTGGGTTCACTTTAGATTTGGATTTCTCACACTTTTTCAACACTTGCCATTGGAGTAGCAAGCTTTTCCATGGAAGATGAAGATGATGAAGAAGAAAGATATGATAAGTATCTTTAAAAATAGAAATATAAAATGATACTTATCATAATCAAAACCCTAGTTAAGTGTAGAGAAGAGACCATGGTTAATGGGATGGTTAGGGTTAAGCAAAAGAACAAAAAAGGAGACTAAGTCAAAACTTTCAAGAAGCTTCAAGCTAGAAAACAAAACATGCCACCATTTATCTTTTACTTTATCATTTCCTTTTTCTAAAATGAAAATAATAAATAAAAAGATAAATGAATGAGAAAGCAAAACCCTAATCATGAGTTTAACCATGGTTTAATTCTTTACACTTAACCAAGCAAGCATGTATCATCAAACATGATACAATCATGTGCACATAACTATATCGCATATATAATGTGCACAATTCGAGTGAGAAAATCCTTTTAAAGTGAACCAATACTAGTTAACGCAAAGCAATATATCAAATATATAAATATGCACTAAATCACTAAATCAACACTTGATTTAACGATCCGGTCATATCGGATATAACCGACTAGTATCATATGTATCGGCTTATCGAATCAATCCTTGATTCGATGACTAGGTTATATCGCATATAACCAATCGATACATTCGTCGCGAGAATGGAATACGGTATCACATACACGCATTATTCTCGGTCCCGCACATATCTCATATGCGCTCCTATTTCATTTCGCTTGAGCCAGGAAACCTCTGTGTAGGACTCTAAAGACTCGTCAATACGCCGGCAGCAGATGATGATCATATCAAGCATCCACAAGCCGCAAGCGGTCTGCTAAACGTAACGGCCACCCGGGTATTGAGCGATCAGAAGATCGACGAGCAAGCCCGCTCACACTCCTGTGAATCCAACCAGTAACACTTACCGTACAGTCTGGTCTGTTCGTCTGATATGTCGCATATCTCGCCTAGGGGTGGTAAACGTCAGACCCCAATAGCTCGATAAGTCATGCCGACTTGAGGTCCATAACATTCGTGAAACTACTGATAACTCTTACCAGTATATCACAGCAACCCTGGCCAGGGATTTCCTGTTATGGCCAGTCGAGCATAGCACAACATCAACCCCCAATACCGGGAGAGACGAATCCCCTCCTATCGCTCATTGCCTCCATGTGAATCGGGACTGTACCCAAAAACCACCTGTTTGCACGACTCAGTAGAGCCGTGGTAGGGTGGAAATCAAAGCACAGTGGGAGACACACAAGACTCTATGACGATCTCGGGTCAACAGACTAAGCTGTACCAGTGTCACCAGAGAACTGCCATCTGACGTGAGGTATAATACCATCTGGGAGTTCTCGGCGAGTCCGTTCAGTGTACCCAGTCTCCACTGAGCACCCGCATACCATCTTCGATGTCAAACACCAATGGATATGGGATCATCCATCGCCCATCGCATGGGTCGAGAAGATATGCGCTAGTCTACTCTGGAATATCGATGCCCCGTCTCGATATTCCCTCGACTAGGAACAATGAAGGATGTACTCATTGACTATCCAGGCCCCACTAGCATGATCTGCATCATAGTCCTGGAAGTCGAGTACACATCCTAAGGGCTTTATCAACATGTAATCAGAGAGACAGAAAATATACATGTTAAGATAAAGAGCAACCAGATAGCGTACTATCATGTCGAGCAAGAAAGTCCTTCCTATATATGTCCCAGCATCCACTACAATATACATCCAATGTACAGTAATGGCCTCTAGGGCATACATATAACTAACAATCTCCCACTTGCACTAGGGCCATCTGTAGCAGTGGTTGCAGTATCACATACTCAACTATCCCCTAAAAGTCTCTCTTTGGGAAAAAGGCCTTCGTGAGTGGATCCGCCGTGTTGTCCTATGAGTCTTCTCTCCTAACCTCGATCACCCTGGAGATCAACTATCTCCATGATCAGGTGATGCTGCCTCAGAATTTGTCTGGGTCACTGATGGAACCAGGGTTCCAGGGTCGAAGCCACGCTTCCATTGTCATACAATGGCAGGAACCTAGTTCATCTTATGAACCAATATACACCCAAACTTCCTCTTTGGTAGTATCTTTAATAGCGATGTTACCATCCTTTATCGTCTAGTTTGCCACGGTATCGAGCTTGGAACTCTTCCAACATACCGTCCCTTTACTGAGGGTAAAGACAGTGCCTGTGACTGACATTCAGTCGTCTTTATCACCCTGGAACACTTCCAGTGATTCTCCCCAGGATCGATTGATACCATCTCACTATACCTAGTGAGAACCCTAATATCCCTTTAGATCTATCTCATAGGTCCAAATCTCAGGATTTGGGAAGTATCATCTTTATCCTATTTGGAGAATCCTTGTGATAATAGGAGATTGACCGATCGTAGTATAGGAAACTCTTTTCCTATCAAGAGTATGTTGTCTACGTACAATACGAAGATGACCACCTTACTCTCTACTACCCTTTTGTATATACAAGGTTCGTCTACAATTTTGATGAAGTCAAACACTTTGTCTATCACATCAAAACAGACGTTCCAACTCCGCGATGCCTGCTTCATTATGTAAAGCAACTTGCACACGTTTCCGCTGCTCCCACTGTTTACGAAGACCTCTGGCTGTGTTCTTATAGACGTTCTCTTCTAAATCAGTATTTAGAAAAGCAGTCATGGCACCCAACCGCCAGATATCGTAGTCATGGTATGTAGCCGTGGTAAGTAGGATCTGGATGGACTTAAGCATAGTCCCTGGAAAAGGTTTCATCATTATCCGTGCCTGGTTGATGACGAAAACCTTTAACAAGTCTAGCTTTGAAAGTCTCAACTTGTCCATCTACACCAAGTAATCTTCTCAAGATATACTTGCTCCTGATGGGGATTTAACCCTTCAGATATCGCAACCAAAGTCCATACTTTGTTGGTGTATAAGGATTCCATCTCAGATCACTAAGCATCCAGCCATTCTTACAGAGACCCTACTCTCGATGGCCTGCTCGAAACTGGTTGGGTCATCATCTCATGATGCAATCCTCGCTCCCACTGTCATCGAGAAACCGAGGTATCTCTCAGGCGGATGAGGAACCCTACTAGATCGGCGGAGAGGCTGAGGTTCGTCGGAAACCATTGAATCCTTTGGTTCTACCAAATTATCTGCAGTTTTGTACAGCTGGAACCTTTCCAGTTCTACAGAACTGATCTTGCCTCGATCTTGTCCGGATTTTGCTTTTGACATAGGCCGGACAATCCTAAATCTTAACTTACTTAAGAGATAGGCTCTTCCCATACCATATCTCATATGGAATGGTAGGCACTGATTTGATTCGAACCTAATTCAATAGGTATGCAGCTTCTCAAGTGCATAACTCCCAAAAGGAAATAGGTAACCCAGTAATACTCATCATAGAGCACATGATATCTAATATTGTGTGATTGCTCCGCCCCGATACACCGGTGTGCTGTGGTGTAGTCAGAGGAGTAATACTGAGAGAGAATCTTATTTTCCTTTAGAATAGTCTAAGGATTCCATGCACAAGTATTCTCCTCCCTGATCTCATCATAGGACATAATACTTATACCCGGTTATTGGTTCTCTACTTCTAACTTATATTCTGTGAATACCTCAAAAGGTTCGGACTTATGTTTCAACAGGAACATATGACTAAATCTTGAGAGATTATCAGAGAATATAATGAAGTAAAAAGAACCAGTCCTGGCATGTGTAGACAGGAAACCTTCCATACATCATCATGTATCAGTCCCAAGAGTTTACTAACTCTTTCTCTGTTTCCAGTAAACAGAGCTGGTGTCATTATATCTTTGTGACATGACTGGCAAGTTTCACAAGATGTAAATTCAAACTGATTTAAATATGCATCTAAATGTAACTTCAGCTAGTCGGGTCGCATTGATATGACCTAGTCTACAATACCTCAAGAAGAATTCGTTCATTTCTGAACTCTTCCTCTTGTGTGTGTTCTGTATACGAGGAACTGTAGTTTGATTTAGAACGTCAATGCTTTTAGATAACGTGCCTGAACCGATCAACTTTTGATATAGGAAATGTTCAAAACATTATCCATCAATACAAAATTATATCCTTTCTTTACTAATAAAGAGACTGATATGATTTTGTATATCAGGTTCGGTATCTAATAGCATTTGTTCAGAATCAATATATTCGTAATACAGGGTGACAGTGACCAACAGACTTGGCTGCAACACTTGCCCCGTTTTCTGTCTCATGAAACTTATCACCCGTTCTCAGCTTTTCTACCTTTTTGTAGCCCTATGTAACAGATTACATATCTGGGATCCTGATCCGGTATCATATACCCAGGATGCAGAGGATACTGAGAAACAGTTCTTTGTAATGAACACACCCGAAGGAGATGCATCATATGCACTTTCTTCGTTTGGGCGGCATAGGAATTCTGGTATTCCCCTATTTCCTGCTCTGTCTTATAACAATTATAAGTTGGAGCGGGACCAACGTTCCCCAGCTCAGTATAACAAGCGGGTTCGGTCAATACATCCGTATTATTATCTTGATTAAGGCGTGATATGGTCGCTACCAGGAGAGAGAGAGAAGAAAACACTCTGCGTGCGCTCTTGCAAGATCAGATTGGTTATATATTTTATCTAATCAGGATGGCTCCCACTGTTTTTATCAAATCTTCCTTCAAACCTTAAAAGGAAAGACTAGCCGGGATTAATTACACTCTACAAGTTCGCCAATCTTTCAGCCAGGCCAGTGTCGGTACTTTGAGGGAGGTTCCCCGTGCTTTCGCACGGACATAATTACTGTAAACCTCGTTTTCCCAGAGGCGTAACCCCGTTGACACCTTTCTAGACACCTACTTGATCGGCTAATTGCAAAGTGCAAAACTCTCCCAGGAGTAACAATTACTCGCAGTGGGTATCGGGATCCAACTATCATATAGAAGGTATGCAATCTCATTGCAAATTTCAACACTTGAAACTCCCGATAAAGGTTTTTACCCCTAGCACCTATGACCTTGGCTAAGGTCAACAAATCATAGGTACTAGTCAAGTTCTACCCGTCATTTCGTGATTAATTAGACCCACCCACATGACCCTTGGCTAAGGTCAATGTCACGCCCCGCTTCCCAGAATACGGAATACGAGGTATGACTAGGCCAGCCATGCTCCTACGGTCAAGGGATCGTCCCGCCGTAGTCACACTTCGGCTTCTAGCACTACATGGTAATCAGTAATAAAGCACAGTATTGAAGGAATCACATCACTAATTTATTACATTAAAATTTCATTGTTCACAGAGTACAGATAATAAAAACAATAACTAACCCAGTTCAATCTCACAATCTCTTTTATGGAAAGAAGTAAACGAAGTAGGTACACCAACTATATCTCCGTGAACTCGAAGGATAAATCCGTCTCCGGTGCCGGTCCTCGCGCGGAATCTGAGCATGCATACTCAGGTCGTCAGAGCGACACAAATAATAATATTATTATAAGCAGATGAAACAGGTAAATGAGGTATTACTGGTATGAGAATAATGCAAGTAAACACTATATCACAGTATGATGCAGAATATGTTATGTGTCCCTATCGGTCTCTAAGTCATGTTTGAAATCACATAGTGGAAGGAGGATCATGTTTAACAGGAGTCTCGTACATACCCGAGACCACGGCCCACACGCCCGGGACATAACCCTGTCAGCCGGATCGCTAGATCCTGTCCTACACGTATAAGTATCACAGTTCGAATGATCATCCTCTAAACACGGTCCCGCTAAATAAGATACTCTTTCCACTTTGATTTCCCCTTTTTCCCCAGGTTACACTATTTAAGATATTGATCTAGTTGTGTACGAGTATACCAATGGCACGGTTTCATCACTGTCCACTGTATCAATCACTGTCCACTGTATCAATCACTGTCACGAATATTCACTTTCCATTGGTGTACTCGTCACTCCTAAACCAACATCTATCACGCACGATAATGCAATGTCCACACGCACTAACACTGTGTAAATGACAAGGGTATGATATATGTATTGTATGCTACCAATAAACACGGTATGTTATGAATTAGCATGCACGTCATGAATTTAAGTAAATTGCACAAATTAATATATTACAAATTCAGCAGAAATGATGTAGGTAAGATATATAGAACAATCAGTCAGTAATTCATCAAAATTTGTTTCAGTCCAATCGGGGTTTCGGTTTTCAAGATATAACTGTTTCAGTTTAAGTGTTCACGGCTGGAATTTCAATTTCAGAGCTGAACTTCTGTTTCGCAACACGAATTGCACCCAGTTGGGCTCAAAATTTAGCGATGACACAGTTAGATGAAATCTAGGGTTTTCGATAAAGTATTCAACGCAACAGACGGATCCTCAATCGCATCTGTACGTTGAAAGTTATATACAGTTTGATCTCAAATGTCATTCCAGAAAGTGTTCTGGACAGCTTTATGTTCTGCTCTTTTAAAATAAGTTTAAAATAACAAACTGCGATGAATCGGAATGAAACCACTTGTTTTCTTTCACTAACAGGTATATCTTATAACTACTGAAAGCTCCGTATCATGCGATTTCAGGAAACACAGGGACGCAGGACTTTAGACAGAACATACTAATCTGAAACGCTCTGGACTGCAGTCCAGAGTCGTGTTCTGATCCAATTATCTTCATGGTTTCAGAACAGAAAACATTAAAATTCTACATAGGGTTAAAATTCGTCGAGTCAGCTTCGATTTAAGCCCTCGAACGCATCTTTCCAATATGTGTATGATTTATGGTGTATTTATTCGTTTTCAGCTACGAGAGAATTCTAGTTTTAACAACATGTTTGGGGGTATCGATTTTTGTTACAAACGATCGTGTTTTCCAGCGAATTTCTCACACATTATACATCATTAAAAGGGCCAACATAAAATATCGAATTCCGTCAAATTAGACAATCATTTCCATTGGGATCATTCATCGAACACATACGTCACAATATATATCGCTATTCGATAAATTTATAATTATATGATTTTAATGTTATACCACTAATATTTTAGCATGAAGCAAGTAAACACTTGCCTGGAGAATGCCTTGGGGTCGTACGGCAACAGTGTCGTCGCGAACGCGCGGTATACGCCACGTATCGGATTTCCGCGAGCCTCGAACGAGCACGGGTTATACGTCGGAGTTCCCGGGGTCGTCTTGGTGCTTGCTGGAAGTCTAGAATGGTGCTCTGTGAGTCTCCCGGGGTGTGCTGGGGTCGGCGTCGGTCGACGGCGCTCCAGTTAAGTGTACAGTGAGGTTTCGCAGTGAGGGGGAAAAATTGAAAATGGGTTTTTTGGAGTTTTTGAAGAAGGAAATAGGTTGGGCAGTGGCCGGGGCTCGTGGTGATGGTGATGATGCTGAGGAGGTGGAGATCGTTGGGAGGCCGGCGATGTGGTGGGGAGTTCGCCGGCGCCGAGGGTAAAGTGGTGATTCGAGCTCGTCGGTAAAAATGGGTTTCTGTGCAGGGGATTATTCGAGAGGGGCTCGGGTTTTTGGGGCTGTGAAGTCGCAGAGGGTGAAGGAGGGAGGCTGAGAGAGAGTCGTCGAGGGTTGTCGAGGTGTTGTCGCCGTCGATGGGGCGACGAGTGATCGGGGAGGAATGGGTTTGTAAGTTTCGCGAGGGGGAGAAATGAGGGGACTGGAAAAATGAGAAAGGTGAGTGAGGTAGGAAAGTGATAAGGGAGACGAGGTTGAAAACGTGGGGGCAACGGTAGGGCGAAGGCGTGGGCGACGGCGAGGGAGGCGTGTCTCGCGCGCGCGTTACGGGGTTGCCGTTGGGGAAAAATTCAAAAGGAAGATGAACAGTGAGGGCTTTGCACGCGGGCTTGGGTTTATGGGAATGGGCCGGCTAATTAAAACAAAATTTCCTTATAAAAAATATAGTCAAATGGGCTGTAAATGAAGCGGCTGAGAAAAATCAAGAATGTTTTTAAATGGGCTTAGTGAAACTTAAAGGGATGGGCTGAGTGTAATATTAACCAAGGAATTTTATTACCTAAGATGTGTGGGCTGTAGTTGAAGAATGGGCCGAGGGATTTAATTTAATTCCCAAAAACAAAACAAAACAAGTCGTGGGCCGAGCCAGGGATTCTCATATATAATTTACTAAGGAAAATTTTAATGGGCTGAAGGAGGAGATTTGGGCTGAGGGATTTTATATTTTAAAAAGGGATTTACTTAAAATCCAAATGAGCTGGTGGATATTGATAAAAGGGTTTTGGGGAAATTTAGTGGTTTAAAAGAAAATTTGGGTTAAATTAAATTGGTTTGGAAAAATAAATATTGGGCTTTAAACAACCAACTAAAAATATATGAAGTCAAGAATAATGCAATCACTAGAATTCAGGAATTAGGAAATTTCATTTAGAAAGGAAACGGGGATTTACAGTCAACAAAGCCACATGACTGTCCTAACTAATCGCATCATATGCGGTGTAGGAAGACATCACTTAGCTACCGTACACTGTGCCTTGACTATGGTCAACAAACACAGCATGAATACTAAGTACTCTACTTCCTAAAATGACGGAGGGTTGCGACTGGTTTTTGTGAAAACCTTTAACGCTTTGAACTTGATCTCGTTGCGGAATCAAATGGTTTTAAATGGAATGTTTTCGAGGCTTTTCTAGTTTTGCTAAAGGGGTCACTCCCGGTGAAGGGATCGTCGGCCCTTTCCTCGTCGAATGAGGTGCGGGATATATCATATATATCACTGTGCAAAGCGGAAACTATAGAAGCGATCAAAGACAAACCGAGGGTTGTAGCATCTGCCAGTTATTGCTAAAGGAGTCACTCCCGGTGAAGGGATCTCGGTCCTTTCCTCATCGAATAAAGTGCAGGATGTTCTATAATGAACACCTCGATGCAAAGCAAGAACTGTAGCTACCTGTTTTATTTTGAAATTCGATTCCACAACATCAATTAGGTTTAATTTCTTTCATTAATCTTATTAATGAATATCCCATCATTTAAGTCCACCTAAACATCACAGATAAATATAACGTACGCTTATGCCATCAGCATTCGCCTCGATGTCCCGTCTGCACCGTTAGGTTAGGTAACTAACGGCAGAGCGGGGCAGGGCTAGCGCGGGTGTAAAACATAAGCAACGTCTATATAATATATCATATATACTATATATAATATCTGTCACAGAACATCACATGATCTCAGATAAATCACAGCAGAAGAAACATATGAAATATTGGATATCCTAGGACGTCCGTGTTTTCAATACGGGCCAGTATAAAACACGGATTCCACGGTCGTGATGAATAGCCAAGCCCACACCCCTAGACCCCTACGAGAGCGGCAAGCAACCCTACCAATTCTAGGGTTAGGAGACCCGGACTCGACTCCTCGAGTTGGTCTCCCACTGGACCCCAGAACCCGGTTACTTGTGCTCCCCTCCTTGGGTCTATCCTAGTGCAGAAAAGTAAATAATATACAACGGGTGACGACTTCCGCAACCTGGAAATGCCCCAATAAAAGAATATTACATACAAGATTTTACATGAATGAAAATGAAAAACACTCATCTCACATTAAAACCCCCCGGCTATTCAAACACGACGATCCAATATAACATATCCAGCAACACATAACATCTCATGTCATCAACGTAAGTAAATATGCGCATCCCAATTGTCGTTGTCATATAGCAACGAAACCGGCGATATCACATATTACACTTACGGTCACAGAAAAGAAAGTGTAAAACTACAACAGTTGGAATCTGCAACCTCCTCAGACATCGCATGCCTGACCAAATGAAATACTTAGACATCGCATGCCTAACAATTATAAATCCCGCATTTTAGTCTCAAAGTGGAAAACACTTTTCAATATCAAGTCGGGCAATTCAACAGGATTCCCGACATTCTGATCGAATGCTCGTCGCAAACTTTAGTAGGTGGCCGCACCCCCGACGCCGTCGACGAAGTGCACCAAGGCGGAACACCGCTGCCGCGAGCACCCGGACGGATGCTTTCGGCGACGGGGTTCTCCTACAGTCACTTGGTCGGGGCTATGGGGTGAGGCTGTCTATTAAGTTTACCCGGCGAGTATCCGCGTACACTACGTGATTGCGACGGACTTTTGATCACATCAAAATTCCGTGGCAACCGATCAAGTGAGACTAAACTGCTATGTTTATATCATTCATTCAGTTATCTCATAACTTATTGTGAATTCCAATTATTGTATCACATTCCGAATAAAATAGAAAATGTTAAACTTTCCGATCGAACAATCGAACACCCAAGTTTTCCCGAAACAGCTCATCACATGAAACAGGTTTTAAAACATTCAGTTCATGCCTCAGTACCAACGGTCCAGCCGTAGAAGGGTCAAGCCAACGCCTCACATGTGGCACGCCGTACTGCCCCAAACCCGACGGTTCAAAGGGCAGTTCAAGACGGTCACATAATCGAGTTAAGGTTTGTTGTCTTCTAGAGGGACCATCGCGTTACTTGCACTACTTAGAACGTCTTTAAACCTCAGAAAGATCCAACACTTGGAAATTTTCCGTCAGGGGAAACATTGGGTATTTATATCCGGTCGAACTTTTTAACATATTCTAAAATGTTCGGAAAGCCACATAGACAAAATCTGATAATCCGATCGAACAATCGAATCCCCCAAAACAAGCCCAGAAAATGCAACTCTGGAATAAATTTTAAATATTCCCAGAAAACTCAGCATAAAATAATAGGAATTACTGTGCAGAAAAGGTACGATGACGTCACCATGGTACCGCGGAATCGCCGCAGAAGTAGGGCTTCTGCCGCGGTTCCGCCGCCGTTCAAATGAATTATTCGCCTGAGTTTGCACCGTAATTCTTAGTTTTATTTTATGTATTTTCTAGAAATTTTTAATTCACAAAAATCCGCATTTTAGAAAAAAATCCAGAGAGCAATTTTTGGGTCGGGTTTCGGTTCGATCGGACTTCAGATTCCGTCAGGACTTCGCCTAAGGCTCTAGCTAGGCTCTGATACCACTGTAGGGTTCCTAGGCACTCTAGTGAAGTCTCACAAGTGATCAAACATGCACAAATCAAATTTTACGGGTGCCTACAAACCCTAATACGGATCGTTTACTAGATATCTAGGCGAAGTATGCAAGTAAACGGAAATATATCTAAAGGGAATGGGCTACAACCTTTGTAGATCCGGTCCACCACCTCCTAGGTTCCGTGATGAAGTCCCTCCGCTGTCCAAAATGAACCCATGACTCTAGCATCGGTATCATCGAAGAATGGGCGAGCTTGATCGTCGGTTCGATGCCGAAGATGATCTACGTCGAGGTATCGCAAGAACAAGCTCCAACTTCATCAAGCTTTGAAAACTTGTGAAGGAAACACCCTATACTACTTGGCAAGAGGTAGAGGATGAAGAAATAGGAGTTGGGTTCACTTTAGATTTGGATTTCTCACACTTTTTCAACACTTGCCATTGGAGTAGCAAGCTTTTCCATGGAAGATGAAGATGATGAAGAAGAAAGATATGATAAGTATCTTTAAAAATAGAAATATAAAATGATACTTATCATAATCAAAACCCTAGTTAAGTGTAGAGAAGAGACCATGGTTAATGGGATGGTTAGGGTTAAGCAAAAGAACAAAAAAGGAGACTAAGTCAAAACTTTCAAGAAGCTTCAAGCTAGAAAACAAAACATGCCACCGTTTATCTTTTACTTTATCATTTCCTTTTTCTAAAATGAAAATAATAAATAAAAAGATAAATGAATGAGAAAGCAAAACCCTAATCATGAGTTTAACCATGGTTTAATTCTTTACACTTAACCAAGCAAGCATGTATCATCAAACATGATACAATCATGTGCACATAACTATATCGCATATATAATGTGCACAATTCGAGTGAGAAAATCCTTTTAAAGTGAACCAATACTAGTTAACGCAAAGCAATATATCAAATATATAAATATGCACTAAATCATTAAATCAACACTTGATTTAACGATCCGGTCATATCGGATATAACCGACTAGTATCATATGTATCGGCTTATCGAATCAATCCTTGATTCGATGACAAGGTTATATCGCATATAACCAATCGATACATTCGTCGCGAGAATGGAATACGGTATCACATACACGCATTATTCTCGGTCCCGCACATATCTCATATGCGCTCCTATTTCGTTTCGCTTGAGCCAGGAAACCTCTGTGTAGGACTCTAAAGACTCGTCAATACGCCGGCAGCAGATGATGATCATATCAAGCATCCACAAGCCGCAAGCGGTCTGCTAAACGTAACGGCCACCCGGGTATTGAGCGATCAGAAGATCGACGAGCAAGCCCGCTCACACTCCTGTGAATCCAACCAGTAACACTTACCGTACAGTCTGGTCTGTTCGTCTGATATGTCGCATATCTCGCCTAGGGGTGGTAAACGTCAGACCCCAATAGCTCGATAAGTCATGCCGACTTGAGGTCCATAACATTCGTGAAACTACTGATAACTCTTACCAGTATATCACAGCAACCCTGGCCAGGGATTTCCTGTTATGGCCAGTCGAGCATAGCACAACATCAACCCCCAATACCGGGAGAGACGAATCCCCTCCTATCGCTCATTGCCTCCATGTGAATCGGGACTGTACCCAAAAACCACCTGTTTGCACGACTCAGTAGAGCCGTGGTAGGGTGGAAATCAAAGCACAGTGGGAGACACACAAGACTCTATGACGATCTCGGGTCAACAGACTAAGCTATACCAGTGTCACCAGAGAACTGCCATCTGACGTGAGGTATAATACCATCTGGGAGTTCTCGGCGAGTCCGTTCAGTGTACCCAGTCTCCACTGAGCACCCGCATACCATCTTCGATGTCAAACACCAATGGATATGGGATCATCCATCGCCCATCGCATGGGTCGAGAAGATATGCGCTAGTCTACTCTGGAATATCGATGCCCCGTCTCGATATTCCCTCGACTAGGAACAATGAAGGATGTACTCATTGACTACCCAGGCCCCACTAGTATGATCTGCATCATAGTCCTGAAAGTCGAGTACACATCCTAAGGGCTTTATCAACATGTAATCAGAGAGACAGAAAGTATACATGTTAAGATAAAGAGCAACCAGATAGCGTACTATCATGTCGAGCAAGAAAGTCCTTCCTATATATGTCCCAGCATCCACTACAATATACATCCAATGTACAGTAATGGCCTCTAGGGCATACATATAACTAACAATATTAACTACTAAAAGTGTTAATTGTAAATAAAGAACATATGCGGGTTTATTTGTCAAAATATTATTATCATACGTTTCTTCATTTATAATTAATATAATTAGGAAAAATATATGCATATCATATTTAAATAAAATATCCATGAAATTATTAATTAAAATATGCATATCATATCAAATATTCTTAACCAATATTCTTAAGATATCATATCACTTTGAAAGTCAGGCCTGGAAAAAAGACATTTTTCAATATCTCAAATTAAACAAATGAAACTAACAATATGATTTAAAATATTGTGCAGATATTATAATAGATCAGTTCAGGTCTGAACTACAAGTAGGAGATCCACAGCAAATCGACCCACCAAACCAAATCTGCTGAATATTAAGAGAAAATTAAAGAATCTCGCAACGACAGAGACTAAGAGATATATTTTCAGAAGTTTTTTATAACACCCTAGTTCATTTATACCAGTTCTATTTTTGGGTATTTCTTTATTTGTTGCTATTCTTGATTTATTTTGTTTTGGGTGCAAATAATATAATTGGTATCTGTATTTGCATCCGACTTGACCCACTTGCTGGAAACCCATCTTGAATCCTTTTTATAATTTATCCCGGCTAGTTACGAGGATCCGTGCACTTTTAATATTGTTTATACTGCATACTGGTATTATATCTGGCATCTGCATTTTTTTAGTATAACAAATAAAGTAAAATAAAATATTTTAAAAATATCTAGCATGGCCTGCATCATACCCCTGACCCTGTGGTAGTATCCGTGTATTTTGTTCTCGTTCCGTTTAGTGAAACCGACTCGTTTGGATGGCTACGTGCATGCTACGTGTATCCGTTCTTGGGGGTATGCATTTTTTTTACCCGGATATCCTATTTTGATTTTGGTTGACACGTATATTAACCGTATTTTCAAAACATAATTTTAGACCCTACTCGGGCGTATTTTGGAGTAATTTTATATTAGCCAAAATTTCAAATCTAACAAATATTATATTCTTTAAATTTATATAACCGTTATACATACATACATATATATATATATATATATATATATATATTCGTTTAAAAAATTTTAACTAAAAACATTTTTTTTTAATATTCTTGACCCTTAAAATCTCACCTGCCTCTCTCTCTCTCTTCTCATTATATATATATATATATATATATATATATATATATATATATATATATATATATATATAATATAATATAATATAAATTTTAAACCCCATACATAAAATCCACTACTCCCTCTCTCCCTCCCACATCTTCTCAAAAATTTTCCCACCGCCTTCCTCGTCGCTCGAACCCACGCCGCGGCCACCGATGACGCCGTCATCGGCCTCCCCTCATCACCTCAACCACCTCCCCATCCTCACCTCAGTCTCCTCTTTCCCCGCTACAGTACCCCCGACGGCAGTCCAACCCAAGAAACCTCGACCCACGCCTCGCAGTCGTCGTCATCACGCCGGAGACCCCTTCCCATCGTCTCTCTCTCCCCCTCCCTCCTCTCTTTTTATCCCCAACACCCGAGATCTTCCCTCGCACCAAACCCTACACAAAACCCATAACCCCGAACCCTCACCTCTCCTGCACACCCTACCTCCATCACCGGCGATCCATCGCCGTCGCCTCACCTTCGCACCCTCATCTCCTCGACCTACACCTCTCCTCTCTCCTAGACCCGACCTTCTCTTCCTGCACCCAAAACCCTGCACGACCCCAAGAAAAGCCACTGCCTTGCCGGAGATCTGACCCCGTCGACCACAGTCGACGTCACCCACCTTGCCGCCTTCTCTGACCCCAGAGCCTCACCCAAACCCCAGTCCTCTTCTCTTCTTCTTCTTCTTGTTTCTTGTTTCCGTTTCCCGGTAATCGGCGGAGCCGTACCCTTCGCCGACGATCCGGGCAACCCACCAGACGTTCTCGTGCAGCGTGGTCACCTTCTTGATTTGCTTGGTTCAGTTTTGTACGCCCGCGTGTGCGTAGCGGCATTTACCGACATCATACGCGGCGTATACACCCCGTCGTGAGATCCGTTCAGGCAAGTTTATCTTGCTACATACTATGATACATATGTTGTATCCATATGAATAACAATATTACATGTTTATTTTATTGTGCATCCATATTACAATTTTACAGTTTTTCGATACCCGTGTGCATCCATACCGTTATTACATATCTAGTTGCATGCAAGTTTATCTTGCTATATGCTATGATATATATTTTGCATCCATATGAATAAAAATATCACATGTTGACTGCATTGTACATCCATATTATTGTTTTACTGTTTTCGGATATCCGTACGCATCCATATCAATAATTACATATTTGGTTGCATGCAAGTAGCTTGATATAGGCTATATTATTATACTCGCATCTATATTAATAAGAATATTGCATGTTTATGGTATTGTGCATCCATGTTACAGTTTTACCGTTTTCCGATATTCGTTCGCATCCGTATCATTTATTATATATCTAGTTGCATGCCAGATCACATTACTTCATGTTACTATTATATTAACACCCCATGCTTGATAATGTGCATCATGCGTAGTCATGGAGTTGTAGATATAATCCCTGATAGATATTTATGCATCCGTGTTTTACTGTGCATCCGTACTTTTATCGTGCACCTGTGCTTGCTACAGTTTTATTATGAGCATCCATTTGATACCTGTGCACTACCTGTCATGACCTGATATACCACTACTTTACATATTACCCGATCCTATTTCTAATGCCGACAATCCTGACATGTTGTCCTGACGGACGTATCCTGTTGTCTGCATAGACAAACATGTACCTGCTTGATCCTGTGTTGGCATTAGCTCCAGATTTATCAATACCTGACTTGAACACATAACTTGGGGGTAAGGGGAAATCAATGATGAAACCTGACTTGTAACTCAACAGTTCGACGCTTATACTGATCAGTTATACGGGCTAGGCCAGCCCCGGGATGCTGCTGCTGACATCATTCATCTGTACATGTTTCCTTCTTAATGCCTAGCGGCATGTCTCAGATTTCAGCCCGAGAATCTGGACCGTGGTCCCGGGCACGCACGGGATACTATTGAGTTACATCGATGATTCATTAAATTGATTTCAAAGACTTGAGAGTAACTAACCCAGTAGTATAGATTATTCACCACACGTCACATACACTGATACACTTCATTGTTCCATATTCATGTTTCTGTTATACACTTATTACTGTTCATACTCATGTCTGCATATCTCGTGTATCCTGTTCATTTATTATTGTTTGATATTATGACGCACTGACGTCTGGCTTTTGCATGGCCTAGATCTTCTACCTTTGTCACAGGCTGACCAGGAGTACTTCAGCCGACAGGCCGAGCAGTGAGGATCCTGTTAGTATCTAGTTTAGTTTAGTTTTATTTCCGTACTTTCATTTCCTGATGTGAGCCTGTATTTGGGACGTACTTTCCAGATTGTTATTGTTATTTGGATTTATTGCTTCCGCATATTATTTCTTAACTCGTTTATTCTGGCATATGGACATGTACTAGATAGTATATTTTTATTTTCCTATTCTTGATATCTTCTAGACAGCCGTAATGTGACTGTGGATGGATGTTTCCTAGCCATAGGTAGCATGGTTGGCTCTGTCACGTGCCGATCTTAGCGCACTCTGGGAAGCAGGGCGTGACAGGATTTGTTTGGTATTAGAGCCATAGGATTTAGGTTAATCGGGTTTGATTCTTTTGTAGTTGGGTTTTGGGCCCAATACACGAATCAGAAAATCTGTGATTAGGAACACGTCCTGCCACATTGTTATCGTGATTCTTGAATCATATCTTTCTCTTGACCCTTTGTCTTGACGGTATGCAAACAACTTTGCATGTCTACTTGAAAACTTCTGGTTCCCTATTGTTTCTCTCTATTATGATATTAGGATTTGGGCGACTTGAACGGAGTTATGTAATTGTACCCATGAACTGCAGCATGGTTACAATATGGTACTCTATTTAAGTAACTTGGAGTCCTAGTCTTGATTCATTTCCTTGTTTTATGATCGTTATATTACCTTGCTTCTCTCGGTTTCATTGCTTACCAGTTTATGTTTTATCGCAAGCTTGAATCCTGTTTACCGTGCTTATCTTCTTCGGTGTTTGGCTTCAGGTGAAGTCATTTCGGATATCCTACTTGTTCATGATTTTCCCGCATTAGCATTATTCGATTCTGGTGCATCCCATTGTTTTATGTCGTCCAAGTTTATTGCTGCATACTTGATTGCTTGTACGACCCTGTCTTGTTGTTGGGACATACACACTGGGAATGGAAAGATCATATCTAGTAGTGAGTACAAGGATTGTTCGGTTGTAATTTGCGGACGGGAGTTATTTGCAGATTTCTTGGTGATTGATGCCGGCAGTTATGATGTCTTCTTGGGAATGGACTTTCTCGGCACTTTCCACACTCACATTGATTGTAGGGCAAAGAAAGTGATTTTCCAGATTCCCGGACATCCGGAGTTTGTTTTTGCTGGAGGTATCAGTTCTGTCGGGCCAGTCGAGTTTAGGGCTAGGCCGACAAACAGTGTTCTTTCGTCGATGGAAGTTGATAAGGAGGAAGCGCCAGCTGTAGTTCGAGAGTTCATGGATGTGTTCGAGGACATCTCGGGTTTACAGCCAAAACGAGATGTGGAGTTCGCGATCGATCTTGTTCCTGGTGCAGCGCCAATATCAAAGGCGTACTATCCGATGACACCAGTGGAGTTGGAAGAAGTAAAGAAGTAGGTTACCGAATTGCTAGAGAAGGGTTGGATCCGTAGCAGCAATTCACCCTAGGGAGCTCCAGTTCTTCTAGTCAAGAAGAAAGATGGTACAAGGAGGATGTGTATCGATTATCAAGAATTAAACCGGGTGACTATTAAGAACAAGTACCCGATCCCTCGCATTGGCGAATTATTCGAGCAATTCAGTGGCGTGAGGGTATTCTCGAAGCTGGATTTGCGATCCGGATATCATCAAATTCGAGTTAAATCAGAGGATATCTGTAAGACTGTGTTCCGAACTCGATTTGGACATTACGAGTATTTAGTGATGCAATTCGGAGTCACGAATGCACCAGCGATATTTATGGACTTGATTAACCGAATCTTTTCACCGTTCTTGGACCAATTTATAGTGGTGTTCATCGATGATATTCTGGTCTACTCGAGGAGCCTAGAAGAGCATGTTGAACACTTGAAGATCGCATTGCAAACGTTGAGGCAAGAAAGATTATATGCGAAGATAAGCAAGTGCGAGTTTTGGCTTGAAGAAGTGAAGTTTTTGGGGCATGTCGTATCCAGAGATGGAATCGCTGTTGATCCTGAAAAGATTGCAGCAGTTCAAGATTGGCCGATTCCAAAGAATATAGCGGAGATCAGAAGTTTTCTTGGACTTGCCGGATATTATAGAAGGTTCGTGGAGAATTTTGCTCGTTTAGCTGAGCCTTTGACCAAGCTTATGCGAAAGGAAGTACCGTTCGTATGGACAGATAGATGTGCGTCATTTTTTGAGGTGTTGAAGCAAAAATTGATAACTGCTCCTATTTTGACCGTACCAGACGGTTCCGGAGGATTGGTGATTCATAGCGACGCATTTGGGAAAGGTTTGTGATGTGTTTTGATGCAGCATGAGAAGATTATAGCCTACGCATCGAAACAGTTGAAGACCCATGAGAAGAATTACCCAACTCATGATTTGGAGCTTGCAGCAGTGATTTTCGCTTTAAAGATTTGGAGACACTATTTACTGGGCGAAAGGGTCGAAATATTCACCGATCATTAAAGCTTAAAGTATGTGTTCACGCAGAAAGAGCTTAACATGAGGCAGCGTAGATGGTTGAAGCTGATGGCTGACTATGATCTTGATCTCAAGTACCATCCTGGGAAAGTTAATGTAGTGCCGGATGCGCTTAGTCGGTTGCCAGCAATTCGAATGTTGACTGTACAGAAGAAGCTTATCGATGATTTTTGGAGATTCGAGTTGGAGATCGTGTTACCGCATTCTTCAGGACAGTTGATACAGCTGCAAGTACAGTCGTCATTGATCGTTAATATTAAAGAAGCACAGTCACACGATCCAAGGTTGCTGAAGTTTCGAGAACAGGTAGAAGCGGGACTTCGAACAGACTTGTTGATTCATGAAGATAGTTCTTTGCGATATGGTAGTCGTTTGTGTGTGCCAAAAGGAGAAATTCGTGAAGAAACGCGCACAGTTCCGCTTATTCTGTACATCCAGTAGGCACGAAGATGTATCATGATCTACGACAGCATTTCTGGTGGGAAGGCATGAAAAGGGAGATTTCCCGTTTTGTAGCGAAGTGCTTGGTGTGTTAGCAAGTTAAGGCTGAACATCAAAGGGTAGCTGGTTTATTGCAACCACTTCCGATTCCTCAGTGGAAGTGGGAACATATAACCATGGATTTCGTGATAGCTTTACCACGGAGTCCAAAGGGCAACAATGCAGTTTGGGTGATTGTTGATCGACTGACCAATGCAGCTCATTTCATACCGTTTCGAATTGGTCAGTCGACGGAAGCGTTGGCAGAGCGGTACATGGAGGAGATTGTGAAATTCCATGTAGTACCTGTGAGCATCATTTCCAACCGTGATACCCGATTCTTATCGCACTTCTGGAGGAGTTTACAGGAAAGTTTGGGAACGCGATTGAAGTTTAGCACTGCTTATCATCCCCAGTCAGATGGTCAGTCGGAGAGAATGATCCAAACTCTTGAAGACATGTTGAGAGCTTGCATGTTAGACTTCAAGGGTTCGTGGGAGGATCATTTGCACTTAGTGGAGTTCTCGTATAATAACAGCTTTCAGGCGACTATTCAGATGGCTCCATTCGAAGTATTGTATGGTCGCAAGTGTCGCTCACCCGTTTGTTGGGATGATGTTGGAGAACGGAGATTGTTGGGACCGGTTCTTGTCATGCAAACAGTAAAGAAGGTTAATACTATCCAGAATCACATGAAAGCAGCACAGGATCGACAGAAGAGTTGGGCCGATACATCGAGAAGACCTCTAGAGTTCGCTGTTGGTGATCTTGTATTCTTGAAGATATCACCGACTAGAGGAGTGATTCGTTTTGGTAGTCGAGGCAAGCTTAGTCCTCGATTCGTGGGGCCTTTCGAGATTATGGAGCGTGTTAGAGAAGTAGCTTATCGATTGGCATTACTACCATCATTGGCGAGTGTTCATGACGTGTTTCATGTATCTCAACTCCGTAAGTATGTGCGAGATGAAACACATGTGCTAGATCATTCGGAGCTGACTGTAAGAGAGGACTTAACTTACGAGGAACGACCGATGTCGATTGTTGATCGAAAAGAAAAGGTCCTCAAGAACAAGGTTATCCCGCTCGTACTTGTTTCATGGGAAAATCGCTCGCATGGAGAATCGACTTGGGAATGAGAAGATAAGATTCGACAGAAATTTCCAGATCTCTTCTTGTAGATTCATGTTTGTTTATCTTTTCTTGTTCCGGGAATTTCGATGACGAAATTCTTTTTGTAGCTGGGTATAATGTAACACTCTAGTTCATTTATACTAGTTCTATTTTTGGGTATTTCTTTATTTGTGGCTATTCTTAAATTATTGTGTTTAGGGTGCGAATAGTGTAATTGGTATCTGTATTTGCATCTGACCCGACCCGCTTGCTGGAAACCCGTCTTGATTCCTATTTATGATTTATCCCGGCTAGTTACGAGGATCCGTGCACTTTTAATATTGTTTATACTGCATACTGGCATTATATCTAGCATCTGCATTTTTTTTATTATAACAAATAAAGTAAAATAAAATATTTTAAAAATATCTAGCATGGTCTGCATCATACCCCTGACCCTGTGGTAGTATCCGTGTATCTTGTTCTCGTTCCGTTCAGTGAAACAGACTCGTTTGGATGGCTACGTGCACGCTACGTGTATCCGTTCTTGGGGGTATGCATTTTCATTACCCAGATATCCTATTTTGATTTTGGTATATTAACCGTATTTTCAAACCATAATTTTAGACCTAATCCGGGTGTGTTTTGGAGTATTTTATATTAGCCAAATCTCAAATCTAACCAATATTATATTATTATAATTTATAAAACCGTTACATATATATTCGTTTAAATTTTTTTTAACTAAAAATATTGTTTATTTAATATTCTTTACCCTCAAAATCTCACCTGCCTCTCTCTCTCTCTCTCCCCTCATTATATATAATATAAATTTTAAACCCCATACACAAAACCAACTGTTCCCTCTCTCCTTCCATCATCTTCTCAAAAATTTTCCCGCCGCCTTCCTCGTCGCTCGAACCTATGCCGCAGCCCTTGCTCGCCTCGTCGTCGTCGCTGCCACCGACAACGCCCTCATCGGCCTCCCCTCATCACCTCAACCTCCTCCCCATCCTCACCTCTCTCTCCTTTATCCCCGCTACAGTACCCCCGACGGCAGCCCAACCCAAGAAACCTCGACCCACGCCTCGCAGTCGTCGTCATCACGCCGGAGACCCCTTCCCGTCGTCTCTCTCCCCCCTCTCTCCTCTCTTCTTCTCCCTAACACCCGAGATCTTTCCTCGCACCAAACCCTGTACAGAACCCATAACCCCAAACCTTCACCTCTCCTACACACCCCACCTCCATCACCGGCGATCCATCGCCGTCGCCTTACCTTCGCACCCTCATCTCCTCGACCCACACCTCTCCTCTCTCCTCTACCTAGACCCGACCTTCTCTTCCTGCACCCGAAACCCTACACGACCCCAAGAAAAGCCACTGCATTGCCGTCGATCCTCGCCGGAGATCCGACCCCATCGACCACCGTCGACGTCACCCACCTTGCCGCCTTCTCTGACCCCAGAGCCTCACCCAAACCCCATTCCTCTTCTCTTCTTCTTGTTCTTCTTGTTTCTTGTTTCCGTTTCCAGGCAATCGCCGGAGCCATACCCGTCGCCGACGATCCGGGCAACCCACCAGACGTTCTCGTATAGCGTGGTCACCTTCTTGATTTGCTTAGTTCAATTTTGTACGCCCGCGTGTGCGTAGCGGCATTTACCGACATCGTACGCGGCGTATACACCCCGTCGTGAGATCCGTTCAGGCAAGTTTATCTTACTACATGCTATGATACATATATTGCACCATATAAATAAAAATATTACATGTTTATTTTATTGTGCATCCATATTACAATTTTACATTTTTTCGATACCCGTATGCATCCATACCATTATTACATATCTAGTTGCATGCAAGTTTATCTTGCTACATGCTATGATACATATTTTGCATCCATATGAATAAAAATATCACATGTTGACTGCATTGTACATCCATATTATTGTTTTACTGTTTTCGGATATCCGTACGTATCCATATCATTAATTACATATCTGGTTGCATGCAAGTAGCTTGATATAGGCTATATTATTATACTCGCATCTATATTAATAAGAATATTGCATGTTTATGGTATTGTGCATCCATGTTACAGTTTGACCGTTTTCCGATATCCGTTCGCATCCGTATCATTTATTATATATCTAGTTGCATGTCAGCTCACATTACTTCATGTTACTGTTATATTAACATCCCATGCTTGATAATGTGCATCATGCGTAGTCATGGAGTTGTAGATATAATCCCTGATAGATATTTGTGCATCCGTGTTTTACTGTGCATCCGTACTTTTATCGTGCATCCGTACTTACTACAGTTTTATTATGAGCATCCGTTTGATACCTATGCACTACCTATCATGACCTGATATACCATTACTTGACATATTACCTGATTCTGTTTCTAATGCCGACAATCCTGACATGTTGTCCTGACGGACGTATCATGTTGTCTGCATAGACAAACCTGTACCTGCTTGATCCTGTGTTGGTATTAGCTCCAGATTTATCAATACCTGACTTGAACACATAACTTGGGGGTAATGGGAAATCAATGATGAAACCTGTTTTGTAACTCAACAGTTCGACGCTTATACTGATCAGTTATACGGGTTAGGCCAGCCCCGGGATGCTGCTGCTGACATCATTCATCTGTACATGTTTCCTATTTAATGCCTAGCGGCATGTCTCGGATTTCAGCCCGAGAATCTGGACCGTGGTCCCGGGCACGCACGGGATACTATTGAGTTACATCGACGATTCATTAAATTGATTTCAAAGACTTGAGAGTAACTAACCCAGTAGTATAGATTATTTTCATTAAATTGATTTCAAAGACTTGAGAGTAACTAACTCAGTAGTATAGATTATTCACCGCACGTCACATACACTGATACACTTCTCTGTTCCATATTCATGGTACTGTTATACACTTATTACTGTTCATACTCATGCCTGCATATCTCGTATATCCTGTTCATTTATTATTGTTTGATATTATGACGCACTTACATCTTGGTTTTGCATGGCCCATATCCTCTGCCTTTGTCGCAGGTTGACCAGGAGTACTTCAGCCGACAGGCTGAGCAGTGAGGATCCTGTTCGTATCTAGTTTAGTTTAGTTTTATTTCCGTACTTTCATTTCCTGATGTGAGTGTAGGGTGTTTTTCGTCACCCCATTGATATGGGAATACGCGCGCGCTTGTCAGGCGCATTACAAATTCCCCCTGCCTACGGTAGGCTGGGGTTTATTGATTGTGGGGATCCGAATCTCCGGCAGTTGCGGACTAAGCTGCCGCTAATTACCCCTCGCATTTTGAGCGAGGGAACCTCCGATTAACGGGTTAAACTGGTCATGCGAACTCAATGTGCAGTGTTGTGTTTTGGAGGGGTTTTGGATATATCGGGAGCCCCGCAGAGTTTTTACGGGGGTCCCGCTACCCGGATAGCGGGCTGGGGGTCAAGGGGGTTAGTGTCCCCCTTGCGGGGTGCAGGGCAGCACCCCGGCCCAAAACTTTTTTTAAGAGGGATGGTGTTGTAAAGCATGTGTGTGTGTGTATAAAGGGAAAGGGCATCCAAAGGATGCGTGGGGGCCAGCGCCTTGTGTGTCTAACACGCGAGCGCTGGGCGCTTAGGCGCTGACGCGCCACGTGCTTGGCACGTGGGCACAGGGCGCTTGAGTGCCAGGCGCTCGAGCTCTAGCGCGCCACGTGGGCGCTGGGCGCTCGAGCGCGAGCGCGCGCTCAAGCGCTAGTGCACCACATGTCCGGCACGTGGGCGCTGGGCGCTTTGAGCGCAAGGCGCTTGAGCGCTAGCGCACCACGTGCCCGGCACATGGACGCTGGGCGCTTGAGCCCTCGAGCGCTAGCGCACCACGTGCCCGGCACGTGGGCGCTTGAGCGCTCGGACGCCGGCGAGAAAAAGGGGCTTTTAGTCCCAGAAATAGAATTTAAAATCCCAAAAGAGGATTTAGAGTGGAGTTAAACTTCTAAGATATTTTGGAGTTGATGAAAGGGGTTCTTCTTGGGAGCCCTGGATCTTCCCCAAAATGGGGTTTTCGGAGATGGGCCTCCTTCTTCCTCCTCTGTTGGCCGGATCTTGAAGATCAAAAGATGTGAGATTTTAAAAATCTCTTCTTTTTGAGATCAGATGGGAGATCTGAGCTCCCCTTTGTGGGTTTTATGGTGAAAAACTATTTAGTTTTGGAAAAGAGGGGTAAAACTCTTGATTTAATTCAAAAGAAAGAAAAAGGTTTAGAACCTTCAGAAAGGGGAAAGCGGCACAAACCCTAGATTTTGAGGGGAATGAAAATTCTATTAGATATTTTCATCATGTTGCCTTATATAGGCCTACATATTTACATATAGCCCCTTGGGCTTTACAAAATGGCATTTTGCCCATCCCATGGCTCATGTGCCATTTCTTTTTGCACATAAGCTATGGGCTTTACAAAAATTTGGTTTTATGCCCATTCATGTATAATAAATTACATCAAAATTATTTGTTACATGATTTTTATTTCAGCATGGGGGAGGCCGGCCGCTTCATGTTCCGGCTCGACTCGGGCATGGGCCCACTTGACCTGGGCTTGGGCCCACCTGGCTTGGGGTTGACCTTGACTTTGACTTGGTCAACCGGGGTGCAATTTTCGACCCCAACAAAGTGCCCCCATCAATAAATGCACACCACATGTAGGTTGTGTGCATGAAATTAAGGATTTTCTTTCGCGTGGAGGCGACTTGCTTTGGTTCCCACTTTTTAGGATGCACTCCCCTTTTTACGACGTGGACGGTCGACGGTTGATGCGTCTCCGAGACAGAGTGTCCGTGGTAGACGTTTCCCTGGCCCGGAGTGATCCGGTTCCTACTTTGTAGGAAGCCTGCACTGCTCTTTTTGCGACATGGACGGTCGACGCTCTGATCCGGAGCGATTTGGTTCCCGATTTGTGGGAAGCCTGCACTACCCTTTTTGCGACATGGACGGTCGACGCTTGACATGTTTCCGAGACGGAGTGTCCATGGTAGACGTTTCCTTGACCTGGAGTGATCTGGTTCCTGCTTTGTAGGAAGCCTGCACTGCCCTTTTTGCGACATGGACGGTCGACGCTCTGATCCGGAGCGATTTGGTTCCCGATTTGTGGGAAGCCTGCACTGCCTTTTTTGCGACATGGACGGTCGACGCTTGATGCGTAGCGATTCGGTTCCCGATTTGTGGGAAGCCTGCACTGCCCTTTTTGCGACATGGACGGTCGACGCTCTATTTGACTTGCTCTGCTTCCTGCAGTGTCAGGGGTGAACTTGACTTGCTCCACTTCTTGCGGTGTCGAGATTGGATTCTGACTTGCTCTGCTTTCTGTGGTGTCGGAGTTGAAGTTGACTTGTTGATTATGATTTGGGATGACATCAGCATCGCTATACTGGAATATGGTATCAGGAGCGAATCATCATCTGTCTTTGAGAGGATTTTGGGATTGGTTTTTTGTCGGCATCTGCATTGCTGCAATGGAATAATGCCAGGAGCAACTCATCATTTGCCCTGGAAGGATTTGGGAATTGGTGGCTTAGGAGACAGGTTTAGCTCCCTATCACCTAAGTCTTTTCAATTTTATAGGCCGTAACGGTCTCATAAAAGCATTTTCTCCCTACGAGTCGAAAAGATCTCGTAGGTGTATTTATTCCTTAGGAGTCATGGGGACTCCTAAGTGTTTTGCTCCTTTGTGAGTCGTAAGGATCTCACGCGGGAATTTTTTCCTCACAAAGTCGAGAGGACTTTGTGAGTGCATTTCATCTTTTTTTCACGAGTTTGCGCCCTTTCGGGTTTTCACAAACTCGCCGGCAATCCTGCTGTTTTTACTCACGGAGCCCTTTTGGGTTTTCATCCGTGCCCATTTTGCTTGTGGACATACCTTTTTTTATTTTTTTATTTTTTTATTTTTTGAATCTTCATAGCCGGTGGGACTTTGAATGTAGTCTCGCCGGTAGGACTTGGGAGAGATTGGGATCGTTTTACGCCCGTGGATTGTATACGGTTTTGCAGGATGTATGATCCAGACCGTAGGGCCGGAAAAATTTCAGGACTTTGTTGGCGTCTGCATCGCTGCACTAGAATATGGTATCAGGAGCGACTCATTATTCGCCGTTGGGGTATGGGATTTGGAATTTGGTTGGCGTCTGCATCGCTGCACTGGAATATGGTACGCGTCTGCATCGCTGTACTGGAATATGGTACCATGAGAGACTCATCATTCGCCATTGGGGTATGTGATTTAGAATTTAGTTGGCGTCTGCATTGCTGCACTGGAATATGGTACCAGGAGTAACTCATCATTCGCCACTTGGGGATTGGGAAGCGATGGCTTAGGAGACAGGTTTATATCCCTATCACCTAAGGCTTTTCAATTTTATGGGCCGTAAGGGTCCCATAAAAGCATTTTCTCCCTACGAGTCGTAAGGATCCCGTAGGTGCATTTTCTCCTTAGGTGTCGTGAGGACCCCCAAGTGTGTTTTTCCTTTATGGGTCGTAAAAATCCCACGAAGGTTTGTTCTCCTCATGCATCGTGAGAACACATGAGTGGGTCTTCCCAATGGACCATAATTCCAACGGCGGAGACCAGCCGCGTAACTGGTGACTGCGGTGGGGCATGGGTATGATGAGAATTATTTGAGCACATGGATTGTATACGATGGTCAACTTGGGGACCAACTGTAGGGCAGGGAGAATTTTGGGAAATTGGATTTTGGTTGGCGTCTGCATCGCTGCACTGGAATATGGTACCAGGAGCGACTCATCATTCGCCCTTTTTTTTTAAATTATTTTATTTTATTTTATTTTAATTATTTTTTTTAACCGCGATTGCTCTATCATTTCAGCTTTTCTTACCGCGAAGGTCGCGATTGCCCTATCATTTCGGCTTTTTATTCGCGGTTGCCCTATTATTTCGGCTTTATTTTCATCTTTATTTTTACTCGCTGATTTTTATTGCGAGTTGTCCCATCATTTCGGCCTTTTCTTTTATTTATTTATTTATATTTTTTGTTTTATTTACACATTTTTACATCCCCAGTTTAACGACTTAGAGGTCGACTATTCCCAGTTTAATGACGTGGTGGTCGACTGTTCCCAGTTTAATGACGTGGCGGTCGATTATTCCAAGTTTAACGACGTGGTGGTCAGCTGGAGTTCCCAGTTTAACGATGTGGTGGTCAGTTGACGGGGAGCTTAGAGAAGATACCCGATTGAGCAGTTGTCAGGGACACCGCTGGAGCTTGCCCGAAATGCCTTATTACTTTGTCGGTGTTGATGGTCGTGCCCCCAGCTGGGGCCGAGGAAAGCCGTTCAAATACTGACTTGCGTTTGAAGATTGCAGTCGAAAGTCGTTAAATCCTGCACAAAGAAGCATGATTTCAGTACAGGCAATCAATGTATATTGATTGAGTTCGCATGAATATTTAACCCGAAATATGGGAGGAGAGATTGGTCCCACCGGACGTGCCAGAATCTGTAGGGTATTTTTCGTCACCCCATTCAGATGGGAATACGCGCGCGCTTGTTAGGCGCATTACAGATTCCCCCTGCCTAGGGTAGGCTGGGGTTTATTGATTGTGGGGATCCGAATCTCCGGCAGCCGCGGACTTTGCTGCCGTTAATTACCCCTCGCATTTGGAGCGAGAGAACCTCCGATTAACGGGTTAAACTGGTCATGCGAACTCAATGTGCAGTGTTGTGTTATGGAGGGGTTTTGGATATATCGGGGGCCCCGCAGAGTTTTTACGGGGGTCCCGCTACCCAGATAGCGGGCTGGGGGTCAAGGGGGCTAGCAGCCCCCTTGCGGGGTACGGGGTAGCGCCCCGGCGCAAAACTTTTTTTTAAGAGGGACGGTGTTGTAAAGTATGTGTTTGTGTATATGTGTATATATATAGGGAAAGGGCATCCAAAGGATGCGTGGGGGCCAGCGCCTCGCGTGTCTAACACGCGAGCGCTGGACGCTTAGGCGCAGGCGCGCCACGTGCCCGGCATGTGGGCGCAGGGCGCTTAGGCGCAGGCGCGCCACGTGCCCGGCACGTGGGCGCTGGGCGCTGGGCGCTTTGAGCGCAAGGCGCTCGAGCGCTAGCGCACCACGTGCCCGGCACGTGGACGCTGGACGCTTTGAGCGCAAGGCGCTCGAGCGCTAGCGCGCCACGTGCCCGGCACATGGGTGCGGGGCGCTTGAGCGCGAGTGCATCACGTGCCCGGCACGTGGGCGCTTGAGCGCTCGGGCGCTTGGACGCCGGCGACAAAAAAGGGCTTTTAGTCCTAGAAATAGGATTTAAAATCCAAAAAGAGGATTTAGAGTGGAGTTAAACACCTAAGATGTTTTGGAGTTGATGAAAGGGGTTCTTCTTGGGAGCCCTGGAACTTTCCCTAAATGGGGTTTTCGGAGATGGGTCTCCTTCTTCCTCCTCTGTTGCCCCAATCTTGAAGATCAAAAGATGTGAGATTTTAAAAATCTCTTCTTTTTGAGATCTGATGGGATATCTGAGCTCCCCTTTGTGGGTTTTATGGTGAAAAACTATTTAGTTTTGGAAAAGGAAGAGTAAAACTCTTGATTTAATTCAAAAGAAAGAAGAAGGTTTAGAACCTTTAGAAATGGGAAAGAGGCACAAACCCTAGATTTTGAGGGGAATGAAAAGTCTATTAGATATTTTCATCATGTTTCCTTATATAGGCTTACATATTTACATATAGCCCCTTGGGCTTTACAAAATGGCATTTTTCCCATCCCATGGCTCATGTGCCATTTCTTTTTGCACATAAGCCATGGGCTTTACAAAAATTTGGCTTTATGCCCATTCATGTATAATAAATTACATCAAAATTATTTGTTACATGATTTTTATTTCAGCATGGGGGAGGCCGGCCGCTTCATGTTCCGGCTCGACTCAGGCATGGGCTCACTTAACCTGGGCTTGGGCCCACCTGGGTTGGGGTTAACCTTGACTTTGACTTGGTCAACAGGGGTGCAATTTTCGACCCCAACAGTGAGTCCGTATTTGGGACGTACTTTCCATATTGTTATTGTTATTTGGATTTATTGCTTCTGCATATTATTTCTTGACTCGTTTATTTTGGCATATGGACATGTACTAGATAGTTTATTTTTATTTTCCTGTTCTTGATATTTTCTAGACAGCCGTAATGTGGCTGTGGAGGGATGTTTCCTATCCAAAGGTAGTATGGTTGGCTCTGTCACGTGCCGATCTTAGCGCACTCTGGGAAGCGGGGCGTGACATTTTTTATCAGAAAGATCTCCAAATATCAAGAAGAAAAGGCACGAGAAATTTGGAAGCTCCAACCTATCAAGGGGCGGCGGATCCGCGGTCAAATAGGGCTTGGGGCGGCCGAAGCCATGTCGTATGGTGGCCGTAGGATGTGAAACTTCAAGGGCTTGATCGTAATTTCACACACTCCAATATGAAATCTAGGGTTTCACATTCCAGAGCCTATATAAAGGACCGAAAGCTATCTATCAAAATTATCAACGAGCTATCCATTGATTGATTAAGATCTAGCTAGCAAACTTGGGTTTTGTAAATTACTTATTTAACGAGCAACTTTTGTAATGCAATAGTTAATCAATAAAACTAGTTCTTTCTTTTAATTTTGTCACATTTAGTTTCCGCATTTATTTTCTGTAATTACTTTCCGTGTTTACATTCCACAATTACATTCTGCATTTACTTTCTGCATTTTTAATTTTAATTATGGGTTCTGTTTTCTTCCAACTTTTTTCTACTACGTTGATCTCCATGAGCGAGTAAGTTCTTTCTTATTAGGATTTGTAGAATATGGTAGAATAATGAATGAACAATATCTTTTCAATTGTTTTTAAAGTTTTAATTTTTATAAATTTTAGTAAAATGAATATTAACCCTCTTATCGGGCGCGCTACCAATTCATAATAGTGACGACCACGATTTGAGATTCGTTAGGATTTAAGATAAATAGAGATCAATGAAAGAACAAGTGTCAGTAGAGGGAAACCCTAATTCCCCCAAGAACCCTAATGCACATTCATCGCTATTTCTCTAGTATTAAATAATTAAAAAAAATTATTTTTAAAACTTCATCTATTAACTACTAAATCGTATAAACCTTACAAGCTCTTCTATTATAAATTTTTCAAACCGTCTTAATAATAATTGATACCAATCCTACTTTTCTTCCTTCAACTCGTCTAATACAAGAAAAACAGTTCACCGTTTCTCTATGAACGACCCGTACTCATCTCGGCTAGTTATTTGCGATACCATCTTGATTGCAGTATTTAGGAACATATATAGACACTTTTTCACGACCAATCAGTTAGCGGCTTCATATAATGGAGGAACAGAGTTTTATTTAGCCTTCATATGTGCTAATGGTGAATGTATGCCTTCAACCTATCAATGAAGCAGTTGAGGTGAGCAACGTTGACATACGTCCGAATGGCAAAATTTAGACATTAAATCATAGCTATTAATTCTTTAAATTGAAAATTATATGCAGCTTGCTTAGAACTTACAAGCAGCTGCTTACAAATTACAGACAAATTCTTACAAGTTATTGGCAACTGCTTAGAACTTACAGACAACTGCTTACAAGTTACAGGCAACTTTTATAGAAGTTATAGGCAACTACTTAGATATTACAGGCAAATAATTTGCATGAATTATGTTACCAACAACAAATGAAAATAAGCACTTGCCTATAATATCTATGAAGTTTCCTGTAATTTGTAAGTAGTTTCCTATAACATATATGCAACTTTGGTATATGTTACAGGAAAATTTGGTAGATGTTCCAAGCAATATTATAGATATTATAGGAAATGTTATAGATGTTCATAGTTTTTTAGAAAAGAAACAATTTCGAATTGGAATGTATGATTAATAGAAAGGGTATCCATTTTACCTAATTTGTATATCGGCCCTTGTCGATTCCTCGGACGCTGTCGATTTTTTGGCCGCTTTCGATTTATCCGACGTCATTTACTCCAATTCAGGAGCCACTCATTTAGCTGACGTCTTTTTCGCCAATTTCAATGCCAATGTCGATTTAGCCGTCTTATCCTTTGATTTAGGAGTCATTCTGTAAGGAGAATGGTGATGAAGTTATTCTCGTGACAGAGGAGGGGGTCTTGGAGGACGACAAGAATACGGTGAAGGTGTGATGTTTTGATGTCGACTTAGGGCCGACGAGAGGATAGGCGAGGGCTCTAGGGTTAGGGTTATCGACGACGAGAGGTGATTTGGGGCGGGGAGTTTTGGTGTTGACTTGGGGAGGCGAGGTTGCGACGAGGACGACGGTGGCGAAGAAGGCGGGGACGCGACGGTGACGAAGATAGACGTGGGTTCTCGGCTGCTCGAGGAACAGAGAGTGAGAAAGAGAGAAAATTTTGAATGGGGGTATTTTCGTTCATGCATTAAATTATAATACCAGGCCTTGGCCAAGGGGTGTTTAGACCAAAATTCTAAAATTAATCACACGTCACCATTTTTTCTTGGGCCCGGGGTTTTCAACAATTTACCCTAAAATTAATCACACGATAGAGTTAATGACAATTACAAAACAACATAGTCAATAATACCAATAATTCATTGAGAATCGATAGCAAGATCCCATTAAAACATATATAATTTATGAATAACTCTAGAAAACCAAAACCATACGATACTAATTCACATCGGGTCTAGACCTAGCGATCCTGTGTCTTAGATTCGCTCAGAGCAGTCTCGAAATCCAAAACCTTTAGGTTTCGATTGGCATCCAGTGAAAAGTTTTTGCATATCAGATGATCACAATTTGCCATGAATTGCAAAAGTGTGAAGAATTTTTTTTTTTGCAACTATTCAATCAAATAAAAAACATTCAATGGGAAGAACAAAAAAATATATATACCAATAATTTATCTAATATCCGTCAATATAAAAAAAAACCAAAACAGAAATTGATACTAATTAAGAAAATTATATAGCAATCTTAATAGAGGAAAGAGAGAAGAACAATGAGAAGAGAGAGAAGAACAATGAGAAGAGTAATCGTGTTTTTCGCAAAATCTAAATCAGATAAAAAAATTGTTAGAAAATAAATGGCAGTAAAAAAAAGTTTAGATTGGAACAACTTTATATATTTATTATATTATTACTACTTTTAAATCAAAGAAGAGTATTATTACCCTTTTCATTAAAAAAGGGGAAAAAATATTACTTGATGCTTCTATTACTTTCTTTGAAGAAACAAACGATGCAAAGCTTATTTGGACGACATCACTGCTTGAAAGAGGTGATCCTCATTTTAGAGGTTCGACGTTGGTGTCGAGGAATGAACAGATCAATCACGGACTATGGAGATTTAGAGAAAAGGTCGAATCCAAAAGAGATCTAGAATTACAACAATCTGAAATATATAATAAAGGATGAAATGATGAACCCAATCTCCAACTAATAGAGACAACAAAAAGATTTTGTGCCCGCCAGATAGATTGCCGCCCAAAAAAATTTTCTTTGTTGCCAAAATTCTCTCTGTAATAGCTAAACATGTTTTGGCTCAATTCAGGCCATGTTTAATTTTGACATGGACAAATGCTTCAATGTTAAACATGTAACTTTAAAATATTGATTAGTTTCGGGCATAAAAGAACAATTTTTCAATAGTTGTTTTAGGGGTGCAAATTCGAATGACTCGGGCTCAAGTTCAATTTAGGTTGGATTCGATAGGAAATTTATCGATTTGAGCTCATGTATTAAGAAGCGCTTGAACGAGAAAAGACTTATCCGCTAACGAACTGAACTTACATGGGAAACATACAAGTCGGCTTATTTAAATTTGGAGTTATATGTACGCGTGTCAATGTGTCGGGTCTAGACTCAAGCCTGACGCAGGGCTCGGCATAATCGCATCTTGACCTACATCCAACCCATCCATACCCATTTACTGGCATAATAAATGTGTTAGGTTGGGTTTTAGTTTGAGACGTGAACAATTTATCTTTTAATTATATTTAAGTAATTTATCTACTGAATCCATTAAATTATTTTTAAATATGCGTTAATTTTTGGAATTTTCTTGTTATTTATAGTGATGCACTTATAAAATTGTGAAGTCAATAAATAAGTCTGGGTAGATGAGTTACTGGATTATTAGTGGGTCTGGTCCATTCCGTATAGACGCTTATAATAAATTAAATGGTAGGGTTTTGCTCTATAAATTTAAACGAGTTGAGTTTGGAACATGCTACTCGATCCATTTAAGGGCCTAGTTATATGAAAGGGTTTGACTCGAATTAAAAAATGTTATAAAATTGATGCAATAGTAAAATTATATCATAACGTCCGAGTTTTTTTAGGCACTTATAAATTGAGAAGTAGATAAATAGGTCTGCAGTGACCCGACCATTACTGAATCTGGGTCTAGATCCATTTCATATAGACCTATTGGTTAAATGAACTGTTCTTGGTCCATAAAATATAAATGACTCCCGATAGGGAGCATGCTAGACCCGAACCGACCAACTTACGAGCTAGTTATATAACAGGGTTTGACCAGAATTTAATGGACTTGAGGGTTAGAAGTTCGTGCTAGCATAATATGATACAATCTACCAAGTATATGCTTGTCAGTGGGTCAGGTTTGGATGGCAATCCAGACATGTTGATACAAACCGGGTCTAGTATGAGTGTGATTGGAACTAGAATAGGTCTAGTTCAAGGACATTCCAAATAGACCCCTTGGGCAAATGAGCATGTTTGGATCCATCAAAATTAAATGAGTACCTAACATGACCATTCACAAGTCTAATTCGGATGTAGAAACAAATTATTTAATTGTACATCCAATTTATGTTTTGGAACATGCTAGCTCTAACCAAACCCTACTCATTCCCCTATTGCGGCCTTTAGGGATGACTGGACCGGGTTGGATGGGTTTTTGAAAAATTTAATACCTGCATTGAAATTTATAGCCGAAACCCAAATCCCGCCTGACCCCGACGAGACCACACGTTAAACCCAAACCGAAGAATTATTGTGAATCCTTTATTTTCTCGTTCAACGCAGTGTATCCCAGTGTATCAGTGAAAGTGGTCTTGCTCCGCGATTGAGTTTAAAACCACTCAATATATTATTTTGAAAATTAAGTTACTTCATCCAGTAATTGAACTCCTTATATTGTATTGCTAGAAATTCTAATGCAATGAATTAGAGTTTATATTTATCAGCGTGCTCTCCCAAATTCTGATTTATCTGCTGTGTCATCTTTATTGTGTTCATACAGGACAAGGGTTTCGTTGCTAAACTGACATTATGTTGAAGGTGCTTCTAGGAAGAACTGTAGTAAAAGGATTTTAATAAGAATGACTGGAGGAAATAGAGAATTCAGTGATATTTCAATGAGAACCTGAGTCATACATTAATGTAGAAATAGTGCATTGTTAACAGAATGGACCTTTGACGATAAGGTACCTTGACAGAGGAAGTTCTAAAATAAAAGTATCATGCCGGGTTTGAACTGTACTCCAATTCAATGCTAAATATTATCAGAGATGAAAACTTAGATTAACTCGGGGAAATAACTTTTTGCAGGACGACAACCATGATGAAGATGTTGAACAAGAAGGTTAATTGCGGTAATTTGCACGGACAAGTGTAGACTATTCAGAATTGTGAGGATATGGTTGATCACTTTGAAGAGTTAAGAGGATAAAGATGCTGCGAAGACCACATGTTTGGACTGGCATAAGTGCAAGCTGTTAGTGATATATGCCTTAGTGACCATTATTATATAGTACATGATTGTATATTATATTTTGGAAGCTTGAGATATATACAGATATAATAACAATTTTGCTTAATATGATAGTATGCTATCTGATTTCTATCTATTTTAACATGTGTATATTTTTTTAACTTATATACATGTTGATAGAGCTCGTAGAATCTTTTACTTGACTACCAGCGTTGTGATGGCAATCACGCTAGTGAGGACTGGATAGTATATAAGCACATCCTAAATTTGTCTCTAGTCCTGGGTAGTCGTTACGTACAGCTAGTGTCACTGACGAGCTTGTAGTTAAACCCACTGCCAGCGTACTGTCGAGTCTTTAGAGTCTCAGACAGAGGGTTTCTCTGGTTCAGGCGAAACGATGTAGAGACCGTATGATTTTACGTGCAGGTTTTCGATCATATACATATACTAGATACACGTATTTTTGATCGGACGGATAATACTAGCGGGCTTAGAATTAAACCGCATTCTAGTATTATATTATTGGATTATTTTTATCTCTTGGTAATCGCAGTACGAATACAGGTATGTATATACGGTAAAGGGTATTCTTGTAATTTCACAAGAGTGTTTCTAGAATAAGACACCTCATTTGTAATTAATCAATTTATTTAAATGGATAATGAGGTGGAGGTATGAGTTGTTTTTTAACCTTGGGTGAAGCATGAATATATGAGATGACTCACTCATTTAGATAATTATTGAAGCATGTCACATTATTTTTATTGTAAAATGATATGCTTGATATTATCACAATAACCATTCTTCATATTATTCTCATCACAACACTCTCTCTCCTCCTTTGCTTTCTTCTTCTTTCTCAAACCCTAAACACTCTCATGAGTTGAGAAATTTAGGGTTAATGAGATAAGTTAATCCAATAAATATTCTCTACATCTCTTAAGCTATATAAATTAGCAAACTAGCTACTTTAGTTATCTCATTCTAGAGGTTAGAACATGAACCATAGACTCTCGAGCGGATCATCTTCGACTCGAGAATGTAGGGTTCCTAGGCACCCTAATGAGGTCTCACAAGGCATCAACCATGTCAATTTCAAAAATACGGTGCCGAGAAACCCTAGACTACGGATCGTTAGCTAGATGTCTAGGCGAAAATGAAACTAGTTAACAACTTAACTAAAGTTTAAACGGAAATACAACCTTTGTAGATCCGGTGCTCTACCTCCATAGCTCCGCAACGAAGTCCCCTCGCTGTCCAAATGAGTTCCCGGGCTTTAGTGTCGGCTTCGTCGGAGAAATGGCGAGCTAGGTCGTCGATGTCCATGCCGAAGATGATCTACGTCGAGACATCGCTAGATCAAGCTCCACCTTCACCAAGCCATGAAAACTTGTGAAGGAAACACACTCTACTACTTGGCAAAAGGTAGAGGATGAAGAAATAGGAAGTGGGTAGACTTTAGTTTTGGATTTCTCACTCTTTTTCTCACTTTGCCATTAAAGCTTTCAAGCTTTTTCTTGAAGTGAAGAAGAAGAAGAAGAAGAAGAAGATATGATAAGTTAATTAAAAAAGAAAATAAAAAGAATACTTATCATAACTTCAACCATGGTTTAGTGTAGAGAATTAACCAAGGTTTAGAAGAGTGGTTAGGGTTAAAGAAGAGACAAGAATGGTAGACTTTTCAAAGCTTCAAGAAGCTTCAAAGAAAAGACAAACTAAGCCACCATTTCTTTTTCTCTTTATCTTTTCCAAAACAATAATAAATGGATAAATAAATAAGAGAAAAGAAACCCTAACCATTTACTAAACATGGTTTAATCTTTACACAAACCCAAAAGAGCAAGTATCATCAAATATGATACAATCTTGTGCACAAAAGTATATCACATATACAATGTGTACAAACCAAGTGAGTAAATCCATTTAAAGTGAACCAATACTAGTTAATGCAAAGTAATATATCAAATATATAATTATACATTAAATCATTAAATCAACACTTGATTCAATGATCCGGTTATATCGCATATAACCGGCTAGTATCCAATGTATCGGCTTATCGAATCAACCCTTGATTCGATAACTAGGTTATATCGCATACAACCTTTCGATACATTCATCGCGAGAATGGAATACGGTATCACATACACGCATTATTCTCGGTCCCGCACATATCTCATATGCACTCCTATTTCGTTTTTCTTGAGCCAGAAAACCTCTGTGTAGGACTCTAAAGACTCGTCAATACGCCGGCAGCAGGTGATGATCATATCAAGCACCCACAAGCCGCAAGCGGTCTGCTAAACGTAACGGCCATCCGGGTATTGAGCGATCAGAAGATCGACGAGCAAGCCCGCTCATACTCCCGTGAATCCAACCAGTAATACTACCGTACAGTCCGGTCTGATCGTCTGATATGCCGCATATCTCGCCTAGGGGTGGTAAACGTCAGACCCCAATAGCTCGATAAGTCGTGTCGATATGAGGTCTATAACAATTCGAGAAACTACTGGTAACACTTACCAGTAAATCTCAGCAACCCTGGCCAGGGATTTCTTGTTATAGCCAATCGAACACAGCGCAACATCAACTCCCTATACCGGGAGAGACGAATCCCCTCCTATCGCTCATTGTCTCCATGTGACTCGGGACTGTACCCAAAAACCACCGTTTTGCACGCCCTCTTGGACGTGGTAAGATGGAAATCAAAGCACAGTGGGAACCACACAAGACTCTATGACGATCTCGGGTCAACAGACTACTCTGTACCAGTGTCACCAGAGAACTGCCATCTGACGTCAGGTATAATACCATCTGGGAGTTCTCGGCGAGTCCGTCCAGTGTACCCAGTCTCTACTGAGCACCCGTATATCATCTCTGATGTCAAACACCGATGGATATGGGATCATCCATCGCCCATCTGTATGGGTCGAGAAGGTACACGCTAGTCTACTCTGGTATATCGATGCCCCGTCTCGATACACCCACGACTAGGGACTTTGAAGGATGTACTTATGGACTACCATGTCCCCACTATTATGATCCGCATCATAGTCCAGGTAGTCAAGTACACATCCTAAGGGCTTTACCAACATGTAACAGAGAGACAATCAGTGTACACGTTAAGGTAAAGAGCAACCAGATAGCATACTATCATGTCGAGCAAGAAAGTCCTCCCTATATATGTCCCAGCATCCACTACAATATACATCCAATGTACAGTAATGGCCTCTAGGGCATACATATAACTAACAATCTCCCACTTGCACTAGGGCCATCTGTAGCAGTGGTTGTAGTATCTCATACTCAACCATCCCATAAAAGTCTCTCTCTGGGAACAGGCCTTTGTGAGTGGATCCGCTGTGTTGTCCTCTGAGTCTACTCTCCAAACCTCGATCACCCTGGAGATCAACTATCTCCATGATCAGGTGATACTGTCTTAGAATATTTCTGGATCACTGATGGGATCGGCGTTCCTCGGCATAAGCCACAACTCCATTGTCTCACAATGGTTGGAACGTAGTTCATCTCATGAACCAATATCCACCCAAACAGCCTCTTCGGTAGCATCTTAAGTAGCGATGTATCCTGCCTTTATCGTCTAGTATGCCACGGTATCTAGCTTGGAACTCTTCCAACATATCGTCCCTTTACTGAGGGTATAGACAATGCCTGTGACTGACATTCAGTCGTCTTTATCACCCTGGAACACTTCCAGTGATTTTCCCCAGGATCAATTGATACCATCTCACTACAACTAGTGAGAATCCTAACATCCATTTAGATCTATCTCATAGATCCAAAATCCAGGATTTAGGAGGTATCACTTTGATCCTATATGGAGAATCATTGTGTTAAGCGGACATTGATCGAGCGTAGCATAGGAAACTCTTTTCCTATCAAGAGTATGTCATCCACGTACTCTACGAGGATCATCACCATACTCCCTACTACCTTTTTGTTTATACAAGGTTCATCTACCATTTTGATGATGTCAACTTCTTTGACTAATCCATCAAAATAGATGTTCCAACTCCGCGATGCCTGCTTTATCCTATAAAACATCTTGCACACGTTTCCGCTGCTCCCACTGTCTACGAAGCCCTCTGGCTGTGTACTTATAGACGCTTTCTTCCAAATCATCATTTAGAAAAGCAGTCATGACACCCAACCACCAGATATCGTAGTCATGGTATGTAGCCGTGGCAAGTAGTATCTGGATGGACTTAAGCATAGGTACTGGAAAAGGTTTCATCATTATCCACTCCTGGTCGATGACGAAAACCTTTAACAAGTCTAGCTTTGAAAGTCTCAACCTTTCCATCTACACCAAGTAATCTTCTCAAGATATACTTGCTCCTGATGGGGATTTAACCCTTCAGATATAGCAACCAATGTCCATACTTTGTTGGTGTATAAGGATTCCATCTCAGATCACTAAGCATCCAGCCATTCTTACAGAGTCATCACTCTCGATGGCCTGCTCGAAACTAGTTGGGTCATCATCTCATGATGCAATCCTCGCTCCCACTGTCATAGAGAAACCGAAGTATCTCTCAGGTGGGTGAGGAACCCTACTAGATCGGCGGAGAGGCTGAGGTTCGTTGGAATCCACTGAATCCTTTGGTTCTACCAAATCATCTGCTGTTGTTTGTATAGCTGGAACCTTTCCAGTTGTACATAACAGATCTTGCCTCGAGCTTGTCCGGATTTTGCTTTTCAGACATAGGCTGGACAACCCCAAATCTCAACTAACTTGAGAGATGGGCTCTTCCCTTATCATATCAAATATGAAGTGGTAGGCAACTTATTTGATTCGAACCCTATTCAATAGGTATGCAGTTTCTCAAGCGCATAACTCCCAAAAAGGAAATAGGTAACTCAGTAGTACTCATCATAGAGCACACCTTATCATATAGGGTGTGATTGCTCCACCCCGATATACCATCGTGCTATGGTGTATACGGAGGAGTAATGCTGAGAGAGAATCTCATTCTCCTTTTAGAATAGTCCAGGATTTCCGTGCTCAAGTATTCTCCTCCTTGATCTTATCAAAGGACATAATACTTATACCCGTATTTTGGTTCTCTACTTCTAGCTTATATTCTGTGAATATCTCAAAAGGTTCGGACTTGTGTTTCAACAGGAACATATGTCTGAATCTTGAGAGATCATCAGAGAATGTAATGAAGTATAAAGAACTGGTCTTGGCATGTGTAGATAGGGGATCTACATACATCAACATGTATCATCCCAAGAGTTTACTAACTCTTTCTCTGTTTCCAATAAACAGAGCTATGGTAATCTAATCTTTGTGACATGACTGGCAAGTTTCACAAGATGTAAATTCAAACTAATTTAAATATGCATCTAATAATGTAACTTCAGCCAGTCGGGTCGCATTGATATGACCTAGTCTACAATGCCTCAAGAAGGATTCGTTCATATCTGAACTCTTCCTCTTGTGTGTGTTCCGTATATATAAGAACTGTAGTTTGATTTAGAACATCAACGCTTTTAGATAACGTGCCTGAACCGATCAACTTTTGATATCGGAAATGTTCAAAACATTATCCATCTATACAAAATTTTATTATTTCTTTACTAATAAAGAGACAGATATGATTTTGTATATCAGGTTCGGTATCTAATAACATTCGTTCAGAATCAATGTATTGGTAATACAGGGTGACAGTGACCGACAGACTTGGCTGCAACACTTGCCCCGTTTTCTGCCTCATGAAACTTATCACCCGTTCTCAGTTCTCTACCTTTCTGTAGCCCTATGTAACATATTACATATCTGGGATCCTGATCTGGTATCACATACCCAGGACGTAGAGGATACTGAGAAACAGTTCTGTATAATGAACACACTCGAAGATGATGCATCAGCATGCACTCTCTTCGTTTGGGCGGCACGGGAAATCTGGTATTCCCCAATTTCCTACTCTGTCTTATAACAATTACAAGTTGGAGTGGGACCAACGTTCCCCAGCTCAGTATAACAAGCGGGTTCGGTCAATAATCCGTATTATTATCTTGATTAAGGCGTGATATGGTCGCTACCTGGAGAGAGAGAGAAGAAAACACTCAGCGTGCGCTCTTGCAAGAATACATTGGTTATTATTTTATCTAATCAGGATGGCTCCCACTGCTTTTTATCAAATCTTCCTTCAAACCCTAAAAGGAAAGACTAGCCGGGATTAATTACACACTACAAGTTCGCCAATCTTTCAGCCAGGCCAGTGTCGGTACTTTGAGGGAGGTCCCCCGTGCTTTCGCACGAACCTAATTAATGTAAACCTCATTTTCCCAGAGGCGTAACCCCGTTAACACCTTTCTAGACACCTACTTGATCGGCTAATTGTAATGTATAAAACTCTCCCAGGAGTAACTCTTACTCGCAGCGGATATCGGGATCCAACTATCTCATAGAAGGTATGCAATCTCATTGCAAATTTCAACACTTGAAATTCCCGATAATATTTTACCCCTAGCAGCTATATGACCTTAACATAGTCAACAAATCATAAGTGCTAGTCAAGTTCAACCCGTCATTTCCCGATTGAATTAAACCCACCCGCACGACCCTTAACATAGTCAACAAAGTCGCACGACTACCCTAATCCAATCACATCATATGCTTATGCAGATAAGCACTAATTAGCTACCACACACTATGCCTTAACATAGTCAACAAACGTAGCACGAATACTAACTAGTACTTATCTGAAATGACGGAGGGCTACGACAGGTTTTTCTGAAAACCTATTGCGTAATGAACTTGATATCGTTGTAGAATCAAATGATTTTGAAATGGAGTGCTTTTGAGGCTTTTCTAATTTTGCTAAAGGAGTCACTCCCGGTGAAGGGATCGTCGGTCCTTTCCTCGTCGAATGAGGTGCGGGATATATCATATATATCACTGTGCAAAGCAAAAACACTTAAAAGCAATCAAAAGACAAACCGAAGGTTGTAGCATTTGCCAGTTATTGCTAAAGGAGTCACTCCCGGTGAAGGGATCTCGGTCCTTTCCTCATCGAATAAGGTGCAGGATATATCACATATATCTCTGTGCAAAGCAAGAACTGTAGCTACCTGCTTTATTTTGAAATTCGATTATACAACATCTTAGGTTTCTTTTATTTCATTAATCACATTAATGAAGTCCCATCATTTAAATACCTAAATATCATAGATAAATACGACGTACACTTATGCCATCCGCATTCGCCTCGATGTCCCCTCGTGCACCGTTAGGTTAGGTGACTAACGGCAGAGCGGGGCAGGGCTAGCGCGGGTGTAAAACATAAGTAACGCCTATATAATATATCATTTATACTATATACAGTATCTATCACAGAACATCACATGATCACATCACAGATATCGCAGCAGAAGAATCATATGAAATATTGGATATACTAGGACGTCCATGTTTTCAATACGAGCCAGTATAAAACACGGATTCCACGGTCGTGATGAATAGCCAAACCCACACCCCTAGCCCCCTACGAGAGCGGCAAGCAACCCTACCAATTCTAGAGTTAGGAGACCCGGACTCGACTCCTCGAGTTGGTCTCCCACTGGACTCCAGAACCCGGTTACTTGTGCTCCCCTCCTTGGGTCTATCCTAGTGCGGAAAAGTAAATAATATACAAAGGGTGACAACTTCCGCAACCTGGAAGTGCCCCAATAAAAGAATATTACATACAAGTTTTTACATGAATGAAAATGAAAAACACTCATCTCACATAAAAACCCCCGGCTATTCAAACACGACGATCCAATATAACATATCCAGCAACACATAACATCACATGTCATCAACGTAAGTAAGTATGCATACCCCAATTGTCGTTGACGTATAGCAACGAAACCGGCGATATGAACATACTACACTTACGGTCACAGAAAAGAAAGTGTAAAACTACAACAGTTGGAATCCGCAATCACCTCAGACATCGCATGCCTGACCAAATGAATTCTTTAGACATCGCATGTCTAACAATTATAAACCCCGCATTTTAGTCTCATTATCGAAAACACTTTTCAATATCAAGTCGGGCAATTCAACAGGATTCCCGACATCCTGATCGAATGCTCGTCGCAAACTTCAGTAGGCGGACGCACCCCCGACGCCGTTGACGAAGTGCACCAAGGCGGAACACCGCTACCGCGAGCACCCGAACGGATGCTTTCGGCGACGGGGTTCTCCTATAGTCACTTGGTCGGGGCTATGGAGTGAGGCTGTCTATTAAGTTTATCCGGCGAGTATCCGCGTACGCTACGTGATTGCGACGGACTTTTGATCACATCAAAATTCCGTGGCAACCGATCAAGTGAGACTAAACTGCTAGATTTATAACATTCATTCAGTTATCTCATAACTACTTGTGAATTCCAATTATTGTAGCCCATTCCAGATAAACAGAAAATGTTAAACTTTTCGATCGAACAGTCAAACACCCAAGTTTTCCCAATACAGCTCAACACATGAAATAAGTCTAACAATATTCAGTTCGTGCCTCAGTACCAACGGTCCAGCCGTAGAAGGGTCAAGCCAACGCCTCACATGTGGCACGCCGTACTGCCCCAAACCCGAAGGTTCAAAGGACAGTTCAAGACGGTCACATAATCGAGTTAAGGTTTGTTGTCTTCTAGAAGGTCCATCGAGTTACTTGCACTACTTAGAACGTCGTTAAACTACGGAAAAATCCAACACTTGGAAATTTCCCGAAAGGGGAAAAATTGGGTATTTATATCCGGTCGAACTTTTTAACATATTCTAAAATTTATCCGGAAAGCCACATAGACAAAATCTGATACTCCGATCGAAACACCGAATCCCCAAAACAATCCCAGAAAATTCAACTCTTGAATAAATATTAAAAATTCCCAGAAAATCCAACTCCAGAAAATAGGAATTACTGTGCAAACAGTAGATGATGATGTCATCCATTGGCCGCGGAACCGCCGCAGAAGTTGCACAGTAGATGATGATGTCATCCATTGGCCGCGGAACCGCCGCAGAAGCCAGGCTTCTGCCGCGGTTCCGCCGCACTTTGTACTGTTCATGGGAAACTTTTTGCGCCGTAATTCTTAGATTTCCCTACTGAATTTTTTAGCAATTTTTAATCTGGAAAAATCCCAGTTTTTGAAAAAAGGACAGAGAGCAATTTTTGAGTTGGGTTTCGGGTTCGTTCGGGTTTCAAATTCCGTCTAGACTTCGCCTAAGGCTCTAGCTAGGCTCTGATACTACTGTAGGGTTCCTAGGCACCCTAATGAGGTCTCACAAGGCATCAACCATGCCAATTTCAAAAATACGGTGCCGAGAAACCCTAGACTACGGATCGTTAGCTAGATGTCTAGGCGAAAATGAAACTAGTTAACAACTTAACTAAAGTTTAAACGGAAATACAACCTTTGTAGATCCGGTGCTCCACCTCCATAGCTCCGCAACGAAGTCCCCTCGCTGTCCAAATGAGTTCCCGGGCTCTAGTGTCGGCTTCGTCGGAGAAATGGCGAGCTAGGTCGTCGATGTCCATGCCGAAGATGATCTACGTCGAGGCATCGCTAGATCAAGCTCCACCTTCACCAAGCCATGAAAACTTGTGAAGGAAACACACTCTACTACTTGGCAAGAGGTAGAGGATGAAGAAATAGGAAGTGGGTAGACTTTAGTTTTGGATTTCTCACTCTTTTTCTCACTTTGCCATTAAAGCTTTCAAGCTTTTTCTTGAAGTGAAGAAGAAGAAGAAGAAGAAGATATGATAAGTTAATTAAAAAAGAAAATAAAATGAATACTTATCATAACTTCAACCATGGTTTAGTGTAGAGATTTAACCAAGGTTTAGAAGAGTGGTTAGGGTTAAAGAAGAGACAAGAATGGTAGACTTTTCAAAGCATCAAGAAGCTTCAAAGAAAAGAAAAACTAAGCCACCATTTCTTTTTCTCTTTATCTTTTCCAAAACAATAATAAATGGATAAATAAATAAGAGAAAAGAAACCCTAACCATTCACTAAACATGGTTTAATCTTTACACAAACCCAAAAGAGCAAGTATCATCAAATATGATACAATCTTGTGCACAAAAGTATATCACATATACAATGTGTACAAACCAAGTGAGTAAATCCATTTAAAGTGAACCAATACTAGTTAATGCAAAGTAATATATCAAATATATAATTATACATTAAATCATTAAATCAACACTTGATTCAATGATCCGGTTATATCGCATATAACCGGCTAGTATCCAATGTATCGGCTTATCGAATCAACCCTTGATTCGATAACTAGGTTATATCGCATACAACCTTTCGATACATTCATCGCGAGAATGGAATACGGTATCACATACACGCATTATTCTCGGTCCCGCACATATCTCATATGCGCTCCTATTTCGTTTCGCTTGAGCCAGGAAACCTCTGTGTAGGACTCTAAAGACTCGTCAATACGCCGGCAGCAGGTGATGATCATATCAAGCACCCACAAGCCGCAAGCGGTCTGCTAAACGTAACGGCCACCCGGGTATTGAGCGATAAGAAGATCGACGAGCAAGCCCGCTCATACTCCTGTGAATCCAACCAGTAACACTACCGTACAGTCCGGTCTGATCGTCTGATATGCCGCATATCTCGCCTAGGGGTGGTAAACGTCAGACCCCAATAGCTCGATAAGTCGTGTCGATATGAGGTCTATAACAATTTGAGAAACTACTGGTAACACTTACCAGTAAATCTCAGCAACCCTGGCCAGGGATTTCCTGTTATAGCCAATCGAACACAGCGCAACATCAACTCCCTATACCGGGAGAGACGAATCCCCTCCTATCGCTCATTGTCTCCATGTGACTCGGGACTGTACCCAAAAACCACCGTTTTGCACGCCCTCTTGGACGTGGTAAGATGGAAATCAAAGCACAGTGGGAACCACACAAGACTCTATGACGATCTCGGGTCAACAGACTACTCTGTACCAGTGTCACCAGAGAACTGCCATCTGACGTCAGGTATAATACCATCTGGGAGTTCTCGGCGAGTCCGTCCACTGTACCCAGTCTCTACTGAGCACCCGTATATCATTTCTGATGTCAAACACCGATGGATATGGGATCATCCATCGCCCATCTGTATGGGTCGAGAAGGTACACGCTAGTCTACTCTGGTATATCGATGCCCCGTCTCGATACACCCACGACTAGGGACCTTGAAGGATGTACTTATGGATTACCATGTCCCCACTAGTATGATCCGCATCATAGTCCAGGTAGTCAAGTACACATCCTAAGGGCTTTACCAACATGTAACAGAGAGACAATCAGTGTACACGTTAAGGTAAAGAGCAACCAGATAGCATACTATCATGTTGAGTAAGAAAGTCCTCCCTATATATGTCCCAGCATCCACTACAATATACATCCAATGTACAGTAATGGCCTCTAGGGCATACATATAACTAACAGAGAAGGTTGATAACCAAGCTCGATCCGTACAAACGAGGAGCTTAAGAAGAGGATAAGAAGACCTGAAGGACTTGGAGACGAAGGAATAAATCACTTCATAGTAGATTAGAATTTTTGTTAGTATTGCTAGTTAGGGTTTCCGATATGATCCTGGGGTTTAGGTCGATATTGCTTGCTATAAAATTATTTTTTTCTTATTCCGTCTCCCTACAAACCCTGTGGGGTGCACGACATCGACTTACATGGTATTAGGGCCTACTTAAACCTTAACTAGCTTGTTTAGACGATATTTAAAGTTACAAAACCGAAATAACTTCAAAACGATTAAAACCGAATCCAAGTTTCTGTGATTTCAAATGAGCTTCTAAAATTTTTTTAAACAAATGAAGAATGCTCCCTTAGTTGTAACTAGAACACCATAGAAAAACGAGGCCGAAATTCCATAATTTGGCTGGCAAAATTGCTCATTTTCCCGGTATGGCCGGCCAAACTGAGGAGTTAGGTGTTGGGTTTTCTATTATCTTGGATTTAGGTTTTTAGATATTGTTTGTTTTTGCCCAGATTTCATATTTTGTTATCTTTTTGTTGGGGCAATGTGGAGTATTTCGAAGTCGGAATTTTAACATCGTTTATTCGTTTTGGTTTGTATATGTGTTGCAAAACGTCTACTGATTGCTATATGTCGATTAATGGGGGTTGCACATATCTAGTATCTTGTTGATGGTTTGTGGATATGAAGTATTGGATCGTCGTGAATGAATAGACGGGGGGATGTGAGAAGAGTGTTCTTTTCTTTCATTCATGTATATTTTTAAATTGATGTAATATTATTTTGCGGGGCTCATCCGGATTGAGGTTGTTGCTACCGTTGTATTATTTCACTTATTTTTCTTTCACCTAGGATAGACCCAAAGTGGGGTGCACAAATTACCGGGTTCTTGAAGTGCCGAGTGGCCTACTCATTTCATTGAGGGAGGTTGCTTCACTTCAGGAATTTGGCGAGTAGTTTGCGACACCCGTAGGGGTCTAGGGTGGGGTTTGTCTATTCATCATGACCGTGGAATCCGTCTTTCGTTCTAAGCTGAAACGAAACACGGATATCCTATTATATCCAATATATTCATCTGTGTTGCTGTGATCTGTGATCTGGAATGTTTATTATTGCGTGAGACGAATGGATATATATATATATATATATATATATATATATATATATATATAATAAACATACACACACACACACACACACACATAATAAACATTGTTTATGTTTGCACCCGCGCAAGTCCAGCCCCCGCTCTGCTGTTAGTTAAGTAACCTAACGGTGCATGACGGGGCCCTGTGGCGAATGCGGATGACATAAGCGTATGTTCTATTTTTGTTTCTTTCTGCAATGATAGGGTTAAATGATGGGACCGCATTAATATTGATAATGCAAAGGGAACAAATCTAAGTTAAATCGTTGGAACAATTTCCAAACCACTCGGTTTTCTTGAAAAACAACTTTTAAATGCGGAGCCTAAACCACCGCTTTTAAAAGCTATCATGGTTCCTACGACTATATCAAGTTCATTACGTTCACGGTTTTCGCCAAAACCAGCCGTAACCCTCCGTCATTTCTGATAGGTATCTAGTAGTATTCATGCTATGTGTTTTGACCTTCGCCAAGGCATAGTGTTGGTAGCTAGTGGGTGCTTATCTGTAGCATAGATAGATGCATTAATTTAGGACAGGCGTACAACTGTTTTGGCCTTCGTCAAGGGCTTGTATGAATGGGTCTAAATTAATCTGGATAATGACAAGTTGAACTTGACTTGTGAATTATGATGTTTTGACCTTCGTCGAGGTTATAAGCGCTTGGGGCAAAAACCACATCAGGAGTTTCAAACATACAGAAAACTTGCTAGTATTGCATACTTTCTGGAGTGTGGTAGTTTTAGTAGGCTTCCTTCAAAATTATCATACAATGATAGTTGGGTTCTGATCCTACTGTGAGTATCCGCTACTCTTCAGGAGAATTTTTCACTTTGCAATTAGCTAATCAAGTAGGTGTCTAGAAAGGTATTAGCGGGGCTATGCCTATGGAAAAACAAAGTTATTTAATTTGGTCCGTGCAAAAGCACGGAGGGGCTTCCCTCCGAAGTACCAACACTGGCCTTGCCGAAAGATAAGCGAACTTGTAGGGTGCGATTAATCCTCACTAATTCTTCTTTTAGGGTTTGAATGAGAATTCGAGGAAATAGTGGGAGCCATACTGTTTAGATAAACTAATAACCAATCTAAACTTGCAAGAGCATATGCTGAGTGTTTCTTTTCTCTCTCTCCTAATTGCAGCGACCATAATGGGACTTAAGCTTATACAAGATAAAAATAAACCGATTGGGACAAACTATAAAGACTGGCTGAGGAATGTCTAAATGGCCCTTACTTATGTTAAGGTTGCATACGTCCTCACGGCTAAAGCCCCCATGTTCCAGGTCCGACATCCTCGGTCATGGATATTGAGATCCGTAAGATTTAGGATCTGGATTACGCGAAACCCAAGTGCCTCATGCTGGCCTCCATGGATAACGAACATCAGAAGCGGCACGAGAAGATGGACCTTGCTTCCATCTTCCTCCATACCAAAGATTTATATAGAGAGCAATCTCGTATCGCAAGATACGAGAACTCGAAGAAACTGTTTCAAATTAGGTTGGCTGTCAGAGCATCTGTTGGGGACCACGTCCTGAAGATGATTACTCTCATTGAAAAGATCGCGGACCTGGGAACTACGTTGGAGAATGAGTTGTATACCGACTTAATTCTATAGTCCCTTTCCTCCACCTATACCTAATTCATATTGAATTTCAATATGCAAAAGCTGAAAGTTTCACTTCCTGAGCTCCTCAACATGTTGAGGGTGGTAGAGGGCACTTTGAAGAAATCTAAGGAAACACTCGCTCTGTTTATCGGGGAATTTTCTTCCACTAAATCCAAGGCTAAGGCCAAGGGGAAGAAGAAGAAGGCCCCTACCAAACTAAGAGGAGGTGTGCAGAAGGTGCAGGGCAAGCGAAAGGAAAAGATCGGTGGATCAGCCACAAAAGAAGAGTGCTTCTACAGTCACAAGAAAGGACATTGGAAGAAGGATTGCCGGACTTTAAAAACCAAGAATAAGGACATGAAGCAAGTTGTGGTTTCGGCTTCAGGTGTGTTGGTGATTGAAAACTGTTTCTCTATTAACTCTACTTCCTGGGTATTGGATACCGGATCAGGATCTCACATCTGTAATTCTTTGTAGGCGCTGAGAAATCATAAAGTTTTGAGAAAAGGTGATATGACCCTCAGGGTTGGCAACGGAAACAGTGTGGATGCTGTTGCAGTAAGAGAATATCACCTTGGATTGACGAGTGGATATATTTTGTGGTTACATAATTGCTTTTCTGTACCCAGTATGATGTGTAATATTATATCTGTATCTTTGTTATCTAATGAAGGATATAATTTTGCACTTGAAAGAAATGTCATAAAAATTCACTTAAATCATGAAATGATTGGATCGGGTACACTGGATAACGGAATATGCGTTCTCAATCAACATCGAGTTTTCAATGTCCAAAACACGCTAAAAAGAAAAGCTCCAGAATCAAATCAAGCTTTCTTATGGCATTGTATCAATGAAACACGATTAACTATGTTACATAAAGATGGATATTTAGATCCGTTTGAGTATTAATCATATGCAACTTGTCAATCATGTATCTGAGGAAAGATGACCAAAACTCCGTTCATTAAATACGGAGCAAGAGACACTAAGCTCCTGGGACCCATACACAGCGACGTGTGTGGGCCAATGTCTATACATGCAAGAAGTGGCTATTCCTATTTCATTACTTTTACCGATGATTTCTCAAGGTATGGAGATGTATTCTTAATGAAGAATAAATCCATGGCCTTTGAGAAATTCCAGGAGTATAAGAATGAAGCGGAAAAGAAAACCGGCAAAAGCATCAAGATGCTCCAATATGATCGAGGTGGTGAATACACTATTACGATAAGGGGTTGCCCCTACGGTTTTATCCGTAGGGGAAAAGCACTGCCCCTACAGATATTTTCGTAGGGGCCAGAAAATTCTCCGTAGGTGCAATCGCCGCAGGTGCAAGTCTTCGCCCTGAACATGCCCCTACGGAGTAAAAGTTGCCCCTACGGATTCATGCGTAAGGGATTGTGTACCTACGGTGTATTCCGTAGGGACAATATATTTATTTAATTTAGTGGTTTATAAAATAAAATATTTGCCCCTCCGGTGCTATCCATAGGGGCATCTTTCAGCCCTTTCGGAGTTAGCCGTAGGTCCACATATAAGCCCCTACGGGTGTATCCGTAGGGGCAAGTGTGTAACTCCTGTTACTGAGTCCATAGGGGCAAAATATCAGTTATCCTGATATTTTGTCCCTACGAATAAATATGTAGGGGCAAACATTGGACCTACGGATTAATCCGTAGGAGCAACTGTTGGCCCTACGGCTTAATCCTTAGGGACATAATATCAGGGTTTTTTTATAAAAAAAGGCTTCCGGTTTTTAACCCGCCCTGTGCATAATAGAAATAGACATAATACAGAAATATTCATAATCAACCATGTCACGCATAATATATAATAGAAATAGACACACAGAATACGATATCAGGATAAATCATCGTTCATAAACAACCACCAACCATTATTGTCCAAAATTTATGCAATATGTATCAGATAAGTATATACATTCTCAAAAATATAAATAAAGCTACCCTAGCTCGGTCCAGCTCCTCCACCTCCGATAATCGACGTAATCTGGCGCATCTGCTCCTCGGTGCAACCCTGAGTCGTCAAAAACTCGACCAATGAAGGAGCGGACTGTGCAGGAGTCTGAGCGGGCTGTGGAGCTGCAGGAGTGGTCTACGCAACTACAGCCGAGGTAGTGGCTTGCGGAGCCACAGCCGAAGGAGATGCATATGGATCCGCAGCCGAAGTACCCTGTCGCATCTATTCAATTTTGTGTGTACTAAACGAGTAAGAACTGTGTATTAGTCGAATTAGTTTCATTATCAGGTTATTGCGAAACCCCAATCTAAGATTAATCAAAGTTAAGTTTACAACCAAATAAGCTCAGGCTACTAATATTGGATATGTTACTATCTATAATATGATATAATATTTTACTATTAAGTAGTATACATACCATCATCTCCTTCAACTCCTGGACGGTGGTCTTCAAGATGGCAACATCTTGCTCTAGACGTCACTCATGGGGGGTAAGGGAAGTAACCGCCGGAGTAGAGTCCAACCTCATATTGGCCCTGCTAGGACCCAGTCCCCGGCATCTCTCCCAATCTCCATGGTGCCTTCCGTATGCGGCGGCTAGAACTTGGGTCAGCAGCATCGGATCGTTCTATCCAGTAAAATCGATCCCCGATAGCTCCACCTGCTCCACCACCCGCTCCTACACCCACATTAACCATTAAAATATAAGTATATCATTTAAATTTGAACTTTTCAAAACAAAAATTTCAAACCTATTAGAATAAATATTAACACTTACGCAATACTCCTGGGTAGCGGTGTTGGGGAATCGAAGCTCTCCCATGGAAGGATCTGTCGAGGTGACGTGGACGGCAAGATATGCGGACAGCACGCTTGGTGTAACACCCTGCGCCAGGGTTTGAGCTCTTTGCAATTCGCAAAAAATTTACATATATTATAAAATAGCTCTTAATATTAAATTATATCACAGTAGGTCTATTGTAATTTATCGATAACTCCATGGCACGGGTAATATTCCTCGAGCCACCTATATATATGGGACGACCCCTCTTCGCCGACTTATTATTCTCATTATTTTGATCGGCCTGTTTCTGCACAACACATTCAGATTTAGTTTCCTAATTAAGGAACCCAAAAAAATAAATTATATACTAAATAATGAATTATATTTACAATACAAACCTGTTTGCGCTGAGAGTCGAAATATTGGCATAAGAGAGGCCATGTATCTACGTCGACTCTCGCAAATGCCGGAGTATGTAGGAGAGCCGCTCTCTGTCTCGGGGGTCTCTATCCACAGGGAATAGAAGTCGATCTTTAGCTCATTCTTATTATATTGGACCTTTGATTGCATTTTCTTCATCAGGCCATGGTACAGAGTGTGAAGATCGAGCACTCTTTCAGGGTGATCAGGGTCGGATACAGGCTGAAAGTCATAATCCAACTGCAAATACAAAAAAACAATGTTATTAAATTGCAAGTGTTAAATAATAATAAATATATTGGGTAAGTCAAATGAAACTATATACCCGAGCCTAATCCCAGAAGAGGGCAAATGAGCGCCGATGCTGGTCGTCCCACTCAACGTAAAGTGGATACTTGTTCACGAGGCGGCTCTCATCCCCCATATACCGGTTGAATCTCTTGGCATAATTGCCGGTATAGTGATAATCAGGGGTAAATAAGAGGGAGAATACTTCCTCCCCCCTAGCTCTGTCGGGCCTCTGCCTGTGGGACTGATTCGGGCCTCGAGTCCCCCTCTCGGGATGTGGATGCCCTGCATCTACAAGAAATATCAAGACAATCAATATTAAGACAAAGTGGTATTAAGAAATCAAGGTTTAAAAAAAATTGAAGTGTAATATATATCTCCGGCGACAGAAGCACGAGCCTGGGCCTGGGCAGCAGCACGAGCGGGACGATAGTTCCTCCAGTGAGGAACAGCCGGTGACCCGGACGTGTACGCATCTCCAACTAGAAAATAAACATCGATAAAATTACATGAAGTTCATGTTTATTCTTAAAGGATATGTCAAATGAATAAATATTTTATATTTATTTATACAAACCTGCAGACTGAGCGGAGGGTATGGAAGTAACGGGAGTGACCCCTGCACCAGACGTGGACGCACCACCTATAATTAGACAATCAAATATTAAATATATAAGTAATTGCAAAAAGAATGTGTATATCAATAATATAACATTCTAAATCAACATGTTTACACTATAAGATATATAAACATACCCGCAAGTGCGGTGGTGGCCTCTGCCCGAGATGTGGAGGCACCACCTACAGCCCGAGATGTAAATACGTAAAAGCAAAAAGAATATATGTATATTTATGATATAGCATTCTAAATCAATATACATGAATTATATGATATATAAACATACCTGGAGGTGCGGGAGTGGCCTCTGTCCCTGATGTGGACGCACCACCAACAGCTAGTCAATCAAACATTGACTATGTAAGTAATTTTGACATTAATATGCATGTATATCTATAATATTACATTCAAAATGAATATACGTGCAACATACCTGTAGGTGTGGGAGTGGCCTCTATCCCTGATGTGGACGCACCACCAACAGCTAGACAATCAAACATTGACTATGTAAGTAATTTTGACATGAATATGTATGTATATCTATAATATTACATTCAAAATGAATATGCGTGCAATATACCTGGAGGTGTGGCAAAGTCCACACGGAAGGAGGCATCCGAAGGGGTCTCCGATCGGGGTGCAAGACCGGCCCTTTGAAGCTCCCTACGCAGTTCTCCGGGCGGCAGAACCGTTCTGCCTCTGCTGGTGCCGCGGCTGGAGCTCCTGCCGCTCCTCACTACTCCCGTCATCGTCATCAAATCTAGATAAAACGGTTCGTGGACGCATTAGACAATCATTACATATGCATGCTATATATGTATAGATCGTAAAATGTGAAGTAATAATATAACATTGCTGATAACCTTTTTCGTTTCGTGGACGCATTAGACATATCTACTTGGATTTCATCATCGATATCATTTCTAACCCACGTAACTTTATGATCAGCTGAAGACAGCCCGTCTTTCGAAACAGGCGGTCTGAGCACTCTAAGTCTTCTCTCTTCTTCATCCTCATCGCTGTCCTCGAATTCTGGGACATCGTAAACATCTCTGGGTTTCCAACGGCATACGACACTCCATCCCGGATGCTTTAAATACTGTGAGTAGTATACTTGGAACGCTTAGTTCGGAAAGATAAACGGATCTTCCTGACCGTAAAATCAAAGTGTGTTCATATTGGTCAATCCATATTCATCTTTCCAAGTCCCGAGATTACTTCTCCACTTATCCGTATCGGTTCGTGTATCATACCAAAAACATTGAAATATATAAAACGGTTCCGATCGTCTGGGATATTGGATACCAAGTATACAATTTAAGTATCCATAATAAATCACACCATCCGATCCTACCGTCGCAATCCTACTATTCTGATTGGTTTTAAATGTTTCTTTGTCCTTAACTTCGAATTTGTATCCAAGGACACCGAATCCTTTATAATATGCAACCTCCATACTAGGAAACTGAGCTAAACATCTTGAATCACTCTCTAATGATGTAAACAAGTTCGGATCATGGATCTAACAAAACAAATTTTACGACAAATACATAACGATATAAGTTTAGATTAAAACTGATAGCAATAATATGTTATTCGAATAACTTACATTATCTGCAACCCAATCACAAAATTTATCCTGATAACATTTTTCCAATCGTTCATCATTCCAATCGGGATGCCCCTCACGTACCTCGTTAAAAGGAATTCTGTTCTCGACAATAAATTATGATATTAATATTATATTATTTCATACACACACAAACACAAATATAACAATTAATCCAAACTTACTCTCTAATTTTTTCAAGACATGCGCTATTGAGGAGGATAAACCGGTATATCTTGTTGATAAACACAGTGTCTACCCTCTTATAATCGGCTTTACCATATGGCCCATCCTGAATTCTTCGAGGCCGGTTAAGTCTCATCTCAATATTCTCATCCAGATAGCGGGAACAAAATGTGGTTGTTTCATCTAAAAGATAACCTTGCATGATAGAACCCTCTGGTCGATTTCTATTGTATATATACTTTTTAAGAGTGTAGAGATACCTAAAGAAAAATATGTTAAATAAATAAATACGGGCATACAGGATAACAATAATTTTACAAATTGCGCGAAACGAAAAATTCCATGTACCTCTCGATGGGATACATCCATCGATATTGTACCGGTCCGGCTAACTTAGCCTCAGTTGCAAGATGAACCGTCAGGAGTATTATGATATCAAAGAATGACGGTGGGAAAATACGCTCAAACTTGCAAAGTATCAACGAAATAGAATTTTCTAGTTTCTCCAGCGTCACAACATCCAGTGTTTTAGCCAATAATTCTCTGAAAAAACAACATTGGTCATTGATTAATAGACTAACCGATTCGGGAAGGGAAGTCCTGAGGGCTAATGGGAGAAGGTGCTCCATAATAACATGGTGATCATGACTTTTCAGCCCATCGATCTTGCCTTTCACAATTTTTATTGTCTTGCTGAATGATCCTGAGAAACCTGTGGGAACTTTCAAATCATGCAACACCTGCAGGAATCTTTTCTTCTCCGGTTGTGACATATGAAACGCGGTATTAGGAAGTACAAACTTGCCTGGTTTACCCGCTACCGGTTTAGGATGCAATTCACTTCTAATTTCCCAGTCCTGTAGATCCATCCGAGCATTGAGGTTATCTTTCAATTTCCCGTCTTTATAAAGAAGCAAGTTGAGTATGTTCTCGGATACTCCCTTATCTATGTGCATGACGTCCATACAATGACGCACTAAATTTGTTGACCAGTACGGAAGCTCGAAGAAAATGCTTAACTTGTTTCAGAATGGTGGTTTGACCTGTTTTGTCGGATCCATCCCGAAGGTCACATTATTGTAACCATCCTACTGAGCAGTCACGTTCTCTCCAAACAATAGGGCTGGAGGACCAAGAAGCTCCTGATGACTATCAAAGTGAACAATGTCTAACCTGTAGGGGTGGTCTAGAGGCAGGAAACGTCGATGGCCACAGTAACAAACCTTCCTGCTAAAATTCAAGAATTTTGATATTGTATGTTGATGGAAATAAAGACATGCTTTGTGACCATGTACGGACCAACCTAATAGCATTGCATACGCAGGAAAGTCATTAATTGTCTATATTAAAGCCGCACAAAGTATGAAGGTTGTATTTTTATTTGCATCGTAAGTCTTTACACCATCAATGAATAAATATTTTAACTCCTCATCAGAGGTCGGAGATAGACGTCGATATTGTTTCCCGGTGAGTTTGGTCTGTCGATATGAAGAGGTAACATAAAGTATGATTGGTCCATAACCAACCAAGGCGACAGATTATAAACTATCATTACAACGGGTCATGTGCTGTGGCTTCCTGCCATATAGTTGAATGGGCAGAAGCTATCACTAGCGTGTCCGAGCCTGACATTGCTAGGATCGCTATTGAATATTTCGTGCCTCCTATCAAAATCCTTCCATACCGGTGAATCTCCTTGATGACTCATTTTTCCATCTTCACTTGGAGGAGCACGGTGATGCCAAATCATTGCCTCGGCTGTTTTCTTGCACCTGAATAGCCTCTGCAGCCTCTGTGTTATGGGAAAGTAGCGTTTTATCTTGACAGGTATATCGGGATTCTTATCAGAATCTTTCGGCTTATACCTGGCCACTCCGCATGTTGGACACTCTTTCAAATCTGAATTCTCTTTCCGATACAACACGCAATTTTTAGGACATGCTTGAATCTTCTCACACTTCAGACCCAAATCAGACATCATCTTCTGGGCTCTGTACCAGCTGTCGGGCATGTTGTTTCCCCTCAATCAGAACAAAACTCTATTTCTAAAACTGAAAAGTAAAGCACTGCTTCATAAAAGAGTCTGAACACCAAAGGCAATTTATCCTCGCAAGAATCACATGCATTTAATAATAGCAAATTAAATCATGAGATGGACAAGCACAACAGAGAGCTAAAATAAAAAGAACACTTAACAGATAATAAAATACTTAATTAAAACATTTATTTATTATTACATTTAAAAAAGATCACCAAATGTGGGATCGGAAAGATAAGGGTTCGCAAAAATAAAAAGGAGATTCCCCAGCTCTCTTTCTGCCTTCTCCACCATGTCAAAGCGGCGATCCTCCCGAGAAGAAGACATCCAACGATCGTCGCCACATTCTTTCGAAAAGGTGGCAATGACAACCCGGCGAGTCCGTATCCGGCTCAGCAAGTGGAAAGAGCAGTCCCTCAGGGCTTTAGTGATCAAGAGCGCTTCGAAAAAGCTCTCGATCTTATCCTCGGCCACATCAAGCATTGCCGAGGACATCTCCGCCGGAGGAGGGGGAATGTCGGCGAGCACCGAGGAAAGGATCATCCGAAGCCAAATGGAGTCCGGGGGAAGAGGAGACCCCACACGAGTCGAAAGCTCGTACATTGCAGCATCGTACTGCTCGTCTGAAAAAGAGGAGTCCACCAAGCGCGCAGCAAAATGGGGAACGATGTCCCAGATCGGCACTTCCCATGGTTGACGGCGGGCGTGAGGGCGGTTGCAAGCCATGATAGAAGAAGTTCACTGAAGATGAGAGAAGAAAAGGCTCGGCCTTGAACTATATATAGACCCAAGCACAAAAGATTCTGTGCACAATGGACCCGGGAAATCAAGATTTTTGAAATACAAGTTTGGCTTGAAAAAAGGAGATGAAAAGATATCTCAGGTGAAGCAACGCTTCCGATTCTCCCAATCAGAGCAAAGCTCTACATTGAAAATCTAAGTTTTAATAAATGAAGCAACGCTTCAGATCCTCTGCGTTGCGCGCAAAGCGCCACGTGTCAGAAGTTGATGCGTCAGCACAGCGCCTGAGGCAGTGCGTCCAATCAGAGCAAGGCTCTTTAAAAATAAAAGTAAAGGAATCGACGCTTCAGTTGCGCAAGCGCTGCGCTGCGCGATACGTGTCTGCGCAGTTGCGCAAGCACAGCTGCGCAAGCGCTGCGCTGCACGACGCATTACTGCGCAGTTGTGCAAGCACAGCTGCGTAAGCACAGCTGCGCAAGCGCTGCGCTGTACGACACGTGTCTGCGCAGTTGCGCAAGCACAGCTGCGCAAGCGCTGCGCTGTGCGACACGTGTCACGCACTAGGGCATTTGCGCAAGACAGAATTGAGGTTTGAAGGAAATCTTTTCTGTTTTTGTTAAAACAAGAAGATTTTCTTCTGTAAAACAGAGGCCTTTGGATCAAAGATCCAACGGTGGGGAAAATTCCCCAAATCACTCAGAGAAAGATCTCTTTAACAAATTTAACTAATTTATGGGCACTATAAAAAGGACCCCAGACCTCAATTCAAAGGCATCAACATTTTGAGAGAAATCAAGAACTTCAAATAGAGAGAACTTTGAAGAATTAGAGAGAATTTCTCAAGAACAAGAGAAAAAGGTAAAAACCTTTAGAAAAAGAGAAAATTCTCTTAAAAAAACAGATCATTGATCTAAGAACAAGGTCAATGATCTTCAAGAAAAAAAAGAAAAGAAAGAAAAAAACAATAATAGTGCCCTGCACTTTTTATGAACCACTGATTCTTTGAAAACAAGAAAAAACTTGTTTTTCTTTGATCTAAAATTGATCCAAAAGAATAAGAACAGTGCACAGCACTTGCCAAAACTGCACTATTGCGCAAGCCACCAGGAAGCGCCACGTGTCAGCAGTGCAACAGCGCAGCGCACTGACGCAGCGCATTGCGCTTGCGCTCATCAGAGTGTAACACGTGTCACTTCCACATGCGCTTGCGCTCTTTAATTTGCACAAAGCGCCTGACAAGCCATGTGAGGCACTGTCAGAGTATTTAATGCTCTGCATTATTAAGAAAAGGGACAGACCCCAATTAAAAGGCCTAACAGGCCTAATAAAAAATGCTATGCATTTTAAAAGGGGCAGAGCCCAAATCAAATAGATGTTCTGCATCATTTATAAAAGGGCAGAGCCTAACCAAAACAAAGAAAAATAATGCAGTGAAGGGGCAAGGCCCTAGCACAGGTCCAATAGGCCAAAGACCAAAGAATATTGAAACTGGACTTAGCCTAGTCGTGGCCATAAGTCCTCAAATTAAATTGACTGAGCACGGCTGCTCCCTAAATTTACATCCGGGTCGAGGGTACATCTCCGAACTCCTCTGACAGTTCTCGTTGTAATGCTTCAACGACGTCAGAGAGGTGACGGGTCCCAACGACCACACATGAATACGGATTGCGGGGTCCTTAAACTCGTGGACTGAAACGTCCATAAACTAATGTTGGACCGAAACGTCCTTAAACTAATGTTGGACCGAAACGTCCTTAAACTAATAATGGACCACCATGTCTCTAAACTGGAATAATGGACCGAAACGTCCTTAAACTAATAATGGACCACTATGTCCTTAAACTGGTATTGGACCACTACGTCCTTAACTTGGTATTAGACCACCACATCCCTAAACTGGCATTGGACCACCATGTCCCTAAACTGGAAAAATAGAGCCCAAATGCTCTTTTGTCGGATCTAAACGATCCCGTTAAGTTGATCTTAGTCTCAAATTGGACTAACGTATCCTTAACAAACATTTAAGTTGATCTTAGCCTCAAATACGGCTAACGTATCCTTAAACCCTCAAACAGACTTTAGTCCCAATTGGACTACAGGTCTCCCAACCAACTTTAGTTCAAGGGTACCTCTCTGAACTCCTCTGATATCTGTCGTTGTAATCCTTCAACGTCGTCAGAGAGGTGACGGGTCCCGACGGCCATACATTCAATGGACCACTATGTCCCTAAACTAGAACAATATAGCCCCTAAACGCTCTTTTGTTGGATCTAAACGATCCCATTTGAGTTGATCTTAGCCTCAAATATGGCTAACGTATCCTCAAACCAAAACCCCAAACCCAAATCTAAGAAAATACGGATTTGGACCAATCCACATCTTACGGGCGACGACATAAATTAGTCTCCGTATACAATCCAGGGGCAAACACCCACGACACGAAGTGAAATTCTGGAGAAGGAGAAAGTTGTTACCGCGATGCGGTAGCGTAATTAACTGTATGGGCTTGCACCTGCAGGGAAGAGCGTCCCCATAATCAAAAACCCCTTGAGTGAGGGGGAATATGATGAAGTCTGCTACATCGGCCGCATCCGTCTAAACCTCCGATACACGGTGCCATAAATCAACTTGGCATCTTCGGAGAGGTGGACGGATATCACCAATTAGCATCTGCCCCGAATTTCAGGCAAGACACCTATGTCTTGGCCGCCATTCGGAGGGGAACAGATTCTGGCACGCCCGGTGGGACCTTTTCCACTTTCCACTCCACACTTCGTGTGTCGTGTTCGCGAACGAATCGCGGTTTACTGTGGTTGCCTGTGGATTCGAGGTACTAAGATTTGGTGTCTTGCTCCGTGCAGAAAAGAGAAGATCAATGGCTTCAAACTGCACTACCTGCAACTGCAACTCTCACTCCGTCCTTGCCGGAGGAGTGACTTATGGGCCCAAAGCGGCCTCCCTTTTCAAGATGCCAGTGGAGCAGGTAACTCAAGCCACCGCTGGATTATTCTTCGGGAATATGCTCCCACCGATGACCTTCAATGCCCCAATGACGTTGCAAGAAGCCCAAAAGAAGTTGGTCTTTGATCGGCTTACCACTGCCGCGACCCCTCTCAACGGGTCGCCCAGCTTCAATACCTCAGTTTTCAACAGACTGGGCCAGAACGTCTGCAAACCTGCGATACCCGAAGCTGCCATCCCAAAGCGGATAGCTATCTCGGCTCAAGCGGACGAAATCATTGGAAAGGCTCCTCCTTCCAAGAAGTCAGTTTTTACAAGGCTGGCCATTCCGGTTGCTGCTCCAAGCGAGGTCCTCAAAGCTGCTTCCCCTGCTCAGAGGTCTGTCTTTGACAGATTTGACATTGTTTCTCAACGGGCGTCAGTCTTCGATAGGCTAGCACCAATAATAGTCTCTCCTCAAAGCAGGGGGCATGAAGAAGCTTATCTAACAACGGAGGTGATCTCATCCGCACGACATGCTCGACGTCGCCACTGGCACCGAGTGAGGAAGGCTGGGGGCAACTCCCCCTCTGAGATAACTCCGCCAGCTCCAACGGTGGGGATCGATGCTGCTGTTCCAACCGGGAACAGCTTTGAATTGCTGAACACGGTACGCAGAAACTCTCCTACCGCCGTACTAAAAAGATCCCCTCCTCCAGTGGGAAATGTCGTGGAAGCCAAACCAGAACAGTCCTCTCAGCGGATGTCCTCTAAAATCTACAAGGTCTGGCGCTAAGTCCATGACTCGGTGATTGATCGAAATTTCTCCCGCCAGCAGAAGAAGCTGAAGGTCCGACAGGAAGAAAACCGTCCTGTTAAGCCACAAAAGATGACGACTACTTGGGTGCTCACGACAGCGGCCCCCTCAACGTCAACCACTCAGAAAAGAAGGAGGCCAGAGAAATCCCCAGTAAACATGGCAGACCACAAAGACGCTAAGCCCAAACGCCCCAAGTCTGGGGGCATGGTGGTGCACACCGTATACATGGCTTCTGGAAAGGAAGAAAGCCGTGCTTCGACGGGTCACCGACCGCTCACCCGATCCATGACAAAAACCCAGGAGCAGCAACAGACGCTTCAGGAGATGATGATTGCAATGGCCACACTCACCGGGCCAAAAGAAAGCCCGGAGGCATCATCAGAGCAGCGTCACGAACAAGAAACTGATGCTGACTTCTTACGCAGAGTCCTCGAAAAGAAGGACAGAGAACCCGCAGAGCAAGCGGCTAACATAAAGCAAATGGCGCTTCTCTTCCAAGATATGGTAGGGATGATGCTACAGCCGGACTCTCCAGTTGAAGACCCTCTGATCATTACTGAAGACGATAGAAGAGAGACATCTAATCTTCCTCCGACTCTTTCAACAGCCAAAGATGAAACCATTTCCAAGGGTGCACTGGATGACTATATAGCTCATCAAATACGGGCTCATCAAGTGAATGAAGTGGCTGCGCAAATTTCTAGAACTGGACGACCCTATCCGGGCTGGTATGACTAAATCAGTTACCCGCCGGGATATACGATCCCTAAGTTCCATGTATATAAAGGGACAGGGAACCCACATCAGCATGTCACTCAATTCAGGGCCTTATGCGGCAATACTGGAGGTGATGACAGACTGTTGCTTCGACAATTTGTCGGCAGCTTAGCGGAAACGACATTCGAATGGTATTCGGAGCTACCTGATGACTTTGTCAAAACATTTGCGGAGATAGAGTTGCTGTTTACACAAAGATTCGTGAGTGCTAGTGAACGCACCTTGATAACAGCACTGATCAACGCCAGGATAAGGCCAGGCGAAACGTGGGTTCAATACGCAACACGATGGCGGAATCTGTGGTCAAAATGCGAACAGCGGATCGAAGAAGCACCTGCGGTAGGTATGTTCGTAGGCACTCTTGATCCGCAAGCAACCATCTCGCAATTCATGATGTTCTTCAAACCGACCACGTTCCAGGTTTTAATTGATAAGTTGGCCCAAATGGATCAGATGAGTCACACACCATCTCATTCAAAGACGGATCCTCGGCATGAAAAGGGGAAAGGGAAAGAAACTTTCGTCGCTAATACTCAACAACAGTCGAGCAACTTGAAGCCGGTTGTCCGTCAAAACAATATGCGTCCACGCCCATCCCTCGAGGAGAGACTGGGACAACCTTACTCGTTTCCTCAGGATAAAACGAGAAGATTGTTTGAGCTGGCAGTGCGCAACAGACTCATCAATCTGCCGAGTCCAAAGCATCCGTTGCAGCCAGGCGATGTCAACGATCCCAATTATTGTCCTTACCACCAAACGGTAAGTCACCCGATCGAGGATTGCTTCATCTTTAAAGGATGGATCGAGGATCAGTATCTACAAGGCATGTTTGCGCTGTCCGAGAAGTGGAAAATAAATCCACCACAACCGCACACTCCAAAGAAGACGGACACACCGGGGGCAACTTGTTCTTTTGTTGAAGAAGCTTCGTGGGAGGTCGTGCTGTCAGCCAAAACCAAAAAGATGCTGAATGATCTCCATACATGCCCGGCGATCGTGTGGAAGAACTCGCTAGAACCCCAGATCGCCGAAGGGATGCTGAAACCGCGCCCAACTCCAAAGATCGATAGTGAAGGCCCCGGCATACACACCCAGCCGTCAAAATCTTCAAAGAAAAACAAGAAGAAATCCAAGAAGCCCGTGAAGCCCGGCGACAAGTGCACGGATTTGCAGAAACAGATTGACGTGCTGGAAGAGTATAACCAGATGGCGCGGATTCCAATCATGCTCCAAGAGTTCCTCAGCCCCGTCCTCGAGGACGAAAATGATGGAGAAGACTCATCAGATGAATCTGAGGACTACGTAGCAAGTTGTCATATGATCTCTCACTCATTGATAGATGATAAAGAGGCTCCTTGCACCGAGAAACCAGGGGCGGGTCCTGAACCAGAACTTCTATGGCCATCAGACGAGATGATCGATGCCTTCCTGAACGAAGCCCTTCTTAAAAGCAAAGCTGATCGAGAGCGCGAGATGGCCATATTCGAGAAAGCCAAACGCCGGCGACTAGATGAAAGGGTCGAAACACTCCCACCAGATCAAAGTACATCCGCCACAAATAAAAGCAGGTTCAAGATGAGGAAAAGATTCGCCAAAGCCATATTGATGGGAATGAAGCTCTCCTCTTTCAGAGGAAATTCTCTCACCGATATATATCTTGATGAAGCGGACATGCATCTTAACTTCTGCTTATATCATCAGAAGATTGCACACCCGACTCAAGAGTGCAAAGCTTTCGATAGATGGTGGCAAGGATATATTGCTCATCGACAACATTTCAAGCGGGAGAAACGTAAAACTCGTCGGGAACGGAAAAATATGGCCGAAGGGTTTAACAGAACTACCGGTGATTGTCGCATGGTTAACACCAGCAGGTCACAAGTGCCTACATTCGGGAGCGATTCTGATGAGGAGCTGGAACTTGCCCCTCTCTTTAAAGAGTCCACTTCGGGAAAAGAAGAAGAGCCGATGGTTTGAGAAAATATTCGGCTGCGGAATCGGACGCTGCCTGAAAAGAATCTCAGACCCTCAAACAGAAAAGATAAAGGGAAAGAAAAGTTCTCTGAGGATATCGCCTTAGATGACCAAGTCATGGAAGAGCTAACTGCCAAAGACCCGCTAAAGAAAAATAAGGTGGATTACAACGTCTTAGCGCATCTGAGGAAGCTGCCCTCACAGCTCAGCATTCTTAACGCCCTTTTACTATCAAAGGAGGCGAGAGATTCGTTAATTAAGGCACTACAGAACCCAGAGCAGTTCCAAGCTTTCCTGGCCGAAGAAAAAATGAAGGATGAATTGGAGGATGTACACAGGGCAGATGTCACTTTTAGCGATGAAGACCTTCTCCTTGGGACGTGCGAACACAATCGCCCTCTCTACGTCTCAGAATACTGCCATGATATAAAGATAGGCAAAATCCTGATCGATAACGAATCGTCTGTTAATCTCCTTAACGTGCAGGTGTTAAAAGAAATCTGCATGAGCGTCCAGCACCTTGCTCGGGATAAGATCACCATCTTCGGGTTCGACTCCCAATTGTCAAAGACTCTTGGATCTGTGATACTGATGCTACGCTTTGGGCTGCTCATCACGGACATTAAATTCCACGTCATAGATGCCAAGACAAGCTACAACGCTTTGCTCGGCCGACCGTGGTTACACGAGTATAACGTCATCCCTTCTACACAACATCAGTGTATGATGTATTCTAAGGACGGTCTCGAGTATACCGTGGCGAGAGAACTGAACCCGTTCTCCGTAAACGAGGTCCGCAAATACGAAGATGCCGAATACTTCTTACCGGATTTCGAAGACACGGAGAGATGTCACAAGCCGGAGAATAAAGCTAATGCCACCATCCCTGTCTTCGGCAGTGATACCGAGGAGGAAGGGGAGATAGTGTATTCGGGTCTGCCCCAATACAACAAGCCAGGGCCACCTGCTCCTACGTTGATCTTTGGTAGTGACTCGGAAGATGAAATCCATGCTATATTCTCTGTTCGGCCTTCAATACAAGCGTCTGCCGATGAAGAGCAAAGTCTACAAGTTGCTATGGTGCCCCCTAAACACCGTAAAGAATTGGATGCACTTGATGTCTACAATGTAGAAGAAATGCGAACGTTCTATATCCCTCCCAGGCGAGAAGGCGAGAAAGCAATTTTATTCTACCTCTCTGAAGAAACAGAGTGGAGAAAGAAATCTGGCAAGGCGCGGATCCTACGCTTGATAGGCTTCAGCCTATCCGTCTTCCCAGATATTATACGGAAGGGTTGAAAAAGCTGCTGAAGCGTCAGGGGATATCCTTCAAGCAGACCGTTCGAAAAGCCAAGTTCTATGACAAAGTCTGGAACGTTCCCGGGACTCAACGCAAACTGTCTAATGGGAGAATGGAGACAAAAGGGCTCGGATACATTCGCTCCAAGAAACGAGAGCTGCTCCGTGACTGTTACGTCGTACACGACTTCAATGAAGAAGCAGATGCGCAACGGGAGGACACTAATCCTGAACCAGTAAAAGTTCCTGATGCAAAAGTGCCCATTCCGTCGTTTGAAGAACAAATGGACAGGCTTATGAGGGAAGCTGGTCAAAAAGTCCGAGATGATCACAACCGCGAAATGGCCATCTACAAGAAAGCCAAAACGCAACGCCTCCTTCAACAGGCCGTCAAAGATGAAAGTGCCGCCCCCTGTCAACCTGTTATAAAAAAGGCTCGACGCAGAGGCAGAAACAAGTTGAAAAGCCAAAAAGATGCTCAACAGCAACAAAGAAGGGCTAAGAAGCCACACAAACGGGAGACGAGCGTTATTGATCTATCCCTCATGAAGAAAATGGGTCGAGCGTACTCATTTCCTTGGGACAAGACGAAGAAGATATTTGATCTTGCTCTAAAACATCAAATGCTTACACTGCCGGAGTCCAAGAACCCCAAGCAAGCAGGCGAAGCCTCTGACCCAAATTATTGCTCTTACCATCGAGTAATACGGCATCCTCTTAAAGATTGCTTCACCTTCAAGAATTGGGTTGAAGATCAGTATCAGCTTGGCAAATTCGCTCTGTTTGACAACTGGAGGGTAGCGCCGCCACAGAAGCACGAACCCAAAGCCACAAGAACAGAACCAACTCCACATTGGGATTGGAAGCGGATTCGCACTTGTCACATGATAACAATATTAAAAGAAGGGCCCGAGAACATGGACAACCTTCCTTGGTGCTTCGAAAACAGTAATGATGAGGTGATCTCAGAATTTCCGCCAGCTCTGAAAGAACTGGAGGATGGAATACCTACCACCGCAGATAACCTCAAGAAAATTGAGTTGGGGACGCTAAACGACCCGCGACCGACATTTGTCAGCGAGCTGCTATCTGAAGAAAGGGTGGCTGCGTTAAAAGACGTTCTTGTAAAGCATAGAGATTGCTTCGCATGGAACTATTCTGAAATGCCGGGACTAGATCCAGAAGTTGCTGTGCACAAATTGGCGATATCCCCAGACGTCAAGCCAGTCAAGCAGGCACCAAGAAGAATGCGGCTCGAGCTTGAGATGAGCATCAACGCCGAGGTCAAGAAGTTAATCGACTCTGGCTTTATCCAGGAGGTTCAATATCTTGAATGGATCGCTAACATCGTTCCGGTGATGAAGAAAAATGGGACGGTGCACATATGCGTGGACTTTCAGGATCTCAACAAAGCCTGCCCGAAGGCTGATTTCCTGGTGCTAGTCACCGAACTGATGATAGACAATACGTCCACTCATGAAGTTTTCTCCTTCACGGACGGCTCATCAGGGTATAATCAGATAAAGATGCATCCTGAAGACCAGAAGCATACCGCTTTCCGGACCCCTTTGGGAATATTCTGTTATAAAGTGATGCCCTTCGGATTAAAAAACGCCGGTGCCACTTACCAAAGGGCCATGACGAAGATCTTCGATGACCTTATACATGAAATCATTGAGTGCTATATCGACGACCTCGTGGTTAAGAGCAAATCATACGAGGAACATCTCGAGCATCTAAAGACTGTATTTCGACGTCTTCGACAGTACAACTTGAAGATGAACCCTCTCAAGTGTGCATTCGGAGTTTCTTCAGGCAAATTCCTAGGATTCATCATCCGACACCGAGGTATCGAAATAGATCCGTCAAAGATCAAGGCGATCATGGAAATGCCTCCGCCGAGAACTCTCAAACAGTTGCGGTCTCTCCAAGGAAAGCTCGCATATATTCGGCGATTTATAGCCAACCTCTCTGGCAAGTGCCGCCCTTACAGTCACCTGATGAAGAAGGGGACCCCATTCGTCTTGGATCAAAAATGCCAGGGCGCGCTGGACGAAATTAAACAGTACCTGCAGAACCCGCCAGTGCTGGCTGCTCCGGTCAAGGGAAAGCCCCTCATTCTTTATACAACCGCCCTCGAAGGTTTCTTAGGCGCATTATGGGCGCAAGAGAATGACCAAGGGAAAGAAAGAGCACTCTACTACTTAAGTCGAGTTCTTCTGGGGGCAGAAAGTAACTACTCTCCCATTGAAAAACATTGCCTAGTGTTGATCTTTGCGATAACAAAGCTCATGCACTATGCGTTAGCACATGAAGTCCGTCTCATTTCGAAGGTTGACCCCCTTAAATATTTGATGTCGAAGGCTATATTGACAGGTCGACTCGCTAAATGGGTTCTGCTCTTGATGGAGTTCTCGATAACGTATCAACCTCTCAAGGCAGTCAAAGGCCAGGCCATCGCCGACTTCCTCGCTGAGCATTCGATAGCCGCCGATTCTCCTCTAAATTGCGATCTTCCAGAAGAACATGCGTTTGACGCGATCGAAGGTGGTGATACCCGATGGGAGCTTTATTTCGATGGAGCATCTTCCATGAAAAAGCGCAAACAAAGTACCCCTATAATCAAATCGGGGGTAGGCCTCATCTTCGTGACTCCACAAGGAGGGATAATACGCTTTGCTTTCTCCTTAACAGAGCCGAGGACAAATAACGAAGCCGAATATGAAGCTTTGATAGCAGGCCTCGAGATCGCCATTGACATGGGAATTGAAAACCTCCTCATATACGGAGATTCTCAACTGGTCGTTAGTCAAGTAAACGGCGACTACCAAACGTGCAAACTGGAGTTGGTGAAGTACGGTGAAAAGGTACAACAACTGTTGACCCAAATTCCCTCCTATACTTTGGAAAGCATACCGCGCGCGGAAAACAGTAAAGCAGACGCGTTGGCCAAACTTGCTAAAGAACTGGCCGACGAGAACCTCGATGATGTTAGAATCGTAGTACAAAGCCGTCGGGTGCTTGCCCCAGCAGAAATACCTCCGGAATCATCCGAGGAAAGGGGAGAGAATGAGCAGACAACTTTACAAATAAAAGAACGAGAAAAGGCTGAGGACTGGAGGGAAGTCTTCATAGACTACTTTAAGTCCCATCGAATGCCCGAAGATGCGTCCACAAGACATCAACTCATGAAACGAGCTCTGTCTTTCGCCTTCGTCAATGATACTCTATACAAGAGGTCATTCGATTCTCTGTGGCTGAGATGCTTGGGACCTGACGAAGCGAAAAGAGTCGTTCAGGAAGTTCATGACGGAATCTGCGGTTCTCACCAAGCAGGCCCAAAGATGAAGATGAAGATTAAACGGATGGGCTACTACTGGCCCATGATGATTCAAGACTGCCTTGAGTATGCAAAGCAGTGCCACTCATGTCAAATTCATGGGGATTTCATCCATCAGCATCCAAATCCGCTACACCCGACGGTGGCTAGCTGGCCATTCGAAATGTGGGGAGCTGACACAGTCGGCTCCATCGAACCAGCATCGTCCAAGGGGCATCGTTTCATCCTGGCGACGACTAACTACTTCTCTAAATGGGCAGAAGCAGTACCGTTAAGAGAAGTGAAGACGGAGAATATCCTCCATTTTTCTTCAGGACGCACGTCATATATCGGTTTGGAACTCCGCGACGGATCATCTCCGATAATGGGCCAGCCACAAGATCAGTCGCTTCGCGCAGCAGCATAATATAGACTGGAGATATTCTTCGGTTTATAATCCACGAGCTAATGGTCTAGCCGAGGCCTTCAACAAGACCCTGACAAAGATGATGAAAAAGACGGTGTCCCGAAATAAGAAAGACTGGCACGAGAGACTGCAAGAAGCTCTTTGGGCATATCGAATAACGTTCAAGACGGCCACCAACGCAACGCCATATGCGTTGGTATTCGGTACAGAAGCAGTACTCCCCCTCGAGATAGAATTACCCTCTCTACGAGTGGCAGTCCACTACGAGCTAACAGATGAAGAAAACGCTCACCTTCGGCTTGAGGAGCTTGATGCCCTCGAAGAAACACGATTCATACCGCAACAAAATCTGGAAGCTTATAAAGCAAAGATGACGCGCTCATATGAAAGATTGACCCGACCGAGGACATTTCGCCAAGGCGAACTCGTGCTAGTGGTCAAAAGGCCTATGATCCCCAATCGCGCCAAGCCGGGAAAGTTTGAGCCAAACTATGAAGGCCCATACATCATAGATAAGGTCTACCAGGGTGGGGCCTATCTACTCATAGATATGCACGGTGAAAGGCCTTTCAGGCCAATAAACGGTCGCTTCCTAAAGAGATATTACGCTTAATGAGCCACAGCCTAGGTCAATGATAGATGACGACGACTATGTCCGCTCGCTATCTTCCCAAGCTCAAGCTTTATAAGCAATAGCCAGCCTTCTCCATGACGTACCGAAATGTCCTTAAACTAACAGCTGACCGAAACGTCCTTAAACTACTACCGCATCATCCTTAGGCCGACGAGAAAAAAAAAGAGAAAAATAAAATAAAAAAAAATAAATGATGATAAAAACGATATGTCCATAAGCATGATGGGCACGGATAAAAACCCGAAAGGGCTCCGTGAGTAAAAATAGCAGGGCTACCGGCGAGTGTTCGTGAAAACCCGAAAGGGCGCGACCTCGTAAATATAAAAAAAAAGGTAGGTCCATAAGCAAAAAGGGCACGGATGAAAACCCGAAAGGGCTCCGTGAGTAAAAACAGCAGGACTACCGGTGAGTGTTTGTGAAAACCCGAGAGGGCGCAACCTCGTTAAAGAACACTTGCAGGGTCCTCACGACCTTGTAAGGAGAAACCACCCGCGTGAGATCCTTACGACTCATAAGGAAGCAACACACTTAGGGATCCCCACGATTCCTAAGGAGAAAATACACTTGCGAGATCCTCACGACTCGTAAGGAGAACTCTCTTATGGGACCCCCACGGCTCATAAGATTTGAAAGTCTTAAGTTACAGAGACCTAAACCTGTGCTTAAGCAACCCCCACAACCTCTAATATTTCCCTACAAGTGGCTCAATACTGACCCTTGTATACAATCCACGGGCGCGAATAAGCATTTCCCCTAACCAAGTCCCATCCGTGACTAGGGATATATGCACATGATGAACAACCCTTATAAGTCCTCTCGACTTACAAGGAGAAAACCCTCTTGTAGGATCCTTACGACTTACAGAGAAACATACACTTAGGAATCCTCACGATTCCTAAGGAGAAAATACACCTACAAGATCCTCATGACTTGTAGGGAGAAATACCTTTGTGAGACCCTTACGGCTTATGAAGTTAAAAGCCTTAGTCGACAGGACCTTAACCCTGTTCGCTAAGCCACCTTTGTTCAACATCGACGGAGGCAAATGATGATTCGCTCCTGGCAATATCCCAGTTGTAGCGGTACTGATGCCGAAATCGGTGTTTAATTTCAGGTTTACGGTGAAAAGCCGGTAAGCCGCACATGCATACGAAATAGCCGAAATGATAGGGCAACTTGCAATAAAAAGCAGCAAGTAAAAACGTATGCATACAAAATAGCCGAAATGATTGGGCAACTCGCAATCAAAAGCAGTGAGTGAAAATAAAATAAATAGCCGAAATGATTGGGCACCGCGAAAAATAGCCGAAATGATTGGGCAATCGCGACCTTCGTGATATAAAAGCTGAAATGATAGAGCATCGCGGAAATAAAACAAAAAAAATGATGATGAAACTTTGGCCCTACAGTTGAGATCACATCGATCCCTGTATACAATCCAAGGGCGCAAACGAAGAGGGAACCATACTTTCCCAATAGGCTCCGCCAGAAAACGAAGCCAAATCTCGACGGTTCGTCTCAACTCCGAAAAAACCAGTGTCTTCGGCAACATCCTTCGACTAGAGAAAACAAGCATCCTTGACGAAGAAAATCCTGATTCGCGTCGACTCGCAGAGAAACCAGTGTCTCTGCGGGAAATTCTCGATCCGTTTCAACACCAGGGAAACAAATAATCCCTAGCAAACACCTCAACTCATGGATACAAACACTCCTTGACGAGAGCCTCCTGATCCGCGTCGACTCGCAGAGCAACCAGTGCCTCCGTGGGAAATTTTCGACTCGTTTCAACCCCAAGGAAACAAATAATCCTTGGCGCTAGGGAAACAAATAATCCCTAGCATACACCTCAACTCACGGATACAAACACTCCTTGACGAGAGCCTCCTGATTCGCGTCGACTCGTAGAGCAACCAGTGCCTCCGTGGGAAATTCTCGACTCGTTTCAAACCCCAGGGAAACAAATAATCCTTGGCACCAGGGAAACAAATAATCCTTGGCAAATACCTCAACTCAGGGAAACAAACAATCCTTGACGAGAGCCTCCTGATTCGCGTCGACTCGCAGAGCAACCAGTGTCTCCGTAGGAAATTCTCGACTCGTTTCAACACCAGGGAAACAAATAATCCTTGGCGCTAGGGAAACAAATAATCCTTAGCAAATACCTCAACTCAGGGAAACAAACAATCCTTGACGAGAGCCTCCTGATTCGCGTCGGCTCGCAGAGAAACCAGTGTCTTCGCGGGAAAACTCCCGATTCGTCTCAACTTACAAGATGAAGCCTCAGGCAGCAGGGACTAAAAAACTTGCTTCCTGAACAATGGGACCCTGCAAGTCGATCTGAACGGTCTCTTGCATACTATCCACGGGTCTCACTCTCCGAGGTCAAGTTTCGACAAGGAGGGAAACAACCGCTTACGAGTCCTCTCGACTCGTAAGAGGGAGAAATTCTCTTACAAGATCCTTACGACTTACAAGAGAAAACACACTTAGGAATCCTCACGATTCCTAAGGAGAAAAACCCACCTACGAGATCCTCTCGATCTGTAGGGAGAAAAGTCTCTATGAGACCCTCACGGCTCATAAAGTTGAAAAGTCTTAGGAGGCAGATCTGAACCTCCAGCCTAAGCCATTGCTATCCTATGAAGAAATCAAGAGGCCTACTTTATTATATGCTAATTGTGACGACATGCTGAGAAAGAAGAAAAGCAACATAAAGAGCATCCGATTTACATTTGATCAAGCGTTCAAGACACATTCATTCATGCATGGGCAAAAAGACTCAGGATAAAAGATATATAATAAAGACAAGCTGGGATAAAATTTTTTTTCCATTAATACTGCCCGAAGTTCTTACAGTCATAAAAACAATAAACGAAAGTTACAATGGAATAACCTCAGATCCAGGGCATGGATTGAGGAATTCAAAAGCGACCCTATCTATGACTTTCTAGGCCTCGCGGACCATCCTAGTGTGCTTTCTTTCGTGAGCACAAGCGTCAGGGTCCCCCCTGATGTCTTCCACCCTCCGATAAACAGCAAGTATGGCGGACTGTTGAAAAACCTCGTGCAAGAGATCGATAAGACCGTCCCACCGTCTCTTCGAGATAAAGTTCAACAGGTACACCGAGTGCACCTTGTCCTCAGCGGCATCCAAAGCCCTAAGCGGCACGCCAGAACAGAATAGGGGAAGCGCTTCCCAGATGGCTCCCACAATAAGCTTAAGAAGGGAAGAACGTCGAGGAAGCAGTGGACCATTGTATGCGTCGAAGCGGCTCATTATTTCAGCACACTCCGCATTTGTGAACTCTCGATTTTGAGAGCGGCCAAGTCGGCGGATGTCCCCATAAGAGATGATCTCGTTAAGAGCATACATATGGGCGTCCATTGTTCCTGTGAAAGAAGATCAACAGAATTAGCAGACCGACTGATTAAGCGAATTCTTGTTAAAAAACGAGCACCGAGAGTTAAACTCCTCAAGAATCAATGCTCTACGAACGGGAGTGACTATCAAAATCCTAATAAAGGAAATTAAAAAAAAAGTCCCCCAAGACTCTGAGATCATTATTATTAAGAAATGATATATGATATAATCCATTAAAACACAAAATTCCATTTTTAATTTTTTAATTTTCATTATCCATACTCAAACTCTTAAGAGTTCTTTTTTTTAGATCAAAGGGATCTATGTTTTGCTAAAGATGCAAGGCTCTGTTCATGGGTCAAGAAACCCTGAAACAGATTCTTGAGAGTAAGGCTCTATTGGTGAGACCTAAAAGGGGTTTTTTCTTTAGATCAAAAGATCTATGAGAGCAAGGCTCTGTTAATTAAACTTAATTTAATTTAACTTAAAATTTTACCTAAGAGGGTCCTGGGTTCTGAACTCTGAAAATTCTTAAAAAGAAATGAGAGCAAGGCTCTAAAAGTTCTTAAACAAGAGCGAGGCTCTGAGTTTCTGAAAATAAAATTTTTGGAAGATGATGATCATCTGTGAAGGACCAAAGGTCCTATTTATAGGCATCAAGTGCCCTTTCAATTTCTAAAAGCTACCGTAACGGTGGAGGGGTATTTGTTTACCCCAATCAGAGCAAAGCTCTGTTCAAATTCTAAAGCGGGAGATGAAGCAACGCTTCATCTTCCCCCAATCAGAGCAAGGCTCTACTTTGAAAATCTAAGTTTAATAAATGAAGCAACACTTCAGATCCTCTGCGCTACGCGCAACGCGCCACGTGGCAGGCGCGGACACATCAGCGCAGTGCCCAAAGCAGCACACCCAATCATAGCAAAGCTCTATTTAAAGTAAAAATTAAAGGCAGCAACGCTCTAATTGCGCAAGCGCTGCATTGCGCGACACGTGTCTGTGCAGGCACAGCTGCGCAAGCGCCGCGCTGCGTGTTTGCGCAGTTGCGCAGACACAGCTGCGCAAGCGCTGAGCTGCGCGACACGTGTCTGCGCAGTTACGCAAGCACAACTGTGCAAGCACGCCGCACGACGCGTGTCCGCACAGTTGCACAAGCATAGCTGCGCAAGCACTGCGCTGCATGACACGTTTCTGAAAATGAAAATTTTAAAGATAATAATCATCTGTGCAGGACCAAAGGTTCTATTTATGGGCATCAAGTGCCCCTTCAACTTCCCAAGGTTGCCACAACGGTTGGAATTCTGCCACCGTTGCGCTTGCGTTGGGAACCACGCAAGTGCAAAGGCGGGGGGGGGGGGCATTTGTTTCCCCTCAATCAGAACAAAACTCTATTTCTAAAACTGAAAAGTAAAGCACTGCTTCATAAAAGAGTCAATTTATCCTCGCAAGAATCACATGCATTTAATAATAAAGGCAATTTGTCCTCGCAAGAATCACATGCATTTAATAATAGCAAATTAAATCATGAGATGCAGAAGCACAACAGAGAGCTAAAATAAAAAGAACACTTAACAGATAATAAAATATTTAATTAAAACATTTATTTATTATTACATTTAAAAAAGATCACCAAATGTGGGATCGGAAAGACAAGGGTTCGCAAAAATAAAAAAGAGATTCCCCAGCTCCCTTTCTGCCTTCTCCACCACGTCAAAGCGGCGATCCTCCCGAGAAGAAGACATCCAACGACCGTCGCCACATTCTTTGGAAAAGGTGGCAATGACAACCGGGCAAGCCCGTATCTGGCTCAGTAAGTGGAAAGAGCAGTCCCTCAGGGCTTTAGTGATCAAGAGCGCTTCGAAAAAGCTCTCGATCTTTTCCTCGGCCATATCAAGCACTGCCGAGGACATCTCCGCCGGAGGAGGGGGAATGTCGGCGAGCACCGAGGCAAGGATCATCCGAAGCCAAATGGAGTCCGGGGGAAGAGGAGACCCCACACGAGTCGAAAGCTCGTACATTGCAGCATCGCACTGCTCGTCCGAAAAAGAGGAGTCCACCAAGCGCGCAGCAAAACGGGGAACGATGTCCCGGATCGGCACTTCCCATGGTTGACGGCGGGCGTGAGGGCGGTTGCAAGCCATGATAGAAGAAGTTCTCTGAATATGAGAGAAGAAAAGGCTCGGCCTTGAACTATATATAGACCCAAGCATAAAAGATCCTGTGCACAATGGACCCGGGAAATCAAGATTTTTGAAATACAAGTTTGGCTTGAAAAAAGGAGATGAAAAGATATCTCAGGTGAAGCAACGCTTCCGATTCCCCCAATCAGAGCAAAGCTCTACCTTGAAAATCTAAGTTTTAATAAATGAAGCAACGCTTCAGATCCTCTGCGCTGCGCGCAAAGCGCCACGTGTCAGAAGTTAATGCGTCAGCACAGCGCCCGAGGCAGTGCGACCAATCAGAGCAAGGCTCTTTAAAAATAAAAGTAAAGGAAGCGACAAGCGCTGCGCTGCGCGACACGTATCTGCGCAGTTGCGCAAGCACAGCTGCGCAAGCGCTGCGCTGCAAGATACGTGTCTGCGCAGTTGCGCAAGCACAGCTGCGCAAGCGCTGCGCTGCGCGACACGTGTCATGCACTGGGGTGTTTGCGCAAGACAGAATTGAGGTTTGAAAGAAATCTTTTCTGTTCTTGTTAAAACAAGAAGATTTTCTTCTGTAAAACAGAGGCCTTTGGATCAAAGATCCAACGGTGGGGAAAATTCCCCAAATCACTCAGAGAAAGATCTCTTTTACAAATTTAACTAATTTATGGGCACTATAAAAAGGACTCAAGAACTCAATTCAAAGGCATCAACATTTTGAGTGAAATCAAGAACTTCAAACAGAGAGAACTTTGAAGAATTAGAGAGAATTTCTCAAGAACAAGAGGAAAAGGTAAAAACCTTTAGAAAAAGAGAAAATTCTCTTAAAAAAACAGATCATTGATCTAAGAACAAGGTCAATGATCTTCAAGAAAAAAAAAAAAAAACAATAACAGTGCCTTGCACTTTTTATGAAGCACTGGTTCTTTGAAAACAAGAAAAAACTTGTTTTTCTTTGATCTAAAATTGATCCAAAAGAATAAGAACAGTGCCCAGCACTTGCCAAAACTGCACTATTGCGCAAGCCGCCAGGAAGCGCCACGTGTCAGCAGTGCAACAGCGCAGCGCACTGACGCAGCGCACCGCGCTGTTGCGCTTGCGCTCATCAGAGCGTAACACGTGTCACTTCCACATGCGCTTGCGCTCTTTAATTTTTGCAAAGCGCCTGACAAGCCATGTGGGGCACTGTCAGAGTATTTAATGCTCTGCATTATTAAGAAAAGGGACAGAGCCCAATTAAAAGGCCTAACAGGCCTAATAAAAAATTCTATGCATTTTAAAAAGGGCAGAGCCCAAACAAAATAGATGCTCTGCATCATTTATAAAAGGGCAGAGCCCAACCAAAACAAAGAAAAATAATGCAGTGAAGGGGCAAGGCCCTAGCACAGGTCCAATAGGCCAAAGACAAAAGAATATTGAAACTGGACTTAGCCCAGTCGTGGCCATAAGTCCTCAAATTAAATTGACTGAGCACGGCTGCTCCCTAAATTTACATCCGGTTCGAGGGTACATCTCCGAACTCCTCTGACAGTTCTAGTTGTAATCCTTCAACGACGTCAGAGAGGTGACGGGTCCCAACGACCACACATAAATACGGACTGCGGGGTCCTTAAACTCGTGGACCGAAACGTCCTTAAACTAATGTTGGACCGAAACGTCTTTAAACTAATAATGGACCACTATGTCTCTAAACTGGAATAATGGACCGAAACGTCCTTAAACTAATAATGGCCCACTACGTCCTTAAACTGGTATTAGACCACCACGTCCCTAAACTGGCATTGGACCACCATGTCCCTAAACTGGAACAATAGAGCCCAAATGCTCTTTTGTCGGATCTAAACGATCCCGTTAAGTTGATCTTAGTCTCAAATTGGACTAACGTATCCTTAACAAACATTTAAGTTGATCTTAGCCTCAAATACGGCTAATGTATCCTTAAACCCTCAAACAGACTTTAGTCCCAAATTGGACTACAGGTCTCCCAACCAACTTTGGTTCAAGGGTACATCTCTGAACTACTCTGATATCTGTCGTTATAATCCTTCAACGTCGTCAGAGAGGTGACGGGTCCCAACGGCCATACATTCAATGGACCACTATGTCCCTAAACTAGAACAATAGAGCCCCTAAACGCTCTTTTGTTGGATCTAAACGATCCCGTTTGAGTTGATCTTAGCCTCAAATATGGCTAACGTATCCTCAAACCAAAACCCCAAACCCAAATCTAAGAAAATACGGATTTGGACTAATCCACGTCCTACGGGCGACGACATAAATTAGTCTCCGTATACAATCCACGGGCAACCACAAATAAAACAAACACCCACGACACGAAGTGAAATTCTGGAGAAGGAGAAAGTTGTTACCGCGATGCGGTAGCGTAATTAACTGCAGGGGCTTTCCCCTGCAGGGAAGAGCGTCCCCACAATCAAAAACCCCTCGAGTGAGGGGGAATCTGACGAAGTCTGCTACATCGGCCGCATCCGTCTAAACCTCCGATACACGGTGCCATAAATCAACTTGGCATCTTAGGAGAGGTGGACGGATAGCACCAATTAGCATCTGTCCCGAATTTCAGGCAAGACGCTCATGTCTTGGCCGCCATTCGGAGGGGAACACGTTATTTCCCGGGGGCATAGAATCTTTTAAGAACGAAAGAAGCATTGTGAATGATTTGTTGCTTCATCCATTTAGGCACTTAATCTGGAAAAGTTGGACGAACCATGAGAGGGTGGAATACTTTGCATTCTCATAAATTGGTTTTCTAGCATCATTTATGAAATTTTCATACTTATCCGTATGCGGTCCTTGACTGGAAGGAATGTTATCTTCGGTACGAATATATTCACCTAGGGCAGCCTCTACCATATCCTCCATTTCTTCTCTTGAAAAGAAATTACCGTCTTCTTCTACTGCCGCATTACCGTCTTCTCCTTCTTCTTCTGCCGCATTACCGTCTTCTCCTTCTTCTTCTGCCGCATTACTGTGTTCTTCTCCTTCCCCGTGTTATAACCAAGTTGTATAAAGTCTAGTAAAACCATGTTTAACGATATGAAGCTCTGCAAATTCTACCTTCTGCCAGTACTTATTCCCACATCTATCGCACGGGCAGAGAATCTTCTCTATCACGATCTTATTATGTGTGCGTGCAAATTCAATAAAAGCAGCAACTCCTGCGACAAACTTAGGTTGCATACGTTTTCGCCAATCCACATACATCCAGTCTTTAACTCTAATGTACTCATGGGCCATGTTAGACTGTATAACATATAAATTGTAGGTTATGATGACTATATTGAGAAATCTAAGAACGGGATGGTTACTGACAAAGGAGAAAATCTGTGTATATACTTTGTGTGTGCATTTGTCATTGAAAAGAATAAATTATCGATAATCAAAGTTAGATTTGAGGATACCCATGTATGAGTTGTATTTATATATGTGTGTTTCAATTTATGATTTCGCTTAAGTGTAGGGGTTGTTAGTGTGTATGTGCTGTGTGTGCGTTTGTTGTGTATTCGTGTTGTATGTGTGTGTTTTGGATGTCGGGGGTAAGGCTTCTATCCCATTAAGAATGTATAGAGCAGACACCCATTTGCTTGTGCTTTCAACTATTTCGAGTAAATTTCGGCAGCACCTCCCCGCTGTTCTTCGAGTACACTGTAATAGAATAGATAATCATTTCAAAACTGTGAAACAACGTTGAAATGAATATCTAATCTATCTTTATACATGGAGAACCAGCGAAAAAGTACCGATGAAATAACTCGAAATGGATGAAAACAGAAGTGAATGCTGGTGTTTGCTTTATACATTCCTAACTTGTCCACACGGGACAAATCTATCGGTTATCATACGATTGAATCTTCTCGTCACATAGACTACACGACGGTTGTTAGTACCGAGCTATACCGTCCGATATTTAACAACTTTCGTATAGTTCTATGTCATGATGAACATCGAACGATGTTAACCGATAGACGGAGACTAAGTGGCGCTTTGAGTTTCATATATAAGTATCGATGAGAATATGAAAGTTTCATATTATCATCGAGTATCATATATTGGTTTTAACTTGAACATTTAACATGAATAGGTTTTACGTTTACGTTTCGTTATTAAGGGTTCGAAATTTCAAGTTTAGGGTAAATTTTTCTTGCGTTTACGGTAAAGTTGTACGTTTACGTTATCATCGAGTATCCTACTGAATGAACTAGTGCACCCTAAACCCTAACCCTAACCTAATTTACCCAAATTAACCTAATTAACCACAATTAACCATAATCGTTACCCTAACACAAATTATCCCTAATTAACCCAAATTTAACCCAATTTACCCAAATTAACCTAATTAACCATGATCAACCCAAACTTAACCCAATTTACCCAAATTAACCTAATTAAACCTAATCAACACCCTAACCCTTTCAAATTATCACTAATTAACCTAAATTAACCCTACCCTCTAATTAACCCAAATTAACCTTAGCCTCTAACCCTAAATCTGAACCAAACCCTAACCCTAAACCCTAACCCTAACCATACACTGAACCCTAACCCTAACCCTAACCCTAACCCCAACTAATTAACCCTAACCCTAATCCCAACTAATTAACCATAACCCTAACCTTAACCCCAACCCCAACTAATTAACCCTAACCCTAACCCCAACTAATTAACCCTAACCCTAACCCTAACCCTAACCCCAACTAATTGACCCTAACCCTAAGCTTAACCCTAATCCCAACCCCAAGTAATTAACCCTAACCCTAACCCTAACCCTAACCGAACCGAACCCTACCCCTAACCCTAACTGAACCGAACCCTAACCTTAATCTTAACCCTAACCCTACCCTAAACTGAACACTAACCCTAACCCTCACCCTAACCGAACCTTGAACCCTGAACCCTAGCCCAAGTAGAAACCCATTAATCATCAAAATTATAAATAAAAGCATTATTAGAAGTAAAAATTTGAGATTTACTAACCTGTAGCTAGGCCAACGATGGAGAAGACCGGTGGTCGACGATGCAATCGGCGATGAGTCGCGGGCGGTGGCGACGCGGAAGTCGACGAGGAAGTTTTGGGAGATTGAGGGCGGTAGCAGGCCGCGGGCGGAGGGCGGTGGCGACGAGGCGCGGGAGAGGTGGCGATGAGAGGCGCGCGCGGGAGATCGAGTGAGAGAGAGGAATTTTCGGTAACGATGACTTTTCTGTGCTTTTTTTTATTAATAACCTATATATATGCCCTTACGGAGTTAACCGTAGGGCCTTCGTTTGCGGCTCCGTAGGGCCAAAGGGCAAATTACGTTTTAATATTTTTAAATTAAAATGTAGGGCATCGTAGGGAAAACCATGGGGATTTACAGAGTAATTCGTAGGGGCAATAAAATGTTGCCCCTACGGATGCCTTTAACCGTAGGGGCAACCCCTTATTCTAGTAGTGATACTTACGTGCTGAGTTCCTGAAATATCTAAAAGAAAATAGAATTCTCTCTCAGCTTAATCCTCTATACACACTACAACACAATGGTGTATCAAAAAGACGGAATCGCACCCTGCTTGATATGGTGCATTCCATGATGAGTAATGCCGAGTTGCCGCCATCTTTCTGGGGTTATGCACTAGAATCTGTTGCATACCTATTGAACAAGGTTCCAACTAAGTCTGCGACTATCACTCCATATGAAATGTGGAGTGGGAAGAAACCCTGTCTTAAGTATCTTAAGATATAGGGTTATCCTGCTTTTGTAAAAAAGGTTCATCCGGAAAAGCTCGAGGCACGTTCATGTTGGATATATGTATGTCCTAGATGCCATTATTTGATAGTGGATGTATTTTTACATGTATATATATATTCAGGATACTTTCTTGCTCGACATGATAGTATGCTATTTGGTTACTCTTTATCTTGACATCTCCACTTGATTATGCTTTTATTCATTTGGTACATGTTGATAAAGCCCTGAGGATATTTGCTTGACTACTGTGATTATGATGCAGATCATACTAGTGGGACATGTGTAGTTTATAAGCATATCCTGAAATGCCCCTAGTCGTGGGTGTATCGAGATGGAGCATCGATATTCCAGAGTAGACTAGCGTATATGATTCTTGACCCATGTGATGGGCGATGGATGATCCCATATCCATTGGTGTTTGACACCAAGATTGTATATGGGTGCTCAGTGGGGACTGGGTACACTGCACGGACTCACAGAGAACTCCTATATGGTATTATATCTATCGACGGATAGCAGTTCTCAGGTGACACTAGTACAGGTTAGTCTGTAGACCCGAGATCGTCATAGAGTCTTGTGTGCTCTCCTACCGTGCTTTGATTTCCACCCTATCACGGCTCTGCTGAGTCGTGCAAACAGGTGGATTTTGGATACAGTCCCGAGACACACAGATGCAATGAGAGATAGGAGGGGTTTCATCTCTCCCGGTATTGGGGGTTGATGTTGCGCTGTGCACGATTGGCTATATCAGCAAGTCCCTGGCCAGGGCTGATGAGATTTACTGATAAGTGTTATCAGTAGTTTCTCGATCTGTTATAGGCCATACATCGGCATGACATATTGAGTTATTGGGGTCGACGATGCCATCCCTAGACTTGATATGCAGCATATCTGATGAAGAGACCGGACTGTACGGTAAGTGTTGCCGGTTGGCTCGACAGGGGTTTTGACAAGTTCACTTGTTTTTCTTCTGCTCGCTCAATACCCGGGTGGCCGTTACATTTAGCTGAACGCTTGCGGCTCGTGGGTGTTTGATGTGATCATCACCTACTGCTGGCGTATTGACGAGTCTTAAAGTCCCACAAAGGGGTCACCTAACTCATGCGAAACGATGTGGGGGTGCATATGGCGATATGCGCGGGCGCTTGATTGAATGCGTGTATATGATACCGCATTATAATCTGGCAGTTTCTATTGGTCGGGTCGTATGAGATATGACCGGTTAATTAAATCAATTGTTTATTTAATATTAATAACCATTAGCCTTTTTTACATAAAACCTATTTCTTTATGATGCATGCATGAGTGTATGTATATGTTGATATGGATGCATACACGCAAGCATACATGTGTCATGGTTGATGATACATTGGTGGTGGCAATACAAGACTCACATGGTAACATTTTTAGATATTTTTTTTATTTGAGAAAAGCAAAATTGCAACATAATCATGGTTGACTATTCAACTCTGTTGAGTGGACAATAGTCAATGGTTTTTTAGCCTATGGTTTTGCTTAAACTCAACTTACAAAATATCTAGATATTTTGTAACCATGGTTTAGCATGGATGGCTTCACTTACTCCCTTGAGTTAAGTAAGGGTTATCATATTATTCTCTTGAGTTTAGTTTTGTGCCATCTCCTTCTTCCTCTCTCTCTCCTCAAAGCTCTCTAGGGTTTTAAAAGAAAGAGAAAGAATAAAAAAGAAAAGGTTTTTGAGTGAGATCCAAACCCACATCACCATTCTACTTTAGTCTAGCCCACTAATGTGGAGTGTTTGCTTCATCTTAGTCCTTGATCAAGTGGAGCTTGAAGCTTGAGCAAAGGAACTTCGGGTGGATCGTCGTGGACAACGAAGGATTCAAGCGGACCAGTTCAAACTCTAGTTGTTCCAAGGAGTCTAGAAAGGAGGTCTACAAAGCTTGTATTCTTCTACACTAAGTGTTAGACACTTGTTTTAGTATGTGCTACTATTTTGTTACCCTAAATTTCTAGTTTTGATCCTAAGTTAGTTTACTTAGCACCTTAAAATTTTAATTGTAGCATGTTTGATGCAAGACAAGCCCTTGTGTGGTGCTAAGAAAACCCAACAGTGGTATCAGAGCCAAGCTAGAAACTTAGACAATGTTAGAAACAATTCGAAAATGAAACAACTCCGAATTTACAATTTTTTGTAACCCTCAAAAAGCTTCTATGTCAATTTTTTAAAGTGCTCGAAAAAATTTTCAAAGAACTGCAGAAGCTTACTGGTACTACACTGAGAACACCAGAGAAAAATGGGGAAATTCTATCTTGAAAAAACCGGCCACATGGCCTATATTTCTGCCCTGCTCGGCCCCCTTCCCTCAGAAGTCCCTCGTTTTGCTCTGGTGCTCTGGTGTCTAGGTTTAGGGGTTTCAGGTATTGTTTGTTTAGGCCAAAATTTCATGTGATGCTAATTTTGCTTAGGGGCTTATTCGGAGTGTTTCGTAGTCGTATATTTTAACATTTTATTGGTAATTTGGATGATGTTTAACAGTTCGAGCGAACATCAATCACCCCCTATTACCCTCGCAGAAATTTTCCAAGTGTTGGAATTTTCCTAGTTAAAAATATTGGAATAGTTGTGCAAGTATTCCTATGGACCCTCTAGACGAATAAAACCCTAACTCAATTTTATGACCATGGAACCACGACTGAACCTTAGGGTTTTCCGTAGTCCTGTGGTGCCATAAGTGAGGCAAGGGTTGACCCTTCTACCGCTGGTCCATAAACACCGTGGTACACTTTTTGGGTATTTTAACTTTGTTCAAGTGTTGAGCTCTCTCGGGGTAATTTGTGGATGTTTGTTGATTCGATCGAAACGTTTAACATCGTTTTGATATATGGTATTTTTCTGCGACCGTAAGTGTAGTATGTGGTGTATCGCCGGTTTCGTTGCTATATGTCAATGACAATTGGGGTATGCATACTTGCTTACGTTGATGACATGTGATGTTATGTGTTGCTGTGACATGATGTACAGGATCGTCGTGAATGAATGGCCGGGGGTTTTATGCGAGTTGAGAGTTTTTTTTTTCATTCATGTAAAATTCATTGTATGTAATATTCTTTTATTAGGGCACATCCGGGTTGAGGATGATGTTACCGTTGATGTATATTATTTACTTTTCTGCATTAAGATAGACCCAAAGTGGGGAACACAAGTGACCGGGTTCTAGAGTCCAGTGGGAGGCCATCTCGAGGAGTCGAGACGGGGTCTCCTAACTCTAGAATTGGTAGGGTCACTTGCCGCTCTCATAGGGGTCTAGGGTGTAGGATTGGCTATTCATCACGACCGTGGAATCCGTATTTTCTATCGTTGGTTAAATACAAAATATGATATTTTTCTGCGACCGTAAGTGTAGTTTGTGGTGTATCACCGGTTTCGTTGCTATATGTCAACGACAATTGGGGTACGCATACTTGCTTACGTTGATGACATGTGATGTTATGTGTTGCTGTGACATGATGTACAGGATCGTCGTGAATGAATGGACGGGGGTTTTATGTGAGATGAGAGTTTTCTTTTTCATTCATGTAAAATTCATTGTATGTAATATTCTTTTATTGAGGCACATCCGGGTTGAGGATGATGTTACCGTTGATGTATATTATTTACTTTTCTGCATTAGGATAGACCCAAAGTGGGGAACACAAGTGACCGGGTTCTAGAGTCCAGTGGGAGGCCATCTCGAGGAGTCGAGACGGGGTCTCCTAACTCTAGAATTGGTAGGGTCACTTGCCGCTCTCGTAGGGGTCTAGGGTGTAGGATTGGCTATTCGTCACGACCGTGGAATCCGTATTTTCTATCGTTGGCTAAATACAAAATATGATATTTTTCTGCGACCGTAAGTGTAGTATGTGGTGTATCACCAGTTTCGTTGCTATATATCAATGACAATTGGGGTATGCATACTTGCTTATGTTGATGACATGTGATGTTATGTGTTGCTGTGACATGATGTACATGATCGTCGTGAATGAATGGCCGGGGGTTTTATGTGAGATGAGAGTTTTCTTTTTCATTCATGTAAAATTCATTGTATGAAATATTCTTTTATTGGGGCACATCCGGGTTGAGGATGATGTTACCGTTGATGTATATTATTTACTTTTCTGCGTTAGGATAGACCCAAAGTGGGGAACACAAGTGACCGGGTTCTAGAGTCCAGTGGGAGGCCATCTCGAGGAGTCGAGACGGGGTCTCCTAACTCTAGAATTGGTAGGGTCACTTGCCACTCTAGTAGGGGTCTAGGGTGTAGGATTGGCTATTCATCACAACCGTGGAATCCGTATTTTCTATCGTTGGCTAAACACAAAATACGGAAATCCTAGTATATCCTATATGTTCATATATGTGCTTCTGCTGATGATATTCTGTGATGTGATCACTTTATATGCTGAGATGAATGATATATTATATATATGATATATAATAAACGTTGCTTATGTTTTGCATCTGCGCTAGTCCCGCCCCGCTATACGGTTAGTTAAGTAACTTAACGGTACATAATGGGACATTGTGGCGAATGCGGATGGCATAAGCGTACGTTCTATTTTCGTTTCTTTTCTGTGATGGCTTAAGGACTTAAATGATGGGACTATATTAATGTGATTAATGTAAAGGAAAATAAACCTAAAAAGATGTTGTAGAATCGAATTTGAAACCCACTCGGCTTTTTACGAAAATGCTACATTTCGAAATTGCGAAGCTTAAGCCATTCGTTTTGAAAACCATTTGATTCTACAACGATATCAAGTTCAAAGCGTTAAAGGTTTTCTTAAAAACCATCCGCAACCCTCCGTCTTTTTTGGAAGTAGAGTACTTAGTATTCGTGCTACGTATGTTGATTATAGTCAAGGCGTAATGTACGGTAGCTAAGTGACGTCTTCCTACATCGCATATGATGTGATTTATTAGGACATTCATGTGATTATTTTGATTATAGTCAAGGGTCATATGAGTGGGTCTAATTAATTGAGAAATGACGGGTAGAACTTGACTAGTGCTTATGATATGTTGATTATAGTCAAGGTCATGAGTGCTAGGGGTAAAAATCATATCGGGAGTTTCAAGAGTTGAAATTTGCAATGAGATTGCATACCTTCCATATGATGGTTGGATCCCGATCCCACTCTGAGCAAAAGTTGCTCCCAGGAAAGTTTTACACTTTACAATTAGCTAACTCATTAGGTGTCTAGAAAGGTGTCTACGGGGCTACGCCTTTGGGAAAACAAGGTTTATTTTAATTAGGTCCGTGCGAAAGCACGGGAAACCTTCCTCAAAGTACCGACACTGGCCTGGCTGAGCGGTTAGCGAAGTTGTATAATGTAATCAATCCTGGCTAGTTTTCTTTTTAAGGTTTGAAGGAAAATTTGATAAAAGCAGTAGGAGACATCGATTAGATAAGATAATAACCAATCTGATCTTTACAAGAGTTTTAGCTAAGTGTATTCTTTTCTCTCTCTTAATGGAAGATACTAATGACAGGACTTAAGTTTCTACTAGAGAAAAATAAACTGAATGGGACCAATTATAAAGACTGGCCGAGGAACATTAACATTGACCTAACTTATGATAAGGTATCAAATGTCCTCACAGCCCCAGCCCCATCCGTCCCAAGCCCTAAATCTTCAGTTGTGGATAGGGAAATCCGCAAGACATGGGATACTGACTGTGCCATGGCCAAATGCCTCGCTCTTGCATCGATGGATAACACACATCAAAAGCAGCATGAGCAGATGGATGTTCAATCCATCTTTCTCCATACAAAAGAGTTGTATGGAGAACAATCTCGGAGCTTGAGATATGAAGCATCTTGAAAGCTGTTTCAGATGCGAATGGCTCCTGGCACACCAGTAGGTGACCACATCTTGAAGATGATAGCTCTTATTGAAGAGCTTGAGGACCTTGGATGGACAATGGAGAACGAACAATATGTAGATATTGTTTTACAGTCTCTCCCCCCCGCCTTTGCTCAATTTGTAGTAAACTTCAATATGCACAACATGGAGAAGTCACTACCTAAACTTCTCAATATATTGAGAAGTGCAGAGAGCACACTCAAAATAGTGAAGACTCCTGCTTTGATTGTTGGGCTATCTGTAGGGTTACTAGGCACACTAACAAGGCTCTACAAGGCATCGATCATGCCCGTTTAAAAAATTTATGTGCCTAAAAACCCTAAGCGAGATCTTATACTAAAGATTAGGCGAATCTAAAGGCAAGTAAACAACTTTACTCTAAAGGGATACGAAATACAACCTTTGTAGATCGGTCCTTCACTTCTTTAGCTCCTTGATGAAGTCCCTTCGCTGCGATCGTGGTTCTCCCGGACCCTTGCATGGCTTCACGAGGCGAAAGGTGCGACCTTGCTTGAAGTCTCCGAGGCCGAAGATGATCTACGTCGAGGGAATTCCGACCCAATCTTCTACTTCACTAACTTGAGAATTAGTGAAGCAAACACCCTATACTAAAGTGCTAGTCTAGTAGAGGATGGAGAAATAGGAAGTGGGTTCTCTTTAGAATTTGTTTTCTCACAAGCTATCTCACTTTGGATCAACCCTAGCTAGCTTTTCTTTTGAACTCAAGAAAGAAGATGATGAACAAAAGAAAAAGTGAAGAGGATAATGATCAAGTGTGTAGACTAACCATGGTGAGTGAGTATCATATACTAACTCTTGTAGAGCCATAACCATAGCTAAGTGTTAAGGTTAGGTTAAAACCTAAAGTAAAAACAAATTTAGTGGACTTTAGTCAATGCATCCACAAGCTTCCACAAGCTTCATGCATTTTCTAATTTCCCACTAATTTTTTAATTACTTTTAAATGTTAAAACCCAACATAACAAATAGCATGGTGTATGTCTTGTACACCCATGTCTAGTGTATCATCAACCATGATACAATAAAAGAAAACACAATTTTAATATATATCACATATACATTAAAGTTGTGCTCATGTGAGAAAAACCCTAAAGTGAACATGTGTTAGCAAATGTAAACTAGTATATCTAATATACAATTATACACTTAATTATTAAATCAACACTTGACTTAATAATCCGGTCATATCTCATATAACCGACTAACATTCATTGTATCGTCTTATCGAATCAACACTTGATTCGATAACCCGGCTATATCATATATAACCGATCGATACAAAAAGTCGCATGAATAGAACACGGTATCACATACACGCATTATTCTCGGTCTCGCACATATCACATATGCGCTCCTATTTCATTTTGCCTGAGCCAGTAAAACCTCTATGTAGGACTCTAAACACTCGTCAATACGCCGGCAGTAAGTGATGATCACATCAAGCACCCACAAGCCGTCAGTGGTACTAGCTGGACGTAACGGCTACCCGGGTATTGAGCGATCAGAAGATCAGCAAGCAAGCCCGCTCCAACTCCTGTAAAAGACTGCCGGCGACACTTCCCTTACAGTCCGGTCTCCTCGTCTGATATGTCGCATATCAAGTCTAGGGGTGGTAAACGTCAGACCCCAATAACCGATAAGTCGTGCCGATGTGAGGCTCATAACGGGTCGAGAAACTGCTGGTAACACTTACCAGTAAATCTCTAATCAGCCCTGGCCAGGGACTTCCCTTTTACGGCCAATCGAGCACAGCACAACATCAACCCCCAATACCGGGAGAGACGAAACCCCTCCCATCGCTCATTGCCTCCATGTGACTCGGGACTGTACCCAAAAACCACCGTTTTGCACGCCCTCATGGACGTGGTAAGGTGGAAATCAAAGCACAATGGGAATCACACAAGACTCTATGACGATCTCGGGTCTACAGACTAACCTGCACAAGTGTCACCAGAGAACTGCCATCTGACGTGAGGTATAATACCATCTGGGAGTTCTCGGCGAGTCCGTCCAGTGTACCCAGTCTTCACTAAGCACCCGTATACCATCTCTGATGTCAAACACAATAGATATGGGATCATCCATCGCCCATCTCATGGGTCGAGAAGCGTATACGCTAGTCTACACTGGTATATCGATGCCCCGTCTCGATACACCCACGACTAGGGACCTTGAAGGATGTACTTATGGACTACACTGTCCCCACTAGTATGATCTGCATCATAGTCCAGGTAGTCAAGTACACATCCTAAGGGCTTTACCAACATGTAACTATAAGACAGTATCAAGAGACAAGTATACATATTAAGATAAAGGGCAACCAGATAGCATACTATCATGTCGAGGAAGAAAGTCCTCTCTATATATGTCCAAGCATCCAATATAATATACATCATCTGTACAATACTGGCCTCTAGGGCATACATACTACTAACAATCTCCCACTTGCACTAGGGCCAGCTGCTGTAGTATCGCATACCGAGAATCCGGAAGAGTCTCTCAAACTGTATCTGGGGAATGGCCTTCGTGAGTGGATCCGCTGTGTTGTTCTTCGTGTCAACCCTCCTGACCTCGATCTCCCGGCGATCAACTATCTCCCGGATCAGGTGATACCGCCTCAGAATATGCCTGGATCGCTGATGGGACCTGGGTTCCTTGGCTAAAACCACCGCTCCATTGTTATCACAATACAAAGGTATTGGATGCTCAATGGATAGAACCACTCCAAATTCAGTAATGAACTTCTTGATCCAGACAGCCTCTTTGGCAGCTTCGTTGGCAGCGATGTATTCAGCCTCCATCGTCGAGTCTGCCACGGTTTCCTGCTTGGAACTCTTCCAGCTAACCGCCCCTCCGTAAAGGGTGAAGACAAATCCCGACTGCGACTTAGAGTCTTCCTTATCACTCTGGAAGCTCGAATCGGTAAAGGACTCCACTTGGAGTTCTCCGTTACCATACACCAAGAGCATCTCTTTAGTCTTTCGTAAGTACTTGAGAATGCTCTTCACAGCTGTCCAGTGACTCTCTCCAGGATCATCTTGATACCTACTCACTGCACTTAGTGAGTATGCTACATCGGGTCTGGTACATAGCATCGCGTACATGATAGAGCTTACAGCTGAAGCATAGGGTATCCCTTGCATGCGAGCTCTCTCCAAATCAGTCTTGGGAGACATCTCTTTGGAGAGAGTGAGCCCTGAGATCGTGGGTAAAAACCCACGTTTGGACTCTTCCATACTAAACCTCTTTAGTATGGTGTCAATGTACTTGGATTGGGACAATCCCAATATCCTTTTAGATCTATCTCTATAGATCCTAATTCCCAATATGCAGGAGGCATCACCAAGATCTTTCATTGAGAATCTTTGTGATAAGAAGAGCTTCACCGATTGCAGCATAGGAATGTCATTTCCTATCAAGAGTATGTCGTCGATGTACAATACGAGGAAGACAACCTTACTCTCTGCCACCTTCTTGTAGATACAAGGTTCATCTACATTTTTGACGAAATCAAACTCTTTGATAACGACGTCAAAGCAGATGTTCCAACTCCGCGATGCTTGCTTTAATCCATAAATGGATTTAAGCAGCTTGCACACCTTCCCGCTGCTCGCACTATCTACGAAGCCCTCTGGCTGAGTCATGTACACGCACTCTTCTAAATCACCGTTTAGAAAGGCGGTCTTAACATCCATTTGCCATATTTCATAGTCATGATATGCAGCGATAGCAAGCATGATCTGGATGGATTTAAGAATATCCACTGGAGAAAAGGTTTCGTCATAGTCCGCACCTGGTCTTTGACGAAAACCCTTTGCAACAAGTCTAGCTTTGAAAGTCTCCACTTTCCCATCTACACCAAGTTTTTTTTTTGAAGATCCACTTGCTCCCAATGGGTTTTACCCCTTCAGGAGCATCTTCCAAAGTCCATACTTTGTTGGTGTACATGGATTCCATCTCGGACCGCATTGCATCCAGCCATTTCACTGAGTCCCCACTAGTGATGGCCTGCTCGAAGCTAGTTGGGTTATCATCAACCATGATGCAATCCTCGCTCCCACCATCCATGAGAAAACCGTAGTATCTCTCAGGTGGGTGAGGAACCCTACTAGATCGGCGGAGTGGCTGGGGTTCATCGGGAACTACCGAATCCTCTGGTTCTACCAAATCTTCTGTTGTGGTTTGTACAGCTGGAACCTCTTCACGTTCTACCTCAGAGCCATTAATCTCTTTTGCAAGAAATTCCTTTTCTAAAAAGGTAGCGTGTTGAGCAACAAACACCCTTTGTTCCTCACAGTGGTAGAGGATATACCCTCGCGAATGCTTGGGATATCCAACAAACTTACACAAAACAGACCTTGCCTCGAGTTTGTCCGGTTTTTGTCTTTTGACATAGGCCGGGAAACCCCATATCTTAATAAAATTAAGATATGGTCTCTTCCCCTCCCATATCTCATATGGGGTGGTAGGCACAGATTTGGTAGGAACCCTATTCAGTAGGTATGCTGCTGTCTCCAGTGCATACCCCCAGAAGGAAATAGGTAACTCAGCTATACTCATCATAGAGCGCACCATATCTAATAGGGTGAGGTTCCTCCGTTCCGATACACCATTGTGCTGTGGTGTATATGGAGGAGTTAGCTGAGAGAGAATACCATTCTCTTTTAGGAAGTCCAGGAATTCATTGCTCAAGTATTCACCTCCTCGATCAGATCAAAGGATTTTAATACTTTTCTCGGTTTGGTTCTCGACTTCTTGTTTATATTCTCTAAATTTCTTAAAAGCTTCTAATTTGTGTTTCATCAGGAACACATATCCGAATCTAGAGAGATCGTCAGTGAATGTAATGAAGTACGAAGAACCATCCATGGCATGTGTAGACATGGGACCGCATACATCACTATGTACCAGTCCCAAAAGTTCAGTAACTCTTTCTCCGTGTCCCGTAAATGGAGTTTTGGTCATCTTGCCTTTGAGATATGACTGGCAAGTGTCATAAGATGAAAATTCAAATGAATTTAAATATCCATCCTTATGCAACTTAGCTAGTCGTGTCGCATTGATGTGACCCAGTCTATAATGCCACAAGAAGGATTTGTTCATTTCTGAACTCTTCCTCTTGTGTGTGTTTGTTATGCTCAGAACTGTTGATTGATTTATAACATAAATGCCATTGCACAACGTGCCTGATCCAACCAACTTTTGGTTAAGGAAAATGTTCATAACATTATCCTGTAATACAAAATTATATCCCTCTTTACTCAATAAAGAAACTGATATAATGTTGCATATCAGGTTCGACATGAAATAGCATTCGTTCAGAATCAATGCATTACCAGTTGGAAATACAAGGTGATATTCCCCGACGGTTTTAGCTGCAACAATTGCGCCATTTCCAACCCTTATGTCTTTATCACCTTCTCCAAGTTCTCTACCTTTCTTTAGCCCATGTAACTGATTACATATATGGGATCCTGACTCGATATCTAATACCCAGGACGTAGAGCAAATGGAGAAACAGTTCTCTGTAACGAACACACCCGAAGAAAATGCATCAACATGTACTTTCTTCATTCGGATGGCATGAGAATCCTGGTATTCCCCTATATCCTGTTCAGTTTTATAACTCTTATAAGAAAGAATGGAACAAACGTTCCCCAGCATAGTATAACATGCGGGTTCGGTCAATACATCCATATTATTATCTTGATTAAGGCATGATATGGTCGCTACCTGGAGAGAGAGAGAAGAAAACACTTTAGCATATGCTCTTGCAAGATCAGATTGGTTATTATTTTATCTAATCAGGATGGCTTCCACAGTTTTTATCAAATCTACCTTCAAACCCCAAAAGGAATGACTAGCCGGGATTAATTACACCCTACAACTTCGCCAATCTTTCAGCCAGGCCAGTGTCGATACTTTGAGGGAGGTTCCCTGTGCTTTCGCACGGACCTAATTAAAGTAAACCTCATTTTCCCAGAGGCATAACCCCGTTGACACCTTTCTAGACACCTACTTGATTGGCTAATTTGTAAGTGCACGGCGGCGCCCCGGCCTCCATCCCGAGGCCAGAATGCGGAAGCGGTGATATACTTTAATTTTTCATGAACTGGAACTACCGCGCACTAAAACCCGGATCGAACCATTAACTAGTCCTAGCTAACTACGAGATGGGGAAGAGAGATATACCGACTGATCCGAGTCCTCCGGTCTTCTCGTCGTCGTCCCGATCTCCTGCGGAAACTCCGGTCGTCGCCTCCTTGCTGGAAGGGCACCACATCGTCTGCATCTTTTACGGGCTCCCACCTCAATACCGAGACAACTCAGGCACGAAGCTGGCTAGTCGACGTGCCCAAGATTTGCTGTAGAATGTGTAGTGCTCAAGTCTCATTTGGGGTTATAGGAATTGCCATATTGGTGGAGGTATGATACATGAACTTTTTCTAGGTGAACTTGGGGATTTTTCTAACATGAAAGGAACAAAAATCCCCACTAGAAATTCTTGGACAGCCCCCTCTCAATGAATGGCCGGCCATGGCTCTAGTATGGAGAGAATGAGAGTGTAGGAAAAAGTCAAGGGGGAGGAATGGTCATCATGCAAGAGAGAGAAAAGGGTGATGATAACAAACAATGATCACCAAGCAAACCCTCACTCCACCAACCAATCAACAACCATCATGAAAACAAAAAGTCAAGCCATCATGGTCAAAAGAAGTCAAATGATGGTGCAAGTATCATGATACAACAAAACGCAAAGACCCCCTCCACAAATACTTATTTGCACAAATGCAAATAAGCCCTCCTCTACCAATCTTCGGCCAATGAACGATACAAAGGAAATCGGCCGAAACGGGAAGCAAACTGGCAACTCCAGAAAACTGGTCCCGTAATAAATTACAGGAAAACCCCGATACTGTGCATACACACCCGCATTTGTATTCCGACCGAAATACAAATATAATGAGACAAAGTCTACACTGTACTATACTAGGATCCGGCTTAAACCAAAACCGGCTAGTAAAATCTGTCCGATCCTTATCCGTGCAATACCGCACGTATCTGATCGGACCCTGCCATATATCCATACGGCCTCTAGTACCTGTAGGGTTCCTAGGCACACACTAGAGGTCTCACAAGGCATCAACCATGCCAATTTACAATTTTACAAGTGCCGAGAAACCCTAATACGGATCGTTAACTAGAATTCTAGGCGAAACCGATAACAAGTTAACAACTTAACTATGAATTAACGAAAATACAACCTTTGTAGATCCGGTGCTCCACCTCCATAGCTCCGTGATGATGTCTCCTCGCTTCGATCATCGGATCCCGGGCTCTAGCGTCGACTTCATCGGAGAAAAAGCGGGCTAGGTCATCGATGACGATGCCGAAGATGATCTACGTCGAGGCATCACTAGATCAAGCTCCACCTTCACCAAGCCATGAAAACTTGTGAAGGAAACACCCTATACTACTTGGCAAGAGGTAGAGGATGAAGAAATAGGAAATGGGTACACTTTAGAATTGGATTTCTCACTCATTTCATCAAGTCACCATTGATGAAGTCTAGGTTTTCTTCTTGAAGAAGAAGAAGAAGAAGAAGATGATGATAATATTATGATAAGTATTAGAATAGAATAGAAAAATCAATTCTTATCATAATTTTAACCATGGTAATGTGTAGAGAATTGACTAAGGTTAAATGAATGGTTAGGGTTAATGAGATGAAGAAAAAAGGGTTTCTTTGGTCAAAGCTTCATGAAGCTTCAACAAGCTTCATGAAAGAAAGAAACCTTTTGTTTTTCTTTTCTCTTTTCTTTTAATCCAAATAAAAAGATAAATGAATGAATAAAAGAAAACCCTAACCATTTACTTAACCAAGGTTTAACTCTTCACACATACCTTAGCAATTTTGCATCATCAAACATGATACGTTCAAGTGCACAGAAAAAATATATCACATATACGATGTGCACATGCGAGTGAGAAAATCCATCTTAAGTGAACCGATACTAGTTAATGCAAAGTAATATATCAAATATATATTTATGCATTAAATCATTAAATCAACACTTGATTTAACGATCCGGTCATATCGCATATAACCGACTAATATCCAATGTATCGATTTATCGAATCAATCCTTGATTCGATAACTAGGTTATATCGCATACAACCAATCGATACATTCATCGCGAGAATAGAATACGGTATCGCATACACGCATTATTCTCGGTCCCGCACATATCTCATATGCGCTCCTATTTTGTTTCGCTTGAGCCAGGAAACCTCTGTGTAGGACTCTAAAGACTCGTCAATACGGCGGCAGCAGATGATGATCATATCAAACACCCACAAGCCGCAAGCGGTTTGCTAAACGTAACGGCCACCCGGGTATTGAGCGATCATAAGATCGACGAGCAAGCCCGCTCATACTCCTGTGAATCCAACCAGTAACACTTACCGTACAGTCCGGTCTGTTCGTCTGATATGTCGCATATCTCGCCTAGGGGTGGCAAACGTCAGACTCCAATAGCTCGATAAGTCGTGTCGATATGAGGTCTATAACAATTCGAGAAACTACTGGTAACACTTACCAGTAAATCTCAGCAACCCTGGCCAGGGATTTCCGGTTATAGCCAATCGAACACAGCGCAACATCAACTCCCTATACCGGGAGAGACGAATCCCCTTCTATCGCTCATTGCCTCCATGTGACTCGGGACTGTACCCAAAAACCACCGTTTTGCACGCCCTCTTGGACGTGGTAAGGTGGAAATCAAAGCACAGTGGGAACCACACAATACTCTATGACGATCTCGGATCAACAGACTACTCTGTACCAGTGTCACCAGAGAACTGCCATCTGACGTAAGGTATAATACCATCTGGGAGTTCTCGGCGAGTCCGTCCAGTGTACCCAGTCTCTACTGAGCACCCGTATACCATCTCTGATGTCAAACACCAATGGATATGGGATCATCCATCGCTCATCTGTATGGGTCGAGAAGGTATACGCTAGTCTACTCTGGTATATCGATGCCCCGTCTCGATACACCCACGACTAGGGACTTTGAAGGATGTACTTATAGACTACCATGTCCCCACTAGTATGATCCGCATCATAGTCCAGATAGTCAAGTACACATCCTAAGGGCTTTACCAACATGTAACAGAGAGACAATCAATATACACGTTAAGGTAAAGAGTGACCAGATAGCATACTATCATGTCGAGCAAGAAAGTCCTCCCTATATATGTCCAAGCATCCACTACAATATACAACCTATGTATAGTAATGGCCTCTAGGGCATACATATAACTAACAATCTCCTACTTGCACTAGGGCCATCTGTAGCAGTGGTTGTAGTATCTCATACTCAACCATCCCATAAAAGTCTCTCTCTGGGAATAGGCCGTCGTGAGTGGATCCGTCGTGTTGTCCTCTGAGTCTACTCTCCCAACCTCGATCCCCTGGAGATCAACCATCTCCATGATCAGGTAATACTGCCTTAGAATATGTCTGGATCACTGATGGGACCGGCGTTCCTTGGCATAAGCCATAACTCCATTGTCACACAATGGAAGGAACATAGTTCATCTCATGAACCATTATACACCCAAACAGCCTCTTTGGTAGCATCTTAAGTAGCGATGTATCTTGCCTTTATCGTCTAGTTAGCCACGGTATCTAGCTTGGAACTCTTCCAACATACCGTCCCTTTACTGAGGGTAAAGACAATGCCTGTGACTGACATTCAGTCGTCCTTATCACCCTGGAACACTTCCAGTGATTCTCCCCAGGATCGATTGATACCTTCTCACTATAACTAGTGAGTATCCTAACATCCAATTAGATCTATCTCATAGATCCAAAATCCAGGATTTAGGAGGTATCATTTTGATCCTATATGGAGAATCATTATGATAAGCGGAGATTGACCGAGCGTAGCATAGGAAACTCCTTCCCTATCAAGAGTATGTCATCCACGTACTCTACGAGGATCGTCACCATACTCCCTACTACCTTTTTGTTTATACTAGGTTCATCTACCATTTTGATGATGTCAAACTTTTTGACTATCTCATCAAAACAGATGTTCCAACTCCGCGATGCCTTCTATATCTTATAAAGCATCTTGTACACGTTTCCGCTGCTTCCACTGTCTACGAGGCCTTCTGGCTATGTACTTACAGACGTTCTCTTCTAAAACATCATTTAGAAAAGCTGTCATGACACCCAACCACCAGATATCGTAGTGATGGTATGTAGCCGTGGCAAGTAGGATCTGGATGGACTTAAGCATAGCCACTTGAAAAGGTTTCATCATTGTCCACGCCTGGTCGATGACGAAAACCTTTAACAAGTCTAGCTTTTGAAAGTTTCAACTTTCCATCTACACCAAGTAATCTTCTCAAGATATACTTGCTCCTGATGGTGATTTAACCCTTCAGATATAGCACCCAAAGTCCATACTTTGTTGGTGTACATGGATTCCATCTCAGATCACTAAGCATCCAGCCATTCTTACAGAGTCTTACTCCTGATGGCCAGCTCGAAGCTAGTTGGGTCATCATCTCATGATGCAATCCTCGCTCCCACTGTCATAGAGAAACCGAAGTATCTCTCAGGTGGGTGATGAACCCTACTAGATCGGCGGAGAGGCTGAGGTTCGTTGGAATCTACTGAATCCTTTGGTTCTATCAAATCATCAGCTGCAGTTTGTATGGCTGGAACATTTCCAGTTCTACATAACAGACCTTGCCTCGAGCTTGTCCGGATTTTGCTTTTAGACATAGGCCGGACAACCCCAAATCTTAACTAGCTTAAGACATGGGCTCTTCCCTTTCCATATCACATATGAAGTGGTAGGTAACTGATTTGATTCGAACCTATTCAATAGGTATGTAGCTTCTCAAGTGCATAACCCCTTAAAAGGAAACAGGTAACTCAGTAGTACTCATCATAGAGCACACCATATCAAATAGGGTGTATCTGCTCCGCCCCGATATACCATCGTGCAATGGTGTATTCGGAGGAGTAATGCTGAGAGAGAATCTCATTCTCCTTTCGAATCATCCAGGAATTCCGTGCTCAAGTATTCTCCTCCTTGATCTCATCAAAGGACATAATACTTATACCCGTATTGGTTCTCTACTTCTAGCTTATATTCTGTGAATATCTCAAAAGGTTCGGACTTGTGTTTCAACAGGAACATATGTCTGAATCTTGAGAGATCATCAGAGAATGTAATGAAGTAAAAAGAACCGGTCTTGGCATGTGTAGACAGGGGACCTTACATACATCATCATGTATCGGTCCTAAGAGTTCATTAACTCTTTCTCTGTTTTCAGTAAACGGAGCTATGGTCATCTTATCTTTGTGACATGACTGGCGAGTTTCACAAGATGTAAATTCAAACTAATTTAAATATGCATCTTTATGTAACTCTAGCCAGTCGGGTCGCATTGATATGACCTAGTCTACAATGCCTCAAGAAGGAATCGTTCAATTCTGAACTCTTCCTCTTATGTGTGTTCCATATACTAAGAACTGTAATTTGATTTAGAACATCAATGCTTTTAGATAATGTGCCTGAACCGATCAACTTTTGATATAGGAAATGTTCAAAACATTATCCAACAATACAAAATTTTATCATTTCTTTACTAATAAAGAGACTGATATGATTTTGTATATCAGGTTCGGTATCTAATAGCATTTGTTCAGAATCAATGTATTGGTAATACAGGGTGACAGTGACCAACAGACTTGGCTGCAACACTTGCCCCGTTTTCTGTCTCATGAAACTTATCACCCGTTCTCAGTTTTTCTACCTTTTTGTAGCCCTATGCAACAGATTACATATCTGGGATCCTGATCCGGTATCATATACCAAGGATGCGGAGGATACTGAGAAACAGTTCTGTATAATGAACACACCCGAAGATGATGCATCAGCATGCACTCTCTTCGTTTGGGCGGCACGGGAATTCTGGTAATCCCCAATTTCCTGCTCTGTCTTATAACAATTATAAGTTGGAGCGGGACCAACGTTCCCCAGCTCAGTATAACAAGCGGGTTCGGTCAATATTCCGTATTATTATCTTGATTAAGGCGTGATATGGTCGCTACCTGGAGAGAGAGAGAAGAAAACACTCAGCGTGCGCTCTTGCAAGAATAGATTGGTTTTATTTTATCTAATCAGGATGGCTCCCACTGTTTTTATCAAATCTTCCTTCAAACCCTAAAAGGAAAGACTAGCCGGGATTAATTACACACTACAAGTTCGCCAATCTTTCAGCCAGGCCAGTGTCGGTACTTTGAGGGAGGTCCCCCATGCTTTCGCACGAACCTAATTAATGTAAACCTCGTTTTCCCAGAGGCGTAACCTCGTTGACACCTTTCTAGACACCTACTTAATCGGCTAATTGTAATGTGTAAAACTCTCCCAGGAGTAACTCTTACTCGCAGCGGGTATCGGGATCCAACTATCTCATAGAAGGTATGCAATCTCATTGCAAATTTCAACACTTGAAATTCCCGATAATTTTGCCCCTAGCACCCTATGACCTTGACGGAGGTCAACAAACCATAGGCTATAGTCAAGTTCAACCCGTCATTTCTTGATCGAATTAAACCCACCCGCACGACCCTTGACGGAGGTCAACGAGGCCGCACGACTACCCTAATCCAATCTGCATCATATGCATAAGCAGATAAATACTAGTTAGCTACCGCACACTACACCTTGACGGAGGTCAACAAACGTAGCACGAATACTAAGTAGGACTTATCTGAAATGACGGAGGGCTACGATAGGTTTTTCTGAAAACCTATTGCGTAATGAACTTGATATCGTTGTAGAATCAAATGATTTTGAAATGGAGTGCTTTTGAGGCTTTTCTAGTTTTGCTAAAGGAGTCACTCCCGGTGAAGGGATCGTCGGTCCTTTCCTCATCGAATAAGGTGCTGGATATATCATATATATCACTGTGCAAAGCAGAAACTATAGAAGCTATCAAAAGACAAACCGAGTGTGTAGCATCTACCAGTTATTGCTAAAGGAGTCACTCCCGGTGAAGGGATCTCGGTCCTTTCCTTATCGAATAAGGTGCAGGATATATCATATATACCACTGTGCAAAGCAAGAACTGTAGCTACTTGTTTTATTTTTGAAATTCGATTCCACAACATCTTAGGTTTCTTTTATTTCATTAATCACATTAATGAAGTCCCATCATTTAAGTACCTAATCATCACAGATAAATACGATGTACACTTATGCCATCCGCATTCGCTTCGATGTCCCCTCGTGCACCGTTAGGTTAGGTAACTAACGGCAGAGCGGGACAGGGCTAGCGCGGGTGTAAAACATAAGTAACGCCTATATAATATATCATATATACTATATACAGTATCCATCACAGAACATATCACATGATCACATCACAGATATCGCAGCAGAAGAATCATATGAAATATTGGATATACTAGGACGTCCGTGTTTTCAATACGAGCCAGTATAAAACACGGATTCCACGGTCGCGATGAATAGCCAAACCCACACCCCTAGACCCCTACGAGAGCCGCAAGCAATCCTACCAATTCTGGAGTTAGGAGACCCGGACTCGACTCCTCGAGTTGGTCTCCCACTGGACTCCAGAACCCGGTTACTTGTGCCCTCCTCCTTGGGTCTATCCTAGTGCGGAAAAGTAAATAATATACAAAAGGTGACATCTTCCGCAACCTGGAAGTGCCCCAATAAAAGAATATTACATACAAGTTTTTACATGAATGAAAATGAAAAACACTCATCTCACATCAAAACCCCCGGCTATTCAAACACGACGATCCAATATAACATATCCAGCAACACATAACATCACATGTCATCAACGTAAGTAAATATGTCCATCCCAATTGTCGTTGACATATAGCAACGAAACCGGCGATATCACATATTACACTTACGGTCACAGAAAAGAAAGTGTAAAACTACAACAGTTAGAACCGCAACCTACATAGACATCGCATGCCTAATCAAATGAATTCCTTAGACATCACATGCCTAACAATTATAAACCCTGCATTTTAGTCTCAAAATCGAAAACACATTTCAATATAAAGTCGGGCAATTCAACAAGATTCCCGACATCCTGATCGAATGCTCGTCGCAAACTTCAGTAGGAGGCCGCACCCCTGACGCCGTCGACAAAGTGCACCAAGGCGGAACACCGCTGTCGTGAGCACCCGAACGGATGCTTTCGGCGACGGGGTTCTCCTACAGTCACTTGGTCGGGGCTAAGGGATGTAGCTGTCTATTAAGTTTATCCGGCGAGTATCCGCGTACGCTACGTGATTGCGACGGACTTTTGATCACATCAAAATTCCGTGGCAACCGATCAAGTGAGACTAAACTGCTATGTTTATAACATTCATTCATTTATCTCATAACTCTTTGTGAATTCCAATTATTGTATCACATTCCGGATAAATAGAAAATGTTAAACTTTCCGATCGAACAATCGAACACCCAAGTTTTCCCGATATGTCTCAACACATGAAATAAGTCTAAAAACATTCAGTTCGTGCCTCAGTACCAACGGTCCAGCCGTAGAAGGGTCAAGCCAATGCCTCACATGTGGCACGCCGTACTGCCCCAAACCCTAAGGTTCAAAGGGCAGTTCAAGACGGTCACATAATCGAGTTAAGGTTTGTTGTCTTCTAGAGGGTCCATCGCGTTACTTGCACTACTTAGAACGTCTTTAAACCACGGAAAAATCCAACACTTGGAAATTTCCCGGCAGGAGAAAAAGTGGGTATTTATATCCGGTCGAACTTTTTAACAGTTTTTAAAATATCCGGAAAAACAAAAACGAAGTTAAATTATCCGATCAAATTAACGAATCCCCAATAAAACCCTAGAAAACTCAACACTTGAGTGGAATTAAAAAATTCACATAAAAAATTGCCAAGAAAGGACCTAAGAATAAATATATGAAATTTGAAGGACTAAGTCCAAATTTGGGCCGCGGAAGCGCCGCCAAACCCCTGTTTTGGCCGTGGTTCCGCGGTCTAATTATGGAATTAGGGGTCCAAACTTCACAGTAATTCTTAGTTTTTCCTGCTTATTTTTCTGCATATTTTTAATTCACAAAATTCAACAGTTTTGAAAAATGTACAGAGAGGCGTTTTGATTGGGGTTTCGGGGTTCGATCGGATCTCTAACTTCGTCTACCCATCGCCTAAGGCCCTAGCTAGGCTCTGATACCACTGTAGGTCAGGCAGCCACCCCATCCAATGGGGTCGCCGTGGCACCAACGGGTCCCTCAGCCGCTACTTTTTACGCATGCCCCCTCGCGAGGACTAAAACCCGCCGGAACACCTTCCGGTCTCGGGACACCCTGGGGGTAAGAGCCTATGCTTCGCCACACTGTCACACAGTGAGAACCCCCCATAGGTCGACATCCAATGCCTAGTAGCTCTGATATCACTGTAGGGTTCCTAGGCACACACTAGAGGTCTCACAAGGCATCAACCATGCCAATTTACAATTTTACAAGTGCCGAGAAACCCTAATACGGATCGTTAACTAGAATTCTAGGCGAAACCGATAACAAGTTAACAACTTAACTATGACTTAACGAAAATACAACCTTTATAGATCCGGTGCTCCACCTCCATAGCTCCGTGATGATGTCTCCTTGTTGTGATCATCGGATCCTGGGCTCTAGCGTCGACTTCATCGGAGAAAAAGCGGGCTAGGTCATCGACGACGATGCCGAAGATGATCTACGTCGAGGCATCACTAGATCAAGCTCCACCTTCACCAAGCCATGAAAACTTGTGAAGGAAACACCCTATACTACTTGGCAAGAGGTAGAGGATGAAGAAATAGGAAGTGGGTACACTTTAGAATTGGATTTCTCACTCAATTCATCAAGTCACCATTGATGAAGTCTAGGTTTTCTTCTTGAAGAAGAAGAAGAAGATGATAATATTATGATAAGTATTAGAATAGAATAGAAAAATCAATTCTTATCATAATTTTAACCATGGTAATGTGTAGAGAATTGACTAAGGTTAAATGAATGGTTAGGGTTAATGAGATGAAGACAAAAGGGTTTCTTTGGTCAAAGCTTCATGAAGCTTCAACAAGCTTCATGAAAGAAAGAAACCTTTTGTTTTTCTTTTCTCTTTTCTTTTAATCCAAATAAAAAGATAAATGAATGAATAAAAGAAAACCCTAACCATTTTCTTAACCAAGGTTTAACTCTTCACACATACCTTAGCAATCTTGCATCATCAAACATGATACGTTCAAGTGCACAGAAAAAATATATCACATATACGATGTGCACATGCGAGTGAGAAAATCCATCTTAAGTGAACCGATACTAGTTAATGCAAAGTAATATATCAAATATATATTTATGCATTAAATCATTAAATCAACACTTGATTTAACGATCCGGTCATATCGTATATAACCGACTAATATCCAATGTATCGATTTATCGAATCAATCCTTGATTCGATAACTAAGTTATATCGTATACAACCAATCGATACATTCATCGCGAGAATAGAATACGGTATCGCATACACGCATTATTCTCGGTCCCGCACATATCTCATATGCGCTCCTATTTCGTTTCGCTTGAGCCAGGAAACCTCTGTGTAGGACTCTAAAGACTCGTCAATACGCCGGCAGCAGATGATGATCATATCAAACACCTACAAGCCGCAAGCGGTTTGCTAAACGTAACGGCTACCCGGGTATTGAGCGATCAGAAGATCGACGAGCAAGCCCGCTCATACTCCTGTGAATCCAACCAGTAACACTTACCATACAGTCCGGTCTGTTCGTCTGATATGTCGCATATCTCGCCTAGGGGTGGCAAACGTCAGACCCCAATAGCTCGATAAGTCGTGTCGATATGAGGTCTATAACAATTCGAGAAACTACTGGTAACACTTACCAGTAAATCTCAGCAACCCTGGCCAGGGATTTCTGGTTATAGCCAATCGAATACAGCGCAACATCAACTCCCTATACCGGGAGAGACGAATCCCCTCCTATCGCTCATTGCCTCCATGTGACTCGGGACTGTACCCAAAAACCACCGTTTTGCACGCCCTCTTGGACGTGGTAAGGTGGAAATCAAAGCACAGTGGGAACCACACAAGACTCTATGACGATCTCGGGTCAACAGACTACTCTGTACCAGTGTCACCAGAGAACTGCCATCTGACGTAAGGTATAATACCATCTGGGAGTTCTCGGCGAGTCCGTCCAGTGTACCCAGTCTCTACTGAGCACCCGTATACCATCTCTGATGTCAAACACCAATGATATGGGATCATCCATCGCCCATCTGTATGGGTCGAGAAGGTATACGCTAGTCTACTCTGGTATATCGATGCCCCGTCTCGATACACCCACGACTAGAGACTTTGAAGGATGCACTTATAGACTACCATGTCCCCACTAGTATGATCCGCATCATAGTCCAGATAGTCAAGTACACATCCTAAGGGCTTTACCAACATGTAACAGAGAGACAATCAATATACACGTTAAGGTAAAGAGTGACCAGATAGCATACTATCATGTCGAGCAAGAAAGTCCTCCCTATATATGTCCAAGCATCTGCTACAATATACATCCTATGTATAGTAATGGCCTCTAGGGCATACATATAACTAACAGTACTAACCGTCCGATCCTGATCCGTGCAATACCGCACGTATCTGATCGGACCCTGCCATATCTCCATACGGCCTCTACAGCTTTTCGCCCGAAACATGAGTAACTGAATGTGGGGGACTCTAAAGACTCATCAACACCTTGGTTGTGGATTTAACCACTAGCACGTCAGAGGTATAAGCCAATACGTAACGGGCTACCAGGTATTGACTAAAAGGGACGTCAGTGAGCGAACTCAGCCTGACAACTCTACTGAGCCTGTCAGTGACAATATCCGTACAGTCCGGTCCGTTCGTCTATGAGCATCGCATGGCGGGCCTAGGGGGTTGGTAAAAGTCAGACCCCCAAAAGCGGTACAAGTCGTGTCGGAGTGTAGCCCAGAACACCCTGAGATACTACTGGAATACCTACCAGTAAATCTCCTTGCCTCGGCCGAGGGCTTTGTGTAATGGCTCTCCTAGACACAGCGCGACCTCACCCCCAATACCGGGAGAGACGAACCCCTGAAGATGCGCTCACTGCCTCTATGTGGCTCGGGACTGTACCCAACTAAAACCTGTTTGCATGACTCCTTTGAGCCGTGGTAGGGTAGTAATCAAAGTACAGTGGGAACTCACACAAGACAAATGACGATCCCTAGGTCGATGAACTAACCTGTACACATGTCACCAGGGAACTGCCATCTGACGTCTGGTATATGACCAACTAGCGTGTTCCCGGCGAGTCCTGTCCGGTGTACTCATAACCCAATGAGCACCTGTATACATCTTAGGTGATCCAACTGACACCAGTGGCTTGTGAGACCGGCCACCGCCCCTCGTCGGGGTCTCGACTGTATACACTAGTCTACTCTGGAGTATCGATGCCCTGTCTCGAAACTCTCACGACTAGGGACCATTTAAGGATATGCTTATAGACTGCCAGCTCCCACGTATATGATCGCCCTCATACTGCTGGTGGTCAAGCAAGAATCCTAGGGGCTCTACCAACGTGTAATAGCGACCTGTAAGGTCACCTAAAGCAGTACACGATGATAAAGGTAAACCAGATAGTATACTATCATCTCGAGTAAGACTGTCCTACCGGGATAGGTCCTCCCTCAATCATTGCAATCACGTGCCTGTGATCCAATAATTGACTCTGAGGGCACTATCTCCAACAATCTCCCACTTGCACTCAAGGCTAATTATTGCGATGTCGCATACTCACAGCCCGTGTGATACCGAACACCCAACTCCTCTACTTGTCAGTCTCACAAAGCTCGTTTGCGAAACGATTGCGTTCGAGAAATAGCCTCAGTGAGTGGATCCGCTTTGATGTTTCTTTCTATGTCTCTCTATATCTCATGTTCGCGGAGAAACCCATCTCCCGAAATGAGCAATACCTGTCTTAGAATGTGTCTGGATGTCTGATGGGACATAGTTCATAAATGAACACCAAATCCAAACTTCTTAGACTGTATCGTCAACTGAACTTAATCAGTATCCTGCGCCATGCCTCCCTCAGTATTTCCTTGGACCACCGGTCCAAAATACTGCCCCTCGTCAGAAGGAAAAACTATAACTCTGACAACCTTCTTGTCGTCCAGGTCACCTTGGAAGCTTGGAATGATAACTGTCTCCTGAATAAGGCTGTCGTTATCATATCCCTAGAACATCCACTTATGTTCTAAAACTGCTTCCGACTATTTCTCCAGGATTGGATTAATGTCAACTTATTGCATCTAGTGCAAGAACAACATCTGGCGTGGTACTTGACATCTCATGATTAACTCAATTGCCTGAGCAAGTGATCTGCCAATCATGCACATCCCTCTCCCCTTTAGTCTGTAAGACAGCTTTAGAGAGGGTGACTCCATCACCTGCAGGTACACTACCGTGCCAGGAGTCGTCCATTCTAAATACTCTTAGAATGCTGTCAAAGTATCCTGATTGGGAAACCACCCAAATCTAGATCTAAAACCATAGATCTAGTAACCAGAATGTCTGATATTATATCCAAGTCCCATGTGGAGAAACCACTGTGTGACGACCAAAGTATAACCGATCGTAGAATAGGAATATCACTTCCTACTCTGTGTATGTCATCCAAATACCAGGACATCACACCCTACTACCTTCTCAACAGATCCATCCCCTATTCTGATGAAGTCAAAACCTATGACTGTCACATCAGAAATTGATGATCTATCTCCGCTATATCTGCTTTAGTCTATAAATAGACATAAGCTACCTGTCCACCAATGCTTCCACTGCTCCTACTGACTACGACAACCCTCTGGCAGAGTCATATAAACGTACACTTCTAAAGCAAGTTTAGAACGACGCTATACTCATCCTCCCGCCGGGTCTCGCAGCCTGGAACAACAGCAATGGCAAGTGTGGGTAAACAAGAACCTCCCTGTCACCGTCCTTGAGGCTACCGGAGTACCTCTCGGGTGCCTGAAGTTACCCACCTTATCTGCGGAGTGGCCAATGGAATGTCAATCCAGATTGAATCTTTAGGTTCCTTATCAAATCTTCAGTAATCGTTTGTGGTTCTGGAATTACTTCCAGTTCTACCATACTCCCACTACTGTTTTCTGAAAAAATTCATTTTTATTAAAACTGTGGCGAGTCAAGAACAATATCACTATTGATCTTTCTTATGGTAGAAAATCAACCCTCGTCATAGCCTGGGTCAACCCACAACCAGCCATTACAGAAGCGTGCCTTGAGTTATCCAGAGTCTGGTTTTAATCATAAGCCGGACAACTCCCCGTACCTTAACATCGTTAAGATACGAACTGTTCTATATCCAATATAGGACCAGAGGCACTGATTTAATTGAACCAGATTCAAATCATTCAGCTGTCTCCAGTGCATGTCAACTAAATGGAAAAAGGCCGATCAGCGTTACTCAACTTAGGAATACTTCCAATTATGAGTAGCCTGAAAAGGAAGCAAGTTCTCTTAATCATTACTATCAACTGAATACCATACTCAAGTATCTACATCTCCGATCACTTTGAAGAATCCCGATACTTGCAATACCTGGTTCTCTACTTTATTCAAATACCTATAACTTCTCAAAATTCGGACCCTGTGTTTCCACGAAACATTTGTCTAAAAACTAGAGAAGTCATAAGTAAAACGAATATAGTACGAGGACCAACCCCTCTGTCCTGATGGACCCTGGACAACATATAATACTCTGTATAAGTCCCTTGAGTCTGATAACTCATTCACTGTGTGTCGTAGGTTGAAAACTGTACTTATGGTTAAGAAGAATTACACCGCTGTTTAATGCTCCTTACCTAACCATCCACTGATATAGGTAAATGTCTTAGACATAATTTCAAAAAGGTATATCTCACTCTATAAAAATAGACGTACAGATATATCAATTTGAAATTGGTTCATAACAACGGATATTCAAAACCAAATATTTGCCGTCCGGCAAACAACCCAGGTGACTTCCTCAAATATCACCAATTACAACGAATTCCGATATAATGAGGATGATCACCCAATTCCCAATAGCTTACTCCCACTCATCATCTGTAAAACCATACAGATATGAGAATCATACCTGGTAAATACATACCCTGGAGTAAGGACTAATTGGGAAATCAGTTTTCCTTTTAACAGTACACAGTGAAACTGGAACACAGAAATGTTCCGATGGGGTATCCGGGTATTCCTAGTAATGCCTCTTCCATTATCCAGATTCACAACTGTAATCGTGTATTTCTTTGCCACCTCTCCAAATCCCTTTTTATGTCTTTAGTCAATACCTTCTGCACACCCTTTTAGGCCAAATGGTTTTCTTCCTTCCCTACCGTTCGGCACCAGCCTATGGTTTGGAAGAAGACTATCCAATAAGCATAATGGGTGTACTGTCCTAATCCTAGGAGCACTCATAATGCGAGAGAAGGTGAAGATAAAAGACAACCGAATAAACCTTATTCCTATTTCTCCTGGACCATCATCCATCCCCGAACTGGAACAAGTTCCTTTCGAGTTCGTATATAACCATACGATGGAGTATCCAATAAACTGTGGATCTTCGTAGTGATACGGAGTGTCCTGGAGAAATACAAAGGTGATTTAGGATTGGCGAAGGAATACATGGTTTGGTCGTGAATAACAGTCGCAATTTACTTTGCCCTCTTACTAATCCCTTACTTTGTCTTAACTTAATACCTTCTGCACACCATCGTTATGCTAATTGGTTTTCTTCATTCCCTACCGGTCGGCACCTGCCTATGGTTTGGAAGAAGACTATCCAATTTGCGTAATAGGTGTACTATCCCCTAATCTAAGGGGTACTCGCAACCTGAGAGAAGATAAAAATGAAAAGACAACTGAATAATCCTATCCGTTTTCTCCAGAACCAGAAACCATCCTCGAATTCCTTCGAGTTCGTATCTAACCATACGATGGTTTTGTCCAATGGAAGTGGACGTTCGTAGTAATACAGGGTGTCCTGGAGAAAAGGGTAAAAGTAGGAGTGGCAATGAGGTTTGCAACTCTGACAATCCAAAAGCCGGTGTTAAGAAGGTTCGGTCAACTTGGTCTCTGAGTCATAGTCTAGGGTCGGGTCAATGGTCGCTGCCAAAGAGAGAGAGAAAAGAAACACTCAGCGTGCACTCTAACCTTGATCAGAATGGTTACCAATTTATCTAATCTGGAAACCTCCCACTGTACCGTCAAATTCTCCTCCAAACCTGAAAGAAGAATTAGTCGGGGTCACCCGAGGAGTAAACTAACTCATCAGTGGGAATCGGGATCCAACTATCACTGCATGATAACGTGACGGAATCCGCTCACGTCATCACACTCCAGAAGGTATGCGCATATCTGGCAAGTTTCAGTTCTTTTGAAACTCCCGATGTGATTTTTACCCCATGCTCTTATGACCTTGACGAAGGCCAACAAATCATAAGTCACATGTCAAGTTCTACCCGTCATTCTCCAGGTTGATTTGAACCCACCCGCATAAGCCCTTGACGAAGGCCAACAAGGCTATACGACTGTCCCAAACCAACCCATCTATCTATGCTGCAGAAAGGCAACAAGCAGCTACCATACACTATGCCTTAACGAAGGCCAACAAACATAGCATGAATACTACGTGCTACCCGTCTGAAACGACGGAGGGCTACGAATGGTTTCTGGCGAAAACCTTTAACGTAATGAACTTGATATCGTTGAAGGAACCGGATAGCTTTTTGAAAATATAGTGACGAAAATTTTTGGTAAAGAGGTCACTCCCGGTGAAGGGATCTCGGCTCTTTCCCCATAGAATGAGGTGCAGGATATTCCAACTGAATACCACGGTGCAAAGCAAAAGTAATCGGCTATAGTGAAGTTATTGCCCTGACGCAAACTTTTTGTCCAAGGGGTCACTCCCGGTGAAGGGATCTCGGCCCTTGCCTCGTCGACTAAGGAGCAGGATATTCCAACTGAATACCACGATGCAAAACAAAAGAGAACGTCCTTGCAATAACAGCTTTTTGAAAAAGTGTTCCAACAACATCAGATTAGGTTTGTTTTAACTTGCATTGATCCGAATCAACGCAGTCCCATCAATTGATCACACCATAAAGAACGAAAATATACTGATGTACGTATATGCCATCCGCATTCGCCACTGGGTCCCGTCATTACTAATTAGGTTAGCTAACTAACGACAGAGCGGGGACTGGACTAGCGCGGATGCAAAACATATACAACATCTACTAATATATATACCAATATATTATATTCGCTCAAGGCGTGATAAAATGCAACATCACAGAAATGTACAGCATCACAGAACAATACAGATATCTGGGATCCTCGGGTTTCACAGAGCCACTACTGAAACCCGACGTTTCCCTGGTCGTGTGGATAGCCTGTGCAATGAAATCCTAGACCCCTACGGGCGCAGCAAGTTATCCGCCAAAACCTGAAGCGAGGCAGCCCCCTTCAGCAACGTGAATGGACCACCCAGCACTTCAAGGAATCCGGTAACTTGGGCACCCCTCCTGGGTCAACCTGTACCCCCTACGAGTGCGGCGAATAGCCCGCCAATTCTAGAGTGAAGCCCCCTCCGTCTCAATGCCATGAGATGCGGGCTTGTTGCCCTCCAGAATCCAGCCATCCGTGCACCCCTCCGTGGGGCAATCCTAGTACAGAAAGTAAAATATACATACAACGGGTATATCAACCGCAACCTGGTCGTGCCCCAAAATAATAATACAAACAGGCAGTGACGACAGTCCACATGTCGGACGCTCGCCCCGCAATATCAAATGTACATAATACAACAAAACTGTACTAGCATTGCAACCAGGCTATCCCCACGACCGATCCGCAACATCACAGCAATACACAGAATATCAACGTGAAAGTCACGTTCGCAAATCCGTCTAACCGGGCTATAGCAGTTAGACAGGATTTACCGATCAAGTGACATTCACGGTCGCAGATATAATGTAAATACTGTGAAATAATGTGTTTAAAATATCCGATCGATCAAATTTTAACAAGTGGGCCCCCAAGTACTACTGTAGCACATCAAGAAATTCTGGGCCCAAAATTAATATTCCAGAAACCCTAAAATCAACCCAGAGAGCAACTGTAGAAATTTCATGCAGTGATCACAACATAGTGCGGCGGAACCGCGGCCCAAAGGGGTGTTTGGCCGCGGTTCCGCGCTCCCACTATGGAGTCACTGTATCGAATTTCTACAGTGTTCTTACAATTTCCAGTACATCACTTTTCTACAACCTGAAAAAATTTTCGAGCAAGAAAAAATTCAACAGAAAACTGATGTGTGTGAAAATGCGGGTTTTTGGAATTTTGGTCGATCGGAAATGTAAACACATTAAACAAAGCTAGACTATGTTAATGGCGAGTCTCTGATACCACTGTAAGTGCACGGCGGCGCCCCGGCCTCCATTTTGAGGCCAGAATGCGGAAGCGGTGATATACTTTAATTTTTCATGAACTGGCACCACCGCGCACTAAAACCCGGATCGAACCATTAACTAGTCCTAGCTAACTACGAGATGGGGAAGAGAGATATACCGACTGATCCGAGTCCTCCGGTCTTCTCGTCGTCGTCCCGATCTCCTACGGAAACTCCGGTCGTCGCCTCCTTGCCGGAAGGGCACCACATCGTCTGCATCTTTTACGGGCTCCCACCTCAATACCGAGGCAACTCGGGCACGAAGCTGGCTAGTCGACGTGCCCAAGATTTGCTGTAGAATGTGTAGTGCTCAAGTCTCATTTGGGGTTATAGGAATTGCCATATTGGTGGAGGTATGATACATGAACTTTTTCTAGGTGAACTTGGGTATTTTTCTAACATGAAAGGAACAAAAATCCCCACTAGAAATTCTTGGACAGCCCCCTCTCAATGAATGGGCGGCCATGGCTCTAGTATGGAGAGAATGAGAGTGTAGGAAAAAGTCAAGGGGGAGGAATGGTCATCATGCAAGAGAGAGAAAAGGGTGATGATAACAAACAATGATCACCAAGCAAACCCTCACTCTACCAACCAATCAACAACCATCATGAAAACAAAAAGTCAAGCCATCATGGTCAAAAGAAGTCAAATGATGGTGCAAGTATCATGATACAACAAAATGCAAAGACCCCCTCCACAAATACTTATTTGCACAAATGCAAATAAGCCCTCCTCCACCAATCTTCGGCCAATGAACGATACAAAGGAAATCGGCTGAAACGGGAAGCAAACTGGCAACTCCAGAAAACTGGTCCCGTAATAAATTACAGGAAAACCCCGATACTGTGCATACACACCCGCATTTGTATTCCGACCGAAATACAAATGCAATGAGACAAAGTCTACACTGTACTATACTAGGATCCGGCTTAAACCAAAACCGGCTAGTAAAATCTGTCCGATCCTGATCCGTGCAATACCGCACGTATCTGATCAGACCCTGCCATATATCCATACGGCCTCTAGTACTAACCATCCGATCCTGATCCGTGCAATACCGCACGTATCTGATCGGACCCTGCCATATCTCCATACGGCCTCTATAGCTTTTCGCCCGAAACATGAGTAACTGAATGTGGGGGACTATAAAGACTCGTCAACACCTTGGTTGCGGGTTTAACCACTAGCACGTCAGAGATATAAGCTAATACGTAACGGGCTACCAGGTATTGACTAAAAGGGACGTCAGTGAGCGAATTCAGCCTGGCAACCCTACTGAGCCTGTCAGTGACAATATCCGTACAGTCCGGTCCGTTCATCTATGAGCATCGCATGGCGGGCCTAGGGGGTTGGTAAAAGTCAGACCCCCAAAAGCGGTACAAGTCGTGTCGGAGTGTAGCTCAGAACACCCTGAGATACTACTGGAATACCTACCAGTAAATCTCCTTGCCTCGGCCGAGGGCTTCTTGTAATGGCTCTCCTAGACACAGCGCGACCTTACCCCCAATACCGGGAGAGACGAACCCCTGAAGATGCGCTCACTGCCTCCATGTGGCTCGGGACTGTACCCAACTAAAACCTGTTTGCACGACTCCTTTGAGCCGTGGTAGGGTAGTAATCAAAGTACAGTGGGAACTCACACAAGACAAATGACGATCCCCAGGTCGATGAACTAACCTGTACACATGTCACCAGGGAACTGCCATCTGACGTCTGGTATATGACCAACTAGCGTGTTCCCGGCGAGTCCTGTCCGGTGTACTCATAACCCAATGAGCACCTGTATACATCTTAGGTGATCCAACTGACACCAGTGGCTTGTGAGACCGGCCACCGCCCCTCGTCGGGGTCTCGACTGTATACACTAGTCAACTCTGGAGTATCGATGCCCTGTCTCGAAACTCTCACGACTAGGGACCATTTAAGGATATGCTTATAGACTGCCAGCTCCCACGTATATGATCGCCCTCATACTGCTGGTGGTCAAGCAAGAATCCTAGGGGCTCTACCAACGTGTAATAGCGACCTGTAAGGTCACCTAAAGCAGTACACGATGATAAAGGTAAACCAGATAGTATACTATCATCTCGAGTAAGACTGTCCTACCGGGATAGGTCCTCCCTCAATCATTGCAATCACGTGCCTGTGATCCAATAATTGACTCTGAGGGCACTATCTCCAACATAATTGTCCTGTGTAAAACTCTCCCAGGAGTAACAATTACTCGCAGTGGGTATCGGGATCCAACTATCTCATAGAAGGTATGCAATCTCATTGCAAATCTCAACACTTGAAATTCCCGATAATATTTTGCCCCAAGCATCCCATGACCTTGACGGAGGTTAACAAACCATAGGGTGCAAGTCAAGTTCAACCCGTCATTTCTTGATTGAATCAAACCCACCCGCACGACCCTTGACGGAGGTCAACAAGGTCGTACGACTACCTTAATCCAATCTGCATCATATGCATAAGCAGATAAATACTAGTTAGCTACCGTACACTACACCTTGACGGAGGTCAACAAACGTAGCACGAATACTAAGTAGGATTTATCTGAAATGACGGAGGGCTACTACAGGTTTTTCTTGAAAACCTATTACGTATCGAACTTAATATCGTTGTAGAATCATGTGAAATTTTGAAATGGAATGATTTTGAGGCTTTTATTAGTTTTGCTAAAGAGGTCACTCCCGGTGAAGGGATCTCGGCTCTTTCCTTATGGAATAAAGTGCAGGATATATCATATACATCACTATGCAAAGCAAAACTCCAAAAGCAATCAAAAGCAAACCGAGTGTTGTAGCATCTGCCAGTTTTGCTAAAGAGGTCACTCCCGGTGAAGGGATCTCGGCTCTTTCCTTATCGAATAAGGTGCGGGATATATCATATATATCGTTATGCAAAGCAAAAATGTAGCTACCATTTTTTTTATTAAAATTTGATTCTACAAAAATTTTAGGTTTCTTTTCTTTCATTAATCACATTAATGAAGTCCCATCATTTAAGTCACCTAAACATGACAGTTAAATACGACGTACACTTATGCCATCCGTATTCGTCTCGATGTCCCCTCGTGCACCGTTAGGTTAGGTAACTAACGGCAGAGCAGGGCAGAGCTAGCGCGGGTGTAAAACATAAGTAACGCCTATATAATATATCATATATATTATATACAGTATCTATCACAGCACATCAAATGATCACATCACAGATATCGCAGCAGAAGAAACATATGAAACATTGGATATACTAGGACGTCCGTGTTTTATTTTGAGCCTATATAAAACACGGATTCCACGGTCGCGACGAATAGCCAAACCCACACCCCTAGACCCCTACGAGAGCGGCAAGCAACCCTACCAATTCTAGAGTTAGGAGACCCGGACTCGACTCCTCGAGTTGGTCTCCCACTGGACTCTAGAACCCGGTTACTTGTGCTCTCCTCCTTGGGTCTATCCTAGTGCGGAAAAGTAAATAATATACAAATTGTGACATCGACCTCATCCCGGAAGTGCCCCAATAAAAGAATATTACATACATTAAACTTTACATGAATGAAAATAAAAACTCTCATCTGACATAAAAAACCCCGGCTATTCAAAACGCGACGATCCAATATAACATATCCAGCAACACATAACATCACATGTCATCAACGTAAGTAAATATGCGCATCCCAATTATCGTTGACATATAGCAACGAAACCAGCGATATCACATATTACACTTACGGTCACAGAAAAGAAAGTGTAAAACTACAACATTTGGAATCCACAATCTCTTTAGGCATCGTAAATCCGAAATATCACATATTTCGCATTTCATGCCAAACTGTGTGAATTCCACATATTGTATCACATTCCAGATAAATAGACAGTATTAAACTTTCCGATCGAATATTCAAATACCCAAGATTTCCATAATAGCTCAACACTTGAGCAGAGTTCAAAGATTCCAGAATACGTCACAGTAGTAACGGTCCAGCCGTAGAAGGGTCAAGCCAACGCCTCACATGTGGCACACCGTACTGCCCCAAACCCTAAGGTTCAAAGGGCAGTTCAAGACGGTCATATAATCGAGTTAAGGTTTGTTGTCTTCTAGAGGGTCCATCGCATCACATGCACGTTTTTCCGAAAGATTTAAACCCGAGAAAAATTCAACACTTGAATGTTTTTCGTGCCGGGAAAAATTGAGTTAATGATATCCGTTCGAACATTTTAATACTTTCTAAATTATCCGGAATAACATAACAAAATTAAATTCTCCGATCGAATCGACGATTTCAAAATAAACCCCAAAATACTCAATACTTGAGTGAGATTAAAAATACCCAGAGAATATCAATAACAGAATATAACATTATTGTGCAAACAGAGAAGCCCAAGGTCACTGTACGGCCGCGTTTTCGCGGTACAAGCAGGGTATTGCCGCGGAAACGCGGTGGTCCGTACGATTTAGGTCATCAAATTTGCACCGTAATTCTTATAAAACCCTGCTGAATTTTTTAGGTATTTATAATTCCAAAAAATCACAGATTTTGAAAAAAGTACAGAGAGGGGGTTAAATTTGCGTATTCGGGTTCGTTCGGAGTTTTAACTTCGTTAACACATCACCTAATTCTCTAGCTAGGCTCTGATACCACTGTAGGGTTACTAGGCACACTAACAAAGCTCTACAAGGCATCGATCATGCCCGTTTAAAAAATTTATGTGCCTAAAAATCCTAAGCAAGATCTTATACTAAAGATTAGGCGAATCTAAAGGCAAGTAAATAACTTTACTCTAAAGGGATACGAAATACAACCTTTGTAGATCGGTCCTTCACTTCTTTAGCTCCTTGATGAAGTCCCTTCGCTGTGATCATGGTTCTCCCGGACCCTTGCATGGCTTCATCAGGCGAAAGGTGCGACCTTGCTTGAAGTCTCCGAGGCCGAAAATGATCTACGTCGAGGGAATTCCGACTCAAGTTTCTACTTCACTAACTTGAGAATTAGTGAAGCAAACACCCTATACTAAAGTGCTAGTCTAGTAGAGGATGGAGAAATAGGAAGTGGGTTCTCTTTAGAATTTGTTTTCTCACAAGCTATCTCACTTTGGATCAAACCCTAGCCAGCTTTTCTTTTGAACTCAAGAAAGAAGATGATGAACAAAAGAAAAAAGTGAAGAGGATAATGATCAAGTGTGTAGACTAACCATGGTGAGTGAGTATCATATACTAACTCTTGTAGAGCCATAACCATAGCTAAGTGTTAAGGTTAGGTTAAAACCTAAAGTAAAAACAAATTTAGTGGACTTTAGTCAATGCATCCACAAGCTTCCACAAGCTTCATGCATTTTCTAATTTCCCGCTAATTTTGTAATTACTTTTAAATGTTAAAACCCAACATAACAAATAGCATGGTGTATGTCTTGTACACCCATGTCTAGTGTATCATCAACCATGATACAATAAAAGAAAACACAATTTTAATATATATCACATATACATTAAAGTTGTGCTCATGTGAGAAAAACCCTAAGGTGAACATGTGTTAGTAAATGTAAACTAGTATATCTAATATACAATTATACACTTAATTATTAAATCAACACTTGACTTAATAATCCGGTCATATCTCATATAACCGACTAACATTCATTGTATCGTCTTATCGAATCAACACTTGATTCGATAACCCGGCTATATCATATATAACCGATCGATACCAAAAGTCGCGAGAATAGAATACGGTATCACATACACGCATTATTTTCGGTCTCGCACATATCACATATGCGGTCTTATTTCGTTTTGCCTGAGCCAATAAAACTTCTATTTAGGACTCTAAAGACTCGTCAATACGCCGGCAGTAGGTGATGATCACATCAAGCACCCACAAGCCGTCAGCGGTACTAGTACCCGGGTATTGAGCGATCAGAAGATCAGCAAGCAAGCCCGCTCCAACTCCTGTAAAAGCCTGCCGGCGACACTTCCCGTACAGTCCAGTCTCCTCGTCTGATATGTCGCATATCTAGTCTAGCGGTGGTAAACGTCAGACCCCAATAACCGATAAGTCGTGCCGATATGAGGCTCATAACGGGTCGAGAAACTACTGGTAACACTTACCAGTAAATCTTTAATCAGCCCTGGCCAGGGACTTCCCTGTTACGGCCAATCGAGCACAGCGCAACATCAACCCCCAATACCGGGAGAGATGAAACCCCTCCTATGGCTCATTGCCTCCATGTGACTCGGGACTGTACCCAAAAACTACCGTTTTGCATGCCCTCATGGACATGGTAAGGTGGAAATCAAAGCACAGTGGGAATCACACAAGACTCTAAGACGATCTCGGGTCTACAGACTAACCTGCACAAGTGTCACCAGAGAACTGCCATCTGATGTGAGGTATAATACCATTTGGGAGTTCTCGGCGAGTCCGTCCAGTGTACCCAGTCTTCACTGAGCACCCGTATACCATCTCTGATGTCAAACACCAATGGATATGGGATCATCCATCGCCCATCTCATGGGTCGAGAAGCGTATACGCTAGTCTACACTGGTATATCGATGCCCCGTCTCGATACACCCACGACTAGGGACCTTGAAGGATGTACTTATGGACTACACTGTCCCCACTAGTATGATCTGCATCATAGTCCAGGTAGTCAAGTACACATCCTGAGGGCTTTACCAAGATGTAACTATAAGATAGTATCAAGAGACAAGTATACATGTTAAGATAAAGAGCAACCGGACAGCATACTATCATGTCGAGCAAGAAAGTCCTCTCTATATATGTCCAAGCATCCAATATAATATACATCATCTGTACAATACTAGCCTCTAGGGCATACACACTACTAACACTATCTTCCTCCTCTCGCCCAAAGGCCAAGGCCAAGAGAAAGATGAAGAAGAAACCCACCAAACCTAGAGGTGGAGTTAAAAAGGCTAATGGGAAAGACAAGTCCACGGCTGGAAAATCAGGGAAAGGGGAATGTTATTACTGCCACAAAGTGGGACACTGGAAGTGCAACTGTGCTGAGTACCTGGATCTCAAGAAGAATAAGCATGGTGATGCTTCCGCTTCAGGTGTGTTTGTGACAGAAAACCGTTTTTCTATAAACTCTACTTCCTGGGTATTAGATACCTGTTCATATTCTCACATATGCAATTCTATGCAGGGGCTGAGAAATAGCAGAGTTTTGATGACAGGTGACCATACTCTCCGGGTTGGAAATGGTTCCAATGTACATGCGATTTCAGTGGGAGAGTATCACCTGGGGTTGCCATCAGGGTGTATATTGGTTTTGATTCCATGTTATTATGTACCTAGTATGCTTTGTAATATAATATCTGTTTCTTTGTTAGACAATGAAGGATATAATTATGTATTGCAGAACAATGTTATGGACATTGACCTAAGTCAAATGTCGGTTGGGTATGGTACACTTAATAACGGGATATACGTCCTAAATCAACACACAGTTTTCAGCATACAACACACTAATAAAAGAAAATTTTCAGATATAAATGAAGCTTTTCTTTGGTATTGTAGACTTGGTCATATTAACGAAACAAGACTAAACAAGCTACATAAAGATGGATATTTAAATCCTTTTGAATATAAATCTTATGTGACTTGCCAGTCATGTATCAAGGGTAAAATGACCAAAACTCCGTTTACAGGACACAGAGAAAGTGCTACTGAGCTCTTAGGCCTCATACATAGTGATGTATGCGGGTCAATGTCTACACAGGCTAGAGGCAGTTTTTCTTACTTCATAACTTTTACTGATGATTTCTCAAGATTCGGTCATGTGTTTTTATTAAAGCATAAGTTTGAAGCTTTCAAGAAATTCACTGAGTACAAACTTGAAGTAGAAAAACAAACCGGATTGAGCATCAAGATACTTCGATCGGATCGAGGTGCAGAGTATCTCAGTACAGAGTTTTCAGATTTTCTAAAAGAGAATGGGATTCTCTCTCAGCTCACTCCTCCTTACACACCACAGCACAACGTGTTTCAGAACGACGGAATTGGATCCTATTGGATATGGTACGTTCCATAATGAGTGAAGCTAAGTTACCTTTCTCATTTTGGGGGCATGCAGTGGCGACTGCAGCGTTTCGATTGAACAGGGTTCCAACCAAAGCCGTGTCTACTACACCATATAAGATATGGTATGGGAAGAGACCATCTTTTAAACGAGTAAAGATTTGGGGTTGTTCGGCTTATATCAAAAAGCAGAATTTGGATAAACTTGAGACATGGTCAGTCATGTGTAAGTTTGTGGGATATCCAAAGAATTCATATGAATATCTTTTCTACCACAAGGAGGAACAAAAAGTGATTGTTTCTCGACATGCCACATTTTTAGAAAATGAACTTTTTACAAATACTGATGGCAATGTGGTAGATCTAGAAGAGGTTCTAGAAACACAATTTACAAATGACGACATTGTTGAGCCTATTGTTGCAACAGAAACTGATGAACCTCAGCCCCTCCGTAGATCTAGTAGGACTTCTCGCCCACCGGAGAGGTACTAAGGTTTCCTCATTGATGGTGATAAAGAAGATTGTATCATGGAGGATGATGATCCTACTAGTTTTCAGCAAGCTATCACGAGTGGTGACTCTGTGAAGTGGCTAGATGCTATAAGATTTGAGATGGAGTCTGTGTACACCAACAAAGTATGGACTTTGGACGTTGTACCCCTTGGGGTAAAACTCGTAGGGTGCAAATGGATCTTTAAAAGAAAGATTGGTGTAGATGGGCAGGTGGAGACCTATAAGGAAAGACTTGTGGCGAAAGGATTTCGTCAAAGACTGGGTCTGGACTATGACGAAACTTTTTCTCCCATAGCCATGCTTAAATCCATTAGGATCCTACTAGCTATTACTGCTCACTATGACTATGAAATCAGGCAGATGGATGTTAAAACTGTATTTCTAAATGGTGATTTAGAAGAATGCGTTTATATGGATTAGCTAGAGGGCTTTGTTGACAGTGAGAGTAGAGGGAAAGCATGTAGATTGCTTAAATCCATTTATGGATTAAAGCAGGCATCACGAGTTAGAACATCTGTTTTGATGATGTTATTAAAGAGTTTGATTTCATCAAAAATCCAGATGAACCTTGTGTTTATAAGAAGACTGTAGGGAGAACTGTCGCATTCCACGTATTGTACGTGGATGACATTCTTCTGATAGGAAATGATGTTCCTATGCTACAGTCGGTCAAATCATTCTTATCACAAAGGTTCTCCATAAAGGACCTGGGTGATGCCACGTACATATTAGGCATCAGGATCTATAGGGATAGATCCAAAAGGTTATTGGGATTGTTCCAAACCAGGAACATCAACACCATCCTAAAAAGGTTTAGTATGGAAGACTCCAAGCGGGGTGCCTTATCCGCTTGCCATGGAGTCACTCTCTCCAAGGACTTTTGCCCAAAGACTGATGAAGAGAGAGCTCTGTTCATACCATAATTTTGCATTATTATATTCCCCATTCTTAGTCTTTTTACAAATAAACAGGTGCTTTTGACCCATGTCTGCTACATAGTTGCAGGTTACAGGTTCTCGGAACAAAACAGTGAAATTGATGAAAAGATGATACAAAAGTGAGACTACGACCGATAAATGGTGGAATCTTGATCGTGCCTACATTTTGAGGGACAATGAAGATCAATGAACAAGTTCACAAAGCACAAAGGTAGCGCAAGGTTCAAGACTTCGACATGAAGCAAACGGTAATAGTCCACGACTTTATTCACTGTGGAAATCTGGAAGAAATCTAGAAGACAAACTGAGAAACTAAGTAAATAAACAAGAAGCCAAAAGCAGCAGAAAGAACCCCAGGAAAAAGCAGCCAGCAAGCCATCAAGATGGCCGCGGAACCGCGGCCAAACCAAGCTTATGGCCGCGGATCTAAGGCCATATAGTGCCCGTGTCGGTGGATAATTGTAACGGCATGGCGGTGCGTTGACTAGGCTTCTTTAGGGTAAAATTGTAAATGCAGATCTGAATCGATTGTAACCCTAGGTTTCTATGCTCTATAAATAGAAGCCTTAAACTTCTTTTGAGGTATACCTCTTCTTGTGCTTCAATGTATTTATGAAAATTTAGAATTCAATTCCTGTAAATGTTGGAAGAGAGTATCAAATAAAAATTAGAGTAAGTTTTCTTTTTATTGCCCTAGTTAAATTTTCTTTCCTGCCATAGTATAGATTTTTCATTATCTGCCCTAGTATAACTTTCATTATCTGCCCTAGTTAATTAGTTTAGAACATGTTTTTCAATTCCCTAATGAGTGAGTAGATCCTCGCTTGTTAGGGTTAGGAATAGGGAAGGTTTGAGAGATGAAGATCTCTCACCCCTTTTTTGCCCATCACATATTTTTATAGGACTCCATGCATACATACACACACCGCTCCCTACGGCACCCTATCCCACGAGATAGCGGTGATACCGTAGTTTAAAAGACCGGTTGCGTATGTTTTCCATGGAGGTTAGGGTAAGAATTAAGAAAGGAAGGACAAGAACCTAGAGGAAGAAACATCGTTTCTTCCCATAGTACTAATCCACTCTATTAACTATTACCATAATACCTCATAGATCTTAAATAGGGCATAGAAAGCGGTAAGGAATATTGACTTTCCAAACTTAAACCTAAACCTAACCCTATCAAGATTTTAATCCTAGTCTAGATCAAACTTAGTTTTTAGATTTAATCAATCCGACAACAATCGGAATTAACTCGTTAGAACAAATTGAGAATACACAAAATTCCTGTGGACCGACCCGTACTCACCGGCTAGCTACCAACCGACGCCATTCTTGATTGCGGTTAACAATTCTTTGATCTAAAAATCTCTTTTAATCAAAGGGCGCCATTGCCGGGGATGGCGTAGTATTTTCTTTTTGCAATTTTGGGTTAATATAAAATCATAAAACTCATAAATTGAAAAATTAAAAAATATATATAAAAATTTTATCATCTTGTTATTCTTTGAAGGGTATTTCGTTGGAATTTTTGCAGGATCGACGAACAAATTCGGATCTGGAAAAATCCAGAGAGCAAAACAGAAAATGCTAGATCTGAGCAATAGAGGAAAATCAAAACAGAGGAACAAAAAAAAATCTTGGGAACCGAACAGTCCAGAAGACCGCGATTCCGCCGCGAGAGTCCTGCTCCGACCGCGCATCTGCGGTTATCTGGTGACGTCAGCAAAGAAAAAATCCTATGTAAGCTTCTTTTCTCCTTCTCTGCAACCCCTGATATCTCCTCTGTAAAAATTTGCCTGCAGGATTCTTTGCGCCAAAAATTTCTCTCCCTTCTAATAATTGATCTTGTGCAGGATTCTTTGCGCCGCGCTAAAAATTGTTTGTAAGTGATTGTGTTTACTACTTTGCATATTTAAATTGACTTTAAGGGGCTTGAACACCAATCCAGATTGGGTGGGGATTTCATCACCCTTCCCAGGACCCCAATGTTAGTTGTATGTATGCCCTAGAGGCCAGTATTGTACAGATGATGTATATTATATTGGATGCTTGGACATATATAGAGATGACTTTCTTGCTCGATATGATAGTATGCTATCTGGTTGCTCTTTATCTTAACATGTACACTAGTCTCTTTATACTGTCTTATAGTTACATGTTGGTAAAGTCCTTAGGATGTGTACTTGACTACCTGGACTATGATGCAGATCATACTAGTGGGGACATGGTAGTCCATAAGTACATCCTTCAAGGTCCCTAGTCGTGGGTGTATCGAGACGGGGCATCGATATACCAGAGTAGACTAGCGTATACGCTTCTCGACCCATGTGATGGGCGATGGATGATCCCATATCCATTGGTGTTTGACATCAGAGATGGTATACGGGTGCTCAGTGGAGACTGGGTACACTGGACGGACTCGCCGAGAACTTCCAGATGGTATTATACCTCACGTCAGATGGCAGTTCTCAGGTGACACTTGTACAGGTTAGTCTGTAGACCCGAGATCGTCATAGAGTCTTGTGTGATTCCCACTGTGCTTTGATCTCCACCTTACCACGTCCATGAGGAAGTGCAAAACGGTGGTCTTTGGGTACAGTCCCGAGTCACATGGAGGCAATGAGCGATAGGAGGGGTTTCGTCTCTCCCGGTATTGGGAGTTGATGTTGCGCTGTGCTCGATTGGCCGTAGCAGGGAAGTCCCTGGCCAGGGCTGATCAGAGATTTGCTGGTAAGTGTTACCAGTAGTTTCTCGACCCGTTGCGAACCTCACATCGGCATGACTTATCGGGTTATTGGGGTCTGACGTTTACCACCCCTAGACTTGATATGCGACATATCAGACGAAGAGACCGGACTGTACGTTAAGTGTTACTGGTCGGATTCGCAGGAGTGTGAGCGGGCTAGCTCGTCGATCTTCTGATCGCTCAATACCCGGGTGGCCGTTACGTTTAGCAGACCGCTTGCGGCTTGTGGGTGCTTGATATGATCATCATCTGCTACCGGCGTATTGACGAGTCTTTAGAGTCCTACACAGAGGTTTCCTGGCTCAAGCAAAACGAAATAGGAGCGCATATGAGATATGTGCGGGACCGAGAATGATGCGTGTATATGATACCGTATTTGATTCTCGCGATTAATGTTTCGATTGGTTGTATGAGATATGACCTAGTTATCGAATCATTGATTCGATAAATCGATGCATTGAATACTAGTCGGTTATGTGCGACATGACCGGATCATTGAATCAAGTGTTGATTTAATGATTTAATGTATAATTATATATTTGATATATTACTTTGCATTAACTAGTATAGGTTCACTTTAAACGGATTTTCTCACTTGATTTGCACATTGTATATGTGACATGCTTTTGTGCACATATTTGTATCATGTTTGATGATGCATACTCATTTGGTTAAGTGTAAAGGATTAAACCTAGGTTAAGTAAGTAATTAGGGTTTTTATTATCCATTCTTTTCATTTATTTATTTTAGAAAAAGAATCGCATATGAATACAAAATGGTTGCTTTCTTTCTTGAACCTTTGTGAAGCTTCATGAAGCTTTGACCCAAGTGACCAATTTGTCTTCATGCTTAACCCTAACCACTATTTTAACCTTGGTCAATTCTCTACACCTAACCATGGTTCCCTTTATGATAAGTATTGTTTTATTATTCATATTTACAAGAGTTATCATAATAATTCTAGCTTCATCTTCTTCTTCACTTCAAAAAGGAAAAGCTTGATACCATCAATGGCAACTTCATTTCTAGAGTGAGAAATCCAAATCTAAAGTGAACCCACCTCCTATTTCTTCATCCTCTACCTCTTGCCAAGTGGTTTTGGGTGTTTTCTTCACAAGTTTCACAACTTGGTGAAGTCGGAGCTTGAACTTGTGCAACCTCGACGTAGATCGTCTTTGACACGAAGCCGACGACCTTGCTCGCCCGTTTTTCCGATGAAGCCGACAAATGAGTCCAGGATTCATGATGGACAGCGAGAGCACACCCACGTGGAGCTAAGGAAGTGGGGAACCGGATCTACAAAGGTTGTAGCATCTAACTTTTAGTTAAGTAGTTAACTAGATTCTCATTTCGCCTAAACATCTAGTCAACGATCCTTGTTAGGGTTTCTCGGCACCAATAATTTTTGAAATTGGCATGGTTGATGCCTTGTGAGACTTCATTAGGATGCCTAGGAACCCTACAGTGGTATCAGAGACTAGCTAGAGCCTTAGGCGAAGTCTAGACGTAATTTGAAGCCCGAACGAACCCGAAACCCTAAACTTAACATGCTCTCTGTACATTTTCTGAAATCTGGGATTTTTCAAGATTAAAAATGCCTAAAAAATTCAGCAGGAATATCTAAGAATTATGGTGAAACACGAGCTCATGATGCTTCCAAACAGCCGCGGAAACGCGGCAGAAGCATGGCTTCTGCCGCTGTTCCGCGGCCAACTGTTCACTTTACCCAATATTGTTTGCACAGTAATTCTTCTTTTCTGGTGCTGAGTTTTATGGGAATTTTTAATAATTATTCAAGAGTTGAATTTTCTGGGGTTGCTTTGGGGATTCGGTGTTTCGATCGGGGTATCAAATTTCGTCTTTGTGTATTTCCGGATAATTTTTAGAATATGTTAAAAAGTTCGACCGGATATAAATACCCAAATTTTCCCCTGTCGGGAAATTTCCAAATGTTGGATTTTTCCGTAGTTTAACGACGTTCTAAGTAGTGCAAGTAACGCGATGGACCATCTAGAAGACAACAAACCTTAACTCGATTATGTGACCGTCTTGAACTGCCCTTTGAACCTTCGGGTTTGGGGCAGTACGGCGTGCCACATGTGAGGCGTTGGCTTGACCCTTCTACGGCTGGACCGTTGGTACTGAGGCACGAACTGAATGTTGTTAGACTTATTTCATGTGTTGAGCTGTATCGGGAAAACTTGGGTATTCGACTGTTCGATCGGAAAGTTTAACATTTTCTGTTTATCTGGAATGTGATACAATAATTGGAATTCACAAACAGTTATGTGATAACTGAATGAATGTTATAAATATAGCGGTTTAGTTTCACTTTATATTGAAAAGTGTTTTCGATAATGAGACTAAAATGCGGGATTTATAACTGTTAGGCATGTGATGTCTAAGTATTTCATTTGATTAGGCATGTGATGTCTAAAGAAGTTGCGGATTCCAATTGTTGTAGTTTTACACTTTCTTTTCTGTGACCGTAAGTGTAGTATGTTCATATCGCCGGTTTCGTTGCTATACGTCAACGACAATTGGGGTATGCATACTTACTTACGTTGATGACATGTGATGTTATGTGTTGCTGGATATGTTATATTGGATCGTCGTATTCGAATAGCCGGGGTTTTTTTATGTGAGATGAGTGTTTTTCATTTTCATTCATGTAAAAACTTGTATGTAATATTCTTTTATTTGGGGCACTTCCAGGTAGCGGAAGATGTCACCTTTTGTATATTATTTACCTTTCCGCATTAGGATAGACCCAAGGAGGGGAGCACAAGTAACCGGGTTCTGGGGTCCAGTGGGAGACCAACTCGAGGAGTCGAGTCCGGGTCTCCTAACCCTAGAATTGGCAGGGTTGCTTGCCGCTCTCGTAGGGGTCTAGGGGTGTGGGATTGGCTATTCATCACGACCGTGGAATCCGTGTTTTATACTGGCTCGTATTGAAAACACGGACGTCCTAGTATATCCAATATTTCATATGTTTCTTCTGCTGCGATATCTGTAATGTGTTTCTGTGATGGATATAGTATATAGTATATATGATATATTATATAGACGTTACTTATGTTTTGCACCCGCGCTAGCCCTGCCCTGCTCTGTCGTTAGTTACCTAACCTAACGGTGCACGAGGGGACATCGAGGCGAATGCGGATGGCATAAGTGTACGTCATATCTATCTGTGATGTTTAGGTATTTAAATGATGGGACTTCATTAATGTGATTAATGAAAGAAAAGAAACCTAAGATGTTGTGGAATCGAATTTTAAAATAAAACAGGTAGCTACAGTTCTTGCTTTGCACAGCGGTATATATGATATACCCTGCACCTTATTCGATGAGGAAAGGACCGAGATCCCTTCACCGGGAGTGACTCCTTTAGCAATAACTGGCAGATGCTACACACTCGGTTTGCTTTTGACTGCTTTTGGGTTTTTGCTTTGCACAGTGATATATATGATATATCCCGCACCTCATTCGACGAGGAAAGGACCGAGATCCCTTCACCGGGAGTGACTCCTTTAGCAAAACTAGAAAAGCCTCAAAATCACTCCATTTCAAAACTTCATTTGATTCTACAACGATATCAAGTTCATTACGCTCATGGTTTTATGAAAACCTGCGTAGCCCTCCGTCATTTCAGATAAGTACTAGTTAGTATTCATGCTACGGTAGTTTGGCATTCGTCAAGGCGTAGTGTACGGTAGCTAACTAGTATTTATCTGCTTATGCATATGATGCAGATTGGATTAGGGTATTCGTACGGCGTTGTTTGGCATTTGTCAAGGGTCGTGCGGGTGGGTTTAATTCAATCAAGAAATGTACGGGTTGAACTTGACTAGTGGACTATGGGTTGTTTGGCATTCGTCAAGGTCATAGAACACTAGGGGTAAAATATTATCTGGAATTTCAAGTGTTGAAATTTGCAATGAGATTGCATACCTTCTATGAGATAGTTGGATCCCGATACCCACTGCAAGTAAGAGTTACTCCTGGGAGAGTTTTACACATTACAATTAGCCGATCAAGTAGGTGTCTAGAAAGGTGTTAACGAGGTTACGCCTCTGGGAAAACGAGGTTTACATTAATTAGGTTCGTGCGAAAGCACGGGGGACCTCCCTCAAAGTACCGACACTGGCCTGGCTGAAAGATTGGCGAACTTGTAGTGTGTAATTAATCCCGGCTAGTCTTTCCTTTTAGGGTTTGAAGGAAGATTTGATAAAAAGCAGTGGGAGCCATCCTGATTAGATAAAATAATAACCAATCTATTCTTGCAAGAGCGCACGCTGAGTGTTTTCTTCTCTCTCTCTCCAGGTAGCGACCATATCACGCCTTAATCAAGATAATAATACGGATTATTGACCGAACCCGCTTGTTATACTGAGCTGGGGAAAGTTGAACCCGTTCTATCTTATAAGTGTTATAAGAATGAACAGCAAACAGGAGAATATCTGGATTCTCACACCGCCCAAACGGAGAACATGCATGTTGATGCATCATCTTCGGGTGTGTTTGTCATTGAGAACTGTTTCTCAGTTCACCCTACGTCCTGGGTATTAGATACCGGATCAGGATCCCACATATGTAAGATGTTACATGGGCTGCGAAAAGGTAGAGAACTGGGAAAAGGTGATCATTCCGTTCAAGTGGGGAACGGTGCAAATGTTGCAGCCAAAGCAGTTGGCGAATATCACCTTGTATTACCAAGTGGTGATACAATAATTCTGAATGAGTGCTATTATATACCAAACATGATGTGCAACATTATATCAGTTTCTTTATTGAGTAAAGAAGGATATAATTTTGTAGTAAAGGAAAATGTTATGAACATATTCCTAGATCAAAAGTTGATTGCATCAGGCTCGTTACATAATGGCATATTCATTCTAAATCAAAATACAGTCCTCAATATACAAAACACACACAAGAGGAAGTGTTCAGAAATGAACGAATCCTTCTTGTGGCATTGTAGACTTGGTCATATCAATGCGACACGACTGGCTAAGTTACATAAGGATGGTTATTTGAATCCGTTCGAATTATCATCTTATGATACTTGCCATTCATGTCTCAAAGGAAAAATGACCAAAGCTCCATTTAGTGGACACGGAGAAAGAGTTACTGAACTCTTAGGACTGGTACATAGTGATGTATGCGGTCCCATGTCTACCCTTGCCAGGAACGGTTCTTCCTACTTCATTACATTCACTGACGATCTCTCTAGATACGGGCATGTGTTCCTATTGAAACACAAGTCTGAAGCTTTTGAGAAATTCAGAGAATATAAGCACGAAGTAGAGAACCAAACGGGCAAAAGTATTAAGATCCTTCGATCTGATCGAGGAGGAGAATACTTGAGCAATGAGTTTCAAGATTATCTAAAAGAGAATGGGATTCTCTCTCAGCTTACTCCACCTTATACACCACAGCACAACGGTGTATCGGAACGAAGGAATCGCACCCTATTAGATATGGTGCGTTCAATGATGAGTACAGCTGAGTTACCTATTTCTTTCTGGGGGTATGCGCTTGAGACAGCCATACACCTATTGAATATGGTTCCTACCAAATCAGTGCCTACCACTCCATATGAGATATGGAAAGGGAAGAGACCATCTCTTAAGTATGTTAAGATATGGGGTTGTCCAGCCTATGTCAAAAGACAAAATCCGGACAAACTCGAGGCAAGATCTGTCTTATGTAAGTTTGTAGGATATCCCAAAAATTCATAAGGGTATATCTTCTACCACCCCGAGGAACAAAGGGTGTTTGTTTCTCGACATGCCACTTTCTTAGAAAAAGGTTTTCTTATGAAACAGATTAGTGGCATTGAGGTAGAACTGGAAGAGATTCCAGCAATACAAACTGCAACAGAAGACTTGGTAGAACCAGAGGATTCAGTAGAACTCGACGAACCCCAGCCTCTTCGCCGATCTAGTAGGGTATCTCGTCCACCTGAGAGATACTACGGTTTTCTCATTGACGGTGGAAGCGAGGATTGCATCATGGAGGATGATGACCCAACTAGCTTCGAGCAGGCCATCACGAGTAGGGACTCGGTAAAATGGCTGGATGCTATGCGGTCCGAGATGGAATCCATGTACACCAACAAAGTATGGACTTTGGAAGTTGCTCCTGAAGGGGTAAAACCCATTGGGAGCAAGTGGATCTTCAAGAAGAAACTTGGTGTAGATGGGAAAGTGGAGACTTTCAAAGCTAGACTTGTAGCAAAAGGTTTTCGTCAAAGACCAGGTGTGGACTATGACGAGACCTTTTCTCCAGTGGCTATGCTTAAATCCATCCGGATCATGCTTGCCATCGCTGCATATCATGATTACGAAATCTGGCAAATGGATGTTAAGACCTCCTTTCTAAATGGTGATTTAGAAGAGTGCGTGTACATGACTCAGCCAGAGGGCTTCGTAGACAGTGGGAGCAGCGGGAAGGTGTGTAAGTTCCTTAAATCCATTTATGGATTAAAGCAAGCATCGCGAAGTTGGAACATCTGCTTTGACGTCGTTATCAAAGAGTTTGATTTCGTCAAAAATCCAGATGAACCTTGTATTTACAAGAAGGTGGCAGGGAGTAAGGTTGTCTTCCTCGTATTGTACGTGGACGACATACTCTTGATAGGAAATGACATTCCTATGCTGCAATCGGTCAAGCTCTTCTTATCACAAAGATTCTCAATGAAAGATCTTGGTGATGCCTCCTGCATATTGGGGATCAGGATCTATAGAGATAGATCCAAACGGATACTGGGATTGTCCCAATCCAGGTACATTGACACCATACTAAAGAGGTTTAGTATGGAAGAGTCCAAGCGTAGGAACTTGCCCACGATCTCTGGAGTCACTCTCTCCAAAGAGATGTCTCCCAAGACTGATTTGGAGAGAGCTCGCATGCAAGGGATACCCTATGCTTCGGCAGTAGGCTCTATCATGTATGCGATGCTATGTACCAGACCCGATGTAGCATACTCACTAAGTATAGTGAGCAGGTATCAAGCTGATCCTGGAGAGAGTCACTGGACAGCTGTGAAGAGCATTCTCAAGTACTTACGAAGGACTAGAGATATGCTCTTGGTGTATGGTAACGGAGAACTCCAAGTGGAGTCCTTTACCGATTCGAGCTTCCAGAGTGATAAGGACGACTCTAAGTCGCAGTCGGGATTTGTCTTTACCCTTTACGGAGGGGCGGTTAGCTGGAAGAGTTCCAAGCAGGAAACCGTGGCAGACTCGACGATGGAGGCTGAATACATCACTGCCAACGATGCTGCCAAAGAGGCTGTCTGGATCAAGAAGTTCATTACTGAACTTGGAGTGGTTCCATCCATTGAGCATCCAATACCTTTGTATTGTGATAACAATGGAGCGGTAGCTTTGGCCAAGGAACCCAGGTCCCATCAGCGATCCAGGCATATTCTGAGGCGGTATCACCTGATCCGGGAGATAGTTGATCGCCGGGAGATCGAGGTCAGGAGGGTTGACACGAAGAACAACACGGCGGATCCACTCACGAAGGCCATTCCCCAGATACAGTTTGAGAGACTCTTCGGGATGCTCGGTATGCGTTACTACAGCAGCTGGCCCTAGTGCAAGTGGGAGATTGTTAGTTGTATGTATGCCCTAGAGGCCAGTATTGTACAGATGATGTATATTATATTGGATGCTTGGACATATATAGAGATGACTGTCTTGCTCGATATGATAGTATGCTATCTGGTTGCTCTTTATCTTAACATGTACACTAGTCTCTTTATACTGTCTTATAGTTACATGTTGGTAAAGCCCTTAGGATGTGTACTTGACTACCTGGACTATGATGCGGATCATACTAGTGGGGACATGGTAGTCCATAAGTACATCCTTCAAGGTCCCTAGTCGTGGGTGTATCGAGACGGGGCATCGATATACCAGAGTAGACTAGCGTATACACTTCTCGACCCATGTGATGGGCGATGGATGATCCCATATCCATTGGTGTTTGACATCAGAGATGGTATACGGGTGCTCAGTGGAGACTGGGTACACTGGACGGACTCGCCGAGAACTCCCAGATGGTATTATACCTCACGTCAGATGGCAGTTCTCAGGTGACACTTGTACAGGATAGTCTGTAGACCCGAGATCGTCATAGAGTCTTGTGTGATTCCCTCAGTGCTTTGATCTCCACCTTACCACGTCCATGAGGGCGTGCAAAACGGTGGTATTTGGGTACAGTCCCGAGTCACATGGAGGCAATGAGCGATAGGAGGGGTTTCGTCTCTCCCGGTATTGGGAGTTGATGTTGCGCTGTGCTCGATTGGCCGTAGCAGGGAAGTCCCTGGCCAGGGCTGATTAGAGATTTGCTGGTAAGTGTTACCAGTAGTTTCTCGACCCGTTGCGAACCTCACATCGGCACGACTTATCGGGTTATTGGGGTCTGACGTTTACCACCCCTAGACTTGATATGCGACATATCAGACGAAGAGACCGGACTGTATGTTAAGTGTTACTGTTCGGATTCGCAGGAGTGTGAGCGGGCTAGCTCGTCGATCTTCTGATCGCTCAATACCCGGATGGCCGTTACGTTTAGCAGACCGCTTGCGGCTTGTGGGTGCTTGATATGATCATCATCTGCTACCGGCATATTGACGAGTCTTTAGAGTCCTACACAGAGGTTTCCTGGCTCAAGCGAAACGAAATAGGAGCGCATATGAGATATGTGCGGGACCGAGAATGATGCGTGTATATGATACCGTATTTGATTCTCGCGATTAATGTTTCGATTGGTTGTATGAGATATGACCTAGTTATCGAATCATTGATTCGATAAATCGATGCATTGAATACTAGTCGGTTATGTGCGACATGACCGGATCATTGAATCAAGTGTTGATTTAATGATTTAATGTATAATTATATATTTGATATATTACTTTGCATTCACTAGTATAGGTTCACTTTAAACGGATTTTCTCACTTGATTTGCACATTGTATATGTGATATGCTTTTGTGCACATATTTGTATCATGTTTGATGATGCATACTCATTTGGTTAAGTGTAAAGGATTAAACCTAGGTTAAGTAAGTAATTAGGGTTTTTATTATCCATTCTTTTCATTTATTTATTTTAGAAAAAGAATGGCATATGAATACAAAATGGTTGCTTTCTTTCTTGAACCTTTGTGAAGCTGCATGAAGCTTTGACCCAAGTGACCAATTTGTCTTCATGCTTAACCCTAACCACTATTTTAACCTTGGTCAATTCTCTACACCTAACCATGGTTCCCTTTATGATAAGTATTGTTTTATTATTCATATTTACAAGACTTATCATAATAATTCTAGCTTCATCTTCTTCTTCACTTCAAAAAGGAAAAGCTTGATGCCATCAATGGCAACTTCATTTCTAGAGTGAGAAATCCAAATCTAAAGTGAACCCACCTCCTATTTCTTCATCCTCTACCTCTTGCCAAGTGGTTTTGGGTGTTTTCTTCACAAGTTTCACAACTTGGTGAAGTCGGAGCTTGAACTTGTGCAACCTCGACGTAGATCGTCTTTGACACGAAGCCGACGACCTTGCTCGCCCGTTTTTCCGATGAAGCCGACAAATGAGTCCAGGATTCATGATGGACAGCGAGAGCACACCCACGTGGAGCTAAGGAAGTGGGGAACCGGATCTACAAAGGTTGTAGCATCTAACTTTTAGTTAAGTAGTTAACTAGATTCTCATTTCGCCTAAACATCTAGTCAACGATCCTTGTTAGGGTTTCTCGGCACCAATAATTTTTGAAATTGGCATGGTTGATGCCTTGTGAGACTTCATTAGGATGCCTAGGAACCCTACACCCAAAAATCACATAAGGCATATTGCATTGACCATCAATCTAATTAAAAAAGATTAGACTCAGCCCTAAGGATTTCGCGCTCAATAGGACAAAGGAATAGTTGTAGGCATCGATCGTTGATCCTAACCTGACTTTGTGGTGCCTAGGCTAGACAGGTAGTGAAAGGTAACTTTAAAAGGCATGTCTCATGGTGATTCCTGAGCGGATCCCTCCTTTCTGTACTTGTGCTTATCTGGCCACAATTGGCGGTGAAGAGGCGGTTTGAGGTCCTACTTCTTGCCCTTTGGAACAGTTAGGAGCTGTCTAGATGACCTAGGCGACCCTAGATCTAGGCTTGAATGTGCATTTGTGATTGATTGAACGTGTGTCTAAGCCTTTTATTGAAAATCAATTTGCAAAAAGTTCCTTATAAAAAAAAACACAAAACGGAAATTTTTTTTACAAAAACTTGCCACTTGTCGCTAAGAAATCCGTGCACCCCACATTCTTTTTCTTCTCCTTTCTTACATCATGGGTACCCCACCTTCTAAAACTCTTGCTGAACTTTGGTACCCTCATCCAAACATTGCTTCATATGCGAATTGTTTTGGTCAAATTACGGACGACCCCTCCATGCCCAAAATTTCTTTGAAAGATCGAATAGAAACGTTTAGGAGAAACAGTTCGACTCCGCAATCCACTTTGTATCAACCATTTCAATCTTCACCACCTTCTTACATTGATACTCCTTTTTCGAGTCCTGTTGTAACTCCGAAACCCATGTCTATTGCTGAACATATTGAACAATATCGTAACCGATTTTTCACTCCTTTCAACACTTTCAGTTCTTGGGATCAACAAGTCCATTCACCTTTTTATCCAAATGTTGATCTTACTCCTGTCCAACCATTCAATTCCTATCAGTCCTACCCGACTTCCGCACCTTCCCTAGACATTGCATCTACACAACCATTTGGGAGTTTCACGTATCCAAAAAATTCTGAATCTTTTACTGAAACCCCTTCACAACCCATGTCTAGTCTGGAATAGTCGTTGGAAGCTTATTTTGCAGCAACAAACCGACAGATGAGGAATTTGGATGCGTCCATTGCCGCCCTTATGCAACCTAGTGACCCGGTAGATAGTTTCCAACTAGCTCCAAAAATTCCAATGTATGATGAGGCGGTTGGACATAGTGAGAATTTGAGTGGTGAGAGTGAGTTCTACAACTTCCAAATCAAACCTACCCATCCTCAATTGAATCCCACAACTCCGGTTTTCAAACAAGTGTCCCAAATGATTCACCAGTTGAAAATAAAACGTTTAATGAGTTGTGCGACTTTGTAGTGCTTGATTTGCCAGATTGTGAAGGGTCCCTTTCGAGTGAAACCATCACCAATCCTTTTGATCTCTACACCTCCAATCTAGAACCTGAATTGATAAATATCCATTCTTTTGATGAGGTGTCCAAAAAAATTGATTTTCACTTGATTGAGAATATTGACGCAGGGAATATTTTGGATGATGAACCCTCAGATTTTACTGAATTTTTCTCTCCAATTCATCATCCCGAGTTATTAAATGTTTCTCTCGAACCTCATATGCGTCTTGATTTTGATGATAATTGCATAGATGAGATAACTTTTGAGGAGAATTATGAGGATAGTATTGAGGAGAGTATTGAGGATAGTATTGAGGATGAACCGGTTTTGTTTGATGAGTCGAATTTTCCAATTCATCCTCCTGAACCTTTAACTGTTATACTTCCTAAATCACCCCCCTTCATCCATTCTATCGTTCCGACCACGCAAAAGATCATGCGGGAGGACTTCGAGCTTGAAAAATTTCTGTTCGATCACAGCTGTTTTGATGCCACTAGTGCGTTCCTCTTTGAATCTGACACAGTTCTCACAGCCGATAACGATTACGAGTGCTTCACTTTTTCGGACGATTTTGAAGACTCACCGTCCGAGTTTGAGTCCTTTGAATTTTCAGATGAGTTATTTAAACCATCAGACTCGGTTGTTTACAGTCATTTCGAACCATTGATGGAATCCTTCGAGTTCGAGACAGTTTACTTAGGTGAGAATAATACTATCCCTAAATCACTCCCCTTCGTTCTTTCCATCGTTTCGACTGCGCAAGAATCCACCGCGCTTCCATTTTCAATGGATGGTTTACCAAGTTCGATGTACCCATGTTTTCTCACGAATCTTAAGGGATTTGACCCTATTTCTCGACGGGTTGATAAATTAGCACAATTGCTTTTAACAAAGCGGTCATCACAATTTGCGTTAATTTATTCACTCGATATACACCTTCAAGTTCGTACTACACTTCTTTTTCTTTTCCGCCATTCTTCTCCTCCACCGAGACCATATTCGACCTTTCTTCCCATACGGTCTCGAGTGCTTCTCATTTCTTTTCTCTACACTCCATTCTTTCACCAACCACACTATTATAACGATAGAATTTTTGAATGGTTGGTGCTAACCTTTGGCCTGTGTAAGGCCTTGTATAGTTGATTTTTCTCCTCCCTAACTCTGAACTTTAACGTTTAAACAGTGGAAACAATGTTTCACTTAAGTTTGGGAGGGGGGGGCTTTTTGTGTATATATATATATATTTAACAATAAAAAAATATAAAAAATAAACAGGGGAGTGCCGATATTTTCGACCCTCTTGGTGTAGCCTGACAGTGAGGACACTGTCAAGTTTAAGTTTGGGGGTATGCTCGGTAAGCTTTCTTCCTTCGCATTCATGTGTATATTTTTGCATTTGCATACTTATTTTAAAACCCATAAAAAGTTGAAAAATTTCAAAAATTAAAAAAAAATTAAAACATTCAATTTTGGCCTTATTTGACTTGAGTTTGACAAATAGGTTAACTAGCTAGGAAAAACTAGATCCAAAACTTAGTAAATTAAAAATCTTAAAAATAACCTTTCTTAAAATTTAATGGTAGAAAATATATGTATTTGTAGTTTACTTAGAAATAGGTAAATTTTGAGTTCACTTCTTGGGCTAAGTCAAAATAAGGAAGAGAATTGATATTTTTATTAAAGTATAAGTCTGAAAATAATCCCTAAGCTTAAGTCTAAATTCTTAAAATATATACCGTACAAATTGCACAAACACGAACCTTGAAACTAAGAATAGTAGAAGAGACCTTGAAATGCTCTTGTCTAAAGTCCTTAGTATAAAGAGAAATAAAATAAAAATACAAGTGTGAATAAAAAAAATGAACACTGGTTTTTGTAATTACTTAAGGCTGCATAAATAGAAAAAATATTTAGCGAGGGTGCTTTATCACCTAGTGCCTTAGACCAACTGGTTTGGGAGTCACTGCTAAAGCCTTAGGTGTTACAAGACTAGGAATTACGCCTTAATGTGCAAACGCATTTTGTAATCGGTCGTTAGTACCTCAAGAAGTACTAACGGTCGCATGAAGGATTCATGAGCAATTTCATCTAAAAATTTACCAATTGAAAAGTACTTTGGACGATGGACAAGAGTATAATATCTTGATTTGAATTTCCAAGTGTAGGGGTGATATACACACACGTAGGGGTATGTGATTGGGTTTAGATAAGAGATATGAATGAAAAATATGACTTGTATCTTTAGTAGAGATGATAAAAATTCCTAAGTTGAGATAGAACCCTAGAAAGAAAACTCAAAAGATGCTAAAAGCTAAGTAAATCTACAAATCATATATAATCTTAAGTTAAATGATAAGAAAGCGTGAAAAAACGGGTTGATAATTTCTGAGTCAAAGATAATAGAGTTTCTTGTTAGAAAACCTAATTGGAGAATAAAAGTCAATAGGCCGAATTGATAGGATTTTGTGGGTAGTATCCGCTAAAAACGCTCAGGAGACAACACTCCTCCTACTAGGGACACCTAGAGATTTAACGGCTTGTTGCACGAGCTCAGTGCAATTGCATTTCCCTGCGAAAGTGAGGCTAGGTCTTTTTCGAAAATAAAACTAGGTTCGCTCGAGTACGAGTAAAAGATAAGTTTGGGTGTATTTGTTCATACCATAATTTTGCATTATTATATTCCCCATTCTTAGTCATTTTACAAATAAACTGGTGCTTTTGACCCATGTATGCTACATAGTTGCAGGTTACAGGTTCTCGGAACAAAACAGTGAAATTGATGAAAAGATGATATAAAAGTGAGACTACGACCGATAAATGGTGGAATCTTGATCGTGCTTACATTTTGAGGGACAATGAAGATCAATGAACGAGTTCACAAAGCACAAAGGCAGTGCAAGGTTCAAGACTTCGACACGAAGCAAACGGTGAAAGTCCACGACTTTATTCACTGTGGAAATCTGGAAGAAATCTAGAAGACAAACTGAGAAACCAAGTAAATAAACAACAAGCCAAAAGCAGCAGAAAGAACCCCAGGAAAAAGCAGCCAGCAAGCCATCAAGATGGCCGCGGAACCGCGGCCAAACCAAGCTTATGGCCGCGGATCCGTGGCCATATAGTGCCCGTGTTGGTGGAAAATTGTAACGGCGTGGCGGTGCGTTGACTAGGCTTCTTTAGGGTAAAATTGTAAATGCAGATCTGAATTGATTATAACCCAAGGTTTCTATGCTCTATAAATAGAAGCCCTAAACCTCTTTTGAGGTATGCCTCTTCTTGTGCCTCAATGTATTTATCAAAATTCAGAATTCAATTCCTGTAAATGTTGGAAGAGAGCATCAAATAAAAATTAGAGTAAGTTTTCTTTTTATTGCCCTAGTTAAATTTTCTTTCCTGCCCTAGTATAGATTTTTCATTATCTTCCCTAGTTAATTAGTTTAGAACATGTTTTTCAATTCCCTAATGAGTGAGTAGATCCTCGCTTGTTAGGGTTAGGAATAGGGAAGGTTTGAGAGATGGAGATCTCTCATCCCTTTTTTGCCCATCACATATTTTTATAAGACTCCTTGCATATATACACACACCGCTCCCTATAGCACCCTATCCCACGAGGTAGCGGTGATACCGTAGTTTAAAAGACCGGTTGCGTATGTTTTCCATGGAGGTTAGGGTAAGAATTAAGAAAGGAAGGACAAGAACCTAGAGGAAGAAACATCGTTTCTTCCCGATGGTATTAATCCACTTTATTAATTATTACCATAACACCTCATAGATCTTAAATAGGGCATAGAAAGCGGTGAGGAATATTGATTTTCCAAACTTAAACCTAAACCTAACCCTAACAAGATTTTAATCCCAGTCTAGATCAAACTTAGTTTTTAGATTTAATCAATCCGACAACAATCGGAATTAACTCGTTAGAACAAATTGAGAAATACACAAAATCCCTGTGGACCGACCCGTACTCACCGGCTAGCTACCAAGCGATGCCATTCTTGATTGCGGTTAACAATTCTTTGATCTAAAAATCTCTTTCAATCAAGCTCGCATGAGCATTATTCCCTGCGCTTCAGCCGTAAGATCTATAATGTATGCGATGTTGTGTACACGCCCTGATGTAGCTTATGCACTAGGTGTAGTAAGCAGGTATCAGTTCAACCCATGGGGGAATCATTAGACGGCTGTGAAGAACATTCTTAAGTACTTGCGAAGGACTGAAGAATTGTTCTTGGTGTATGGTAATGGAGATCTCCAAACGGAGGCCTTTACCGATTTGAGTTTCCAGAGTGATAAGGATATCTATCTCTGGGTTTGTATTTACCCTCAATGGAGGGGCGGTGTGTTGGAAGAGTTCCAAATAGGATACTGTTGCAGACTCTACGATGGAAGCTGAGTACATTGCTTCAAATGATGCCGCCAAGGAAGCCGTCTGGATGAGGAAGTTCGTCTCGGAACTAGGAGTAGTTCCAACCATTATTGATCCGATACTATTGTATTGTGACAATAATGGGGCTATGGCGTTAGCCAAGGAGCTCAGGTTCCATCAGCGATCCAGACACATCCTGAAGCGATATCATCTGATTCGGGAGATAGTTGATTGCCGCGAGATCGAGATTCGGAGAGTAGATACAAAGAATAACACCGTGGATCCACTCACTAAGGCCCTCCCTCAGTCGCAGCATGAGCGACTTTTTGAGATTTTGGGTATGAGATACGCCAATAATTGGCCTTAGTGCAAGTGGGAGATTGTTGGATATATGTTTGCCCTAGAGGCCATTATTTGATAGTGGATGTATTTTTACATGTATATATATATTCAGGAGACTTTCTTGCTCGACATGATAGTATGCTATCCTGTTACTTTTTATCTTGACATGTTCACTTGATCATACTTTTATTCATTTGGTACATGTTGATAAAGCCCTGAGGATATTTGCTTGATTACTGTGATTATGATGCAGATTATACTAGTGGGATGTGTGTAGTTTATAAGCATATCCTGAAATGCCCTCGAGACGGGGCATCGATATTCCAGAGTAGACTAGCGTATATGATTCTTGACCCATGTGATGGGCGATGGATGATCCCATATCCATTGGTGTTTGACACTAAGATTGTATACGGGTGCTCAGTGGGGACTGGTTACACTGGACGGACTCACCGAGAACTCCTATGTGGTATTATATCTATCATCGGATAGCAGTTCTCAGGTGACACTGGTACAGGTTAGTCTGTAGATCCGAGATCATCATAGAGTCTTGTGTGTTCTCCCACTGTGCTTTGATTTCCACCCTACCACGGCTCTACTGAGTCGTGCAAATAGGTGGCTTTTGGGTACAGTCCCGAAACACATGGAGGCAATGGGCGATAGGAGGGGTTTCTTCTCTCCCGGTATTGGGGGTTGATGTTGCGCTGTGCTCGATTGGGTATATCAGCAAGCCCCTGGTCAGGGCTGACGAGATTTACTGATATGTGTTATCAGTAGTTTCTCGATCTGTTATATGCCATACATTGGCATGACTTATTGAGTTATTGGGGTCGACGATACCATCCCTAGACTCGATATGCAGCATATCTGACGAACAGACCGGACTGTACGGTAAGTGTTGCCGGTTGGCTCGACAGGGGTTTTGACAGGTTCGCTTGTTTTTCTTTTTCTCGCTCAATACCTGTGTGGCCGTTTCGTTTAGCTAACCGCTTGCGGCTTGTGGGCGTTTGATGTGATCATCACCTACTGCCGGCGTATTTATGAGTCTTAGAGTCCCACAAAGGCGTTACCTAACTCAGGCAAAACGATGTGGGGGTGCATATGGTGATATGCGCGGGTGCTTGATTGAATGCATGTATATGATACCGCATTATAATCTGGCAGTTTCTATTGGTCGGGTCGTATGAGATATGACCGGTTTATTAAATTAATTGTTGATTTAATATTAATGACCATTAGCCTTTTTACTTAAAACCTATTTCTTTATGATGCATGCATGAGTGTATGTATATATTGATATGGATGCACACATGCAAGCATACATGTGTCATGGTTGATGATACATTGATGGCCGCATTGCAAGACTCAGATGGTAGCATTTTTAGATATTTAGTTTATTTGAGAAAAGCAAAATGGCAACATAATCATGGTTGACTATTCAACTCTCTTGAGTTGACAATAGTCAATGGTTTTTTAGCCCATGGTTTTGCTTAAACTCAAGTTACAAAATATCTAGATATTTTGTAACCATGGTTTAGCATGGATGACTTCACTTACTCTCTTGAGTTAAGTAAGGGTTATCATATTATTCTCTTGAGTTTAGTTTTGTGCCATCTCCTTCTTCCTCTCTCTCTCCTTAAAGCTCTCTAGGGTTTTAAAAGAAAGAGAAAGATTCAAAAAGAAAAGGTTTTTGAGTAAGATCCAAACCCACATCACCATTCTACTTTAGTCCAGCCCACTAGTGTGGAGTGTTTACTTCATCTTAATCCTTGATCAAGTGGAGCTTGGAGCTTGAGCAAAGGAACTCCGGGTGGATCGTCGTGGACAACGAAGGATTCAAGTGGACCAGTTCAAACTCTAGTTGTTCCACGGAGTCTAGCAAGGAGGTCTACAAAGCTTGTATTCTTCTACACTTAGTGTTAGAAACTTGTTTTAGTATGTGATACTATTTTATTACACTAAATTTCTAGTTTTGATCCTAGGTTAGTTTACTTAGGACCTCAAAATTTTAATTGTAGCATATTTGATACAAGACAAACCCTTGTATGGTGCTAAGAAAACCCAACAGCTCAGTATAGTTTAAGTTTGTGAGATACCCCAAGAACTTAATGGGGTATTATTTCTATTACGCTGAGGAATAAAAGGTCTTTGTTTCTCATCATGCCCGTTTTATGGAAACTCAATTTTTTGAAAAAGAGATTAGTGGGAGCGCAATAGAGCTGGAAGAAATTTCAGAACCACAAACCATTACTGAAGATTTAATAGAACCTGAGATTTCAATAGAATCGGACGTACCTATGCCACTCCGCAGATCTAGTGAGCAGTCTCATTCGCCCGAGAGATACTACGGTTTTCTTGTAGACGGGGATCGAGAAGATTGCATCATTGATGATGATGAGCCGACTAGTTTTCAGCAAGCCATCATGAGTAGAGACTCGGTGAAGTAGCTGGATGCTATAAGATCCGAGATGGAATTCATGTACACCAATAAAGTATGGACTTTGGATGTTGCTCCTCCTGAGATAAAACCCATTGGATGCAAATGGATCTTCAAAAAGAAGATTGGTATAGATGGACAGGTAGAAACCCACATAGCTAGACTTGTTGCTAAAGATTTTTGTCAAAGACCAGGATTGGACTGTGATGAAATTGTTTCACCAGTGGCTGCTTAAATCCATTCTGATACTACTTGCCATTGCTGCTTTCCATGAATATGACATCTGGCAGTTGGAAGTTAAAACAGCTTTTCTAAATGGAAGTTTAGAAGAGTGTGTTTAGATGGATCAAGCAGAGGGTTTCATAGACAGTGCGAGCAGCGGAAAGGAGTGCAAGTTGCTTAAATCTATTTATGGGTTAAAGCAAACATCGTGGAGTTGGAACATCTGCTTTGATGAGACGGTCAAGGAATTCAACTTTATCAAAAATGCAGATGAACCTTGTATTTATAAAAAGATTGTAGGGAGAACTGTGGTATTTCTTGTTTTATACGTAGATGACATTTTCCTGATAGGAAATGATATTCCTATGCTACAATCGGCCAAGCTGTTTTTGTCACATAAGTTCTCTAAGAAAGACCTGGGTGATACCTCGTACATTCTGAGAATCAAGATCTATCGTGACAGATCTAAAATAATGTTGGGACTTTCACAATCAAGCTACATAGACATCGTACTAAAGAGATTTAGTATAGAAGATTCTAAGCGCGGTAATTTACACGCTTATCACGGAATCACCCTCTCTAAAGAGATGTCTCCTAAGACTGATGAGGAGAGGGCTCGCATGAGCATTGTACCTTATGCTTCGGCGGTAGGGTCAATAATGTATGCGATGTTGTGTACCAGACCAGATGTAGCTTACACACTCAGCGTCGTATGCAGGTATCAGTCCAATCCAGGTGAGAAACATTGGATAGCAGAAAAGAATATTTGTTCATCACAGAAAACTGCATTTTAATACCACTCATTCATTATCTATTTTGTTATTTATCGGTACTATTAACCAGTGTCTGCTCAGTAAATACAGATTATAGGTATTCGTGATAAAATATTGGAAACACACTCAAAATTACGGATATAACTTTTGGAAGCCGATACTGCAACCAGAAAAAAAAACTAACCGATATTCAAAAAGCTCTTTTGCAAATAATCATGTGTACACCATTTTGGTCCACCACAACACAAGTGTGCACATAGCTCTTTGGTTCTTGGACCTAGGTGGGGGATGCCCATGGCACATGTGGCCACAAGTGTTAAATGCTAAATGTTTTGATGTGATATGTAGCATCATGTTTCCCACCAAAATTCCTGAGTAGTAAACATGAGTTTATACATAAATCAAGCAGCACCAGGATGATGTTGGAGAGCACTTGAGTTCACCATGCCAAAACGAGCCACTTTTACCACAACAAAATCGGCGGGCCCCCCAATAAATCCGGCGATGCTGACCCTCCTAGCTCCTTCCCCCCCCCCATTTTTCTGCTGGCACTTTATAGGCATCGCACCATCCATTCTATATTATTTGTTTATTCTATTTTGATGCCTATAAATACTAGAACAGATTAGAGAGAGGGGGGATGCATATATTCTATAGTTTTGTTTATTTTTTGGTTTAGGCTTGAGAGTTGAGTGGGCTTTAACTGTGTTTCTTCTTCTTCTTCTCTCTTGAAGCTTTCTTTTGAGGGCGTCACTATGGAGGTTGAACAAGCTACCAATGTCTTGTACCTAAACTTCTTCAAGTGTTAATAATATTGTTATTGTTTTGTTTTCTTGTATTCTCTTTCTTACTTGCTTTCTTTTGTTATTGTTATGTGTAACTAATTTTTCTTTGGTTGTGGTGATGGTGAGGAAATGCGATGAAAGGCCTTGCCTTCCTCCTCCTCTTGTTTATGTTTAATTTGCTTAACATGATTCTAACTTAAAAATTGTTTATGTATGAAGGGTTCCGGCAGCGCCCTGGCCGTCGAAACGAGGCCAAAATGCGGAACAAAATTTTTCTAAACTGGCGCTACCGCTGCCCGATTTACGGATCGACCTTAAACCCTAAACCAACAAACTATTAAGAGTTAGAATCGTTATACCGAATTGATCCGAGTCCTTCGGTCTTCATTCCAAGCTCCTAGCGGTCCTTTGATGATGTTTGGTTGCCGGTCTTCCTCCATCTCAGATGATCCACCCGAGGGAAACGGCGCAAGCTCCAACCTCATCGAACGAGATAACCGACGCTCCAACGTCGCTAGCGATGGAGAGTGGGGGTGTATGAAAGTGTCACTACAAATTTCTCTCAATTTGTTTCGCTCAATGAGCAAGCATAGAAGATGAATGAGGTGATGCACTTTGGCATGAAGCAACTCAAAAACGGTTAAGGCTTTCTTGGTGAAAAATGAGAGAGTGGAGGAAAACAAGTGTCATGTAAAAATTGCCAAATGAAAAGAACCCCCACCCCTAAAGTGGCCGGCCCCCCTTTCTCTCATTTCCACCACAAAAAAAAAATTATTTCCAATTAACCATTAAACAAATGTGACCATACCATGCTACATGCACAAACCCATGCCACAAATCACATCACCTTTTCCACCTCATAAACAAAAACAAATGAATTTCCATAAATGGAAAATCATATAAATGAAGTGGCTTCTTCTAGAAGCTATTCCGTATAAAATACGGAATACTTCCCGGTACATGAATCGAAATGCATATACGCGTATTCGTACAAAAATACGAATAGCCAAGAGAGAAAATAAATAGCGAACAATAATACTAGAATACATATATATAAATACATATGTAAATTATCAAATCAAAACCTGATTTAATAAACTTAATCCTAAGCCGCTAATATTATCAACCGTCCGATTAAATTCTGCGCAGCAAGTGCACATATTTAATCGGACACCCGTATGTACCAACATACGACATGTACACCATATTGCATTAACCATGAAAACCCTCTGTGTAGGACTCTAAAGACTCGTCAATACGCTGGCAGTGGGTTTAACCACAAGCACGTCAGCGGCATTAGCTGTATGTAACGGCTACCCAGGTATTGAGCGAAAGGGAGGCCGGCGAGCAAACTCATCCTGAACCCCTACTGAGCCTGTCAGTGACAATATCCGCACAGTCCGGTCTGTTTGTCTAAGAGTATCGCATATTGAGTCTAGGGGGTGGATAAAATCAGACCCCCAACAACGCGATATTTAGTGTCGGTATGAAACCCATCACCACCTGAGAAACTATCGATCCTGGATCGATAATTCTCATCCACCGTGGCTACGGATTTATGGTGATGGCCATCCGTACACAACGCGACATCAACCCCCAATACCGGGAAAGACGAATCCCCGACGATCCAATTACTGCCTCCATGTGGCTCGGGACTGTACCCAACTAAAACCTGTTTGCACGACTCCTTTGAGCCGTGGTAGGGTAGTAATCAAAGCACAGTGGGAACTCACACGAGACAAATGACGATCTCAGGTTGACAGACTAACCTGTACACATGTCACCTGGGAACTGCTATCTGACAATAGGTATAATACCAACTAGCAGGTTCCCGGCGAGTCCGTCCAGTGTACTCATAACCCAATGAGCACCTGTATACTATCTTAGGTGAACAAACTTACACCAATGGCTTGTGAGACCTGGCCACCGCCCCTCGTCGGGGTCTCGATCAGTATACACTAGTCTACACTGGAGTATCGATGCCCGGTTTCGATACTCCCATGACTAGGGACATTTAAAGATGTGCTTATAGACCCCAGCTCCCACATATATGATCCCCATCATAATGCCGGAAGTCAAGCAAGAATCCTATGGGCTCTATCAACACGTATATGATGATAAAGACAAAGCAGATAGCATACTATCATCTTGAGTAAGACTGTTTTATCGGTATAGGTCCTCACTCAATCATCATAATCACAAGTCCACGACTATGATAATTACCTTGAGGGCACTATAGCCAACAATCTCCCACTTGCACTTAAGGCCAATTATTGCGATGTCGCATACTCACAGCCCGTGTGATACCGAACACCTAACTTCTCTACTAATCAGTTTCGCAAAGCCTGTTTGCGAAAATGATTGCGTTTGAGAAATAGCCTCAGTGAGTGGATCCGCTCCAATGTTTTTTTCTGTATCTCTCTTAATCTCAACTTCGCGGAGAAAACTATCTCCCGAAATGAGCAATACTTGTCTTAGAATTTGTCTGGATATCTGATGGGACTAAGTTCACAAATGAACTCCAATTCCAGCAAACTTCCTAGACTGTATCATCCATTGAATTTAATCAGTATTCTGCTCCATGCCTTTCCTCAGTATCTGCTTGGACCACCTGTCCAACATACTGTCCCTCAGAAAAGGGAAAACTATAACTCTGACAGTCACTCTGTCATCCAGGTCACCTTAGAAGCCTGAAATGATAACCGTCTCCTGAAGGAGGCCGCCGTTACCATATCCCAAGAACATTCACTTATGCTTATAAACTGCTTCCCAATGTTTCTCCAGGATTGGATTAATATATCTGCTTATTGCATCTAGTGCAAAAGCAATATCTGGTGTGGTACTTGATATTTCATGATTAACTCAATTGCCTAAGTAAGTGATATGCTAATCATGCAGATCCCTCTCCCCTTTAGTCTGTAAGACACCTTTAGAGAGGGTGACTCCATCACCTGCAGGTACACCACCATGCCAGGAGTCGTCCATTTAATGTCAAAGTACACAAATTGGGATACTTCCCAAATCTAGATCTAAAACCATAGATCTAGTAACCAGAAAACCTTGATATTACATCCATATCCTGTGTGGAGAAGCAACTTTGTGACAACTATAGTACAACCGATCGTAGTATAGGAATATCTCTTCCTATTAAGTGCATGTCATCCCAATACCAGGACATCACACCCTACTACCTTCTTACCAGATTCATCTCCTATTCTGATGAAGTCAAAACCTATGACTGTCACATTAAAAATAGATGATCTATTTCCGCTACACCTGCTTTGGTCTGTAAATAGACATAAGCTACTTTCCTTCTATGCTTCCGCTGCTCCCACTGACTACAACAACCCTCTGGCAGAGTCATATATACGTGCACTTCTAAAGCTAGTTTAGAATGACGCTATACTCATCCTCCTGCCGGGTCTTATAGTCTAGAACAGCACCAATGGCAAGTTTGGGTAAACAAGAACCCCCCTATCACCGTCTCTGAGAAGACCGAATTACCTCTCGGGTGCCTGAGGTTACCCACCAGATTTGCGAAATGGCTAATGGAACGTCGAAACTAATTGAATCGTTAGGTTCTATTAAATCATCAGTGATCGTTTGTGGTTCTGGAATCACTTCCAGTTCTACCATACTCCCACTTTGTTTTTCTGAAAAATCCATTTTACTAAAACTATGGCGAGTCAAGAACAATATAAATATTGATCTTCCTGATGGTAGAAAGTTAACCCTCGTCAAAGCCCGGGATAACCCACAAACTGCCATTACTGAAATGTGCCTTGAGTTTATCCGGATTCTGGTTTTAAGCATCAGCCGGACAACTCCCTATACCTTAACATCGTTAAGATATAAATTGATTCTATATAAATCTAATATAGAAACAAAAGCACTAATTTAATTTGAACCAGATTCAAAATCATGCATCTGTCTCCAGTGCATATCAACTAAATGGAAAGAGGACAATCAACATTACTCATCCAGGAGTGCATCCATATATGAGTAACCCGAAAGAGAAGCAAGTTCTCAAAACCATTACTATCAATGGAATACCAAACACAAGTATCTACATCTTCGAATATTTCGAAGAATCCCGATACTTCTAATAAATGGTTCTCTACTTTATTCTTATACCTATAACTTCTCAAAATCTAGACCATGCATTTCAACGAAATACTTGTCCAGAACTGGAGAAGTCACAAGTAAACAGAATATAGTTCGAGTACCAACCCCATTGTCGTAATCGACACTGGACAACATACAATACTTTGTACAAGTCCACTGAGTTTAATAACTCAAACCCTGTGTGTCGTAGGTTGAAAAACTGTACTATGGTTAAGAAGAATTACACCGCTGTTGAATGCACTTTACCTAATCACCAACTAATATAGGTAAATGTCATAGAAACAATATCAAAAAGTTATATCTCACTTTATAAAAATAAATGTACAGATATATCAGTTTGAAATTGATGCATAACAACGGATATTCAAAACCAAATATTTGCCATTCGGCTAAATCCAGATGATTTTCTTAAATATCACCAATTACTACGAATTTCGATATAATGAGGATCTAATCACCTAATTCCCAATATCTTACTCCCACTTACCGTCTGTAATAATATGCAGATGTGAGAAACTGATCTGGCAAATACATACCCTGGAGTTAGATTCCAATTGGGAAAACAGTTTTTAATTAACATCGCACAGTAAAATTGAAACATGAAAATGTTCCAAAAGGGTTAACCGGTATTCCTAGTAACGCCTCTTCCATTATCCTGAATCATGACAGTAACCATATACTTACCCACCCTCACTGCAATCCCTTTATTATGTCTTTACTTATTACCTTCTGTACACCTCCTTTACGCTAATTGGTTTTCTTCATTCTCTACCCTTCGGCACCAGCCTAAGGTTTGGAAGAAGACTATCCAATAAGAGTAATAGGTGTACTCTCCTAATCCTAGGAGCCCTCGCAACCCGAGAGAAGGTAAAAAGAAAAGACATCTGAATAATTCTATTTAATTTCTCATGAACCAGAATCCATCCTCGAAAAAGTTCCTTCGAGTTCGTATGTAACTATACGATGGATTTATCTAATTAAAGTGGATATCCGTAGTGATACGGAGTGTTCTAGAGAAAAGCAAAGTGGATGTAGGAGTGGCATGGGTATACACGGTTTTTGTCGTGAATGATGGTGATCACAATTTCCATTGCCATTATTCTAATCCCTTTATATGTTTTTACTTATTACCTTCTGTACACCATAGTTAAGCCTGTTAGTTTTCTTCCTTCCCTACCGTTCGGCACCTGCCTATGGTCTGGAGGAAGACTATCCAATAAGCTCAATAGGTGTACCCTCTCCTAATCCTAGGAGCCCTCACAACCTGAGAGAAGGTAAAGAGAAAAGTAACCGAATAATCCTATTCAATCTCTCCTGAACCAGAATCCATCTTCGAAAAAGTTCCTTCGAGTTCGTATGTAACTATACGATGGATTTATCCAATGGAAGTGGATATTCGTAGTGATACGAGGTGTTCTGGAGAAAAGCAAAGGTGATATAGAAGTGGCAATGATGTATGCGACACCGTGACATTCCAAAAGCTAAAGTGTTTTAAGAAGGTTCGGTCAACTTGGTTTCATAAGTTTTAGTCAAAGGTTGGGTCATAGTCACAGCCAGAGAGAGAAAGAGAGAGAAGAAAAACTCAGCGTGCACTCTAACCTAGATCAGAATGGTTAATCATTTTATCTAATCTGGATGGCTCCCACTGTTTCCTCAAATTCTCCTCCAAACCCAAAATGAGAATTAGTCGGAATCACCCGAGGAGTAATCCTACTCATCAGTGGGAATCGGGATCCAACTATCGTCGCATGACTTGATGGAAGCCACTCAAGTCACCACACTCCAGAAGGTATGCACAAGCCTGGCAAGTTTCCTGTATGTTTGAAACTCCCGATATGAGTTTTTACCCCTAACGACCTATAACCTTGACGCTTGCCAACAAGTTATAGGCCACTAGTCAAGTTCAACTCATCATTGTCCTGGATTAACTCGAACCCACCCGCACAGGCCCTTGATGCTTGCTAACAAAGCTGTACGACTATCCCGATCAATCGCATATCCATGCTACAAATAAGTATTATTCAGCTACCGTACACTATGCCTTGACGCTTGCCAACAAACATAGCACGAATACCAAATAGTACTTATAAGAAATGACGGAGGGCTACGGCTGGTTTTTGGCGAAAAACTTTTAACGTAATGAACTTGATCTCGTTGAAGGAATCCAAGTGGTTTTTATAAATATATAGTGGCAAAAACTTTTGCTAAAGAGGTCACTCCTAGTGAAGGGATCTCGGCTTTTTCCCCGTCGAATGAGGTGCAGGATATCCCAAACTGAATACCACGATGCAAAGCAAAAATAATCGACTATAGTAAAGTTATTACGTTAGCGCAAAGTTTTACCCAAGGGGTCACTCCCAATGAAGGGATATCGGCCCTTACCTCGTCGAATGAGGTGCAGGATATTCCAAAATGAATACCACGGTGCAAAGTAAAAGAGAACGTCTGTAATGTCAGTTTTTTAAAAACTTGGTTTCAACAATATCATTTATAGGTTTGTTTTATCCTTGCATTGATAAGAATCTATGCAGTCCCATCAATTAATCACACCAGAAAAGAATGAAAATAAAATGTACGTATATGCCATCCGCATTCGCCATTGGGTCCCGTCATCACCCGTTAGGTTACTTAACTAACGACAGAGCGGGGACTGGACTAGCGCGGGTGCAAAACATATACAACATCTACTAATATATATATAAATATATATAACAATCGTCCCAGGCATGATATAAAGCAATATCACAGAAACATCACAGAAGCAATACAGAATGGTGGATAATCTGGAGCCCCAGGTTTCACTTGAGCCGCAAGTGAGACCCGATGTTCCCTGTCGTGTGGATAGCATGTGCAATGAAACCTAGACCCCTACGAGCACGGCAAGTTACCCGCCAAAACTAGAAGTGAGGCAGCCCCCTTCAGCGATGTGAATGGACCACCCAGCACTTCACGGAATCTGGTAACTTGAGCACCCCTCCTGGGTCACCTATACCCCCTACGAGTGCGGCGACTAGCCCGCCAATTCTAGAGTAAGGTCCCCTCCGTCCCAACGCCATGAGATGCGGACCCGTTGCCCTCTAGAATCCGGCTATTCGTGCACTCCACCTCGGGGTAATCCTAGTACAGAAAATAAAATAATATACAAGGGTGACATCGACCTCAGCCCGGTCGTGCCCCAAAAGAATAATATACAAACTGGCAGTGACGGCAGTCCACATGTCGGACGCTCGCCCCGCAATATCAAATGTACAAATGAAATAATACTGTACTAACATTGCACCATAGCTATCCACCATGACAATCCAACCAACATCACAGCACATCACAGAACATCAACGTGAATGTCACGTTCGCAAACCCGTCTAATAGAACATATAGCAGTTAGACGGGTTTACCGATCAAGTGACATTCACGGTCGCAGATAGAAATGTATGTACTGTTAAATGCATACTTAAAATATCGATCGACTAAGTTCTAAATTGGCCCCAATAGCAAACCAATACTTCACTGAAACCTGGGCCAAAACAGAATATCACAAAAATCACAATTTCACATCAGGGGGATATACAGTAAAAAATTGGAAGCCCGTCGCCACTAAATGGCCGTGGAACCACCGCCAAAAGGGGGTAAGAGCGGCGGTTCTACGGCTCTTTGAAAACTTCAGATGCTAAAATTTTTTCTGTGCCCATAAATTCGCCTGCACGGATTTTTAAGCCACTGCAAATAATTTTTTGAACACTTTTGAAAAACGACAGCAAACAGAAAAATGAAACCGTGATTTTGGAAATTTCCGTTGATCGATCTTTCAAGCACGTTTAAACAAGCTAGTAAGGGGTTTAAAGGGTGGCTCTGATACCATGAAGGGTTCCGGCAGTGCCCCGGCCGTCGAAACGCGGTCAAAATGCGGAACAAAAATTTTCTAAACTGGCGCTACCGCTACCCAATTTACGGATCGACCTTAAACCCTAAACTAGCAAACTAACTAAGAGTTAGAATCGTTATACCGAGTTGATCCGAGTCCTTCGGTCTTCATTCCAAGCTCCTAGCGGTCCTTTGATGATGTTTGGTTGCCGGTCTTCCTCCATCTCCGATGATCCACCCGAGGGAAACAACGCAAGCTCCAACCTCATCGAGCGAAGTAACCGACGCTCCAACGTCGCTAGCGATGGAGAGTGGGGGTGTATGAAAGTGTCACTACAAATTTCTCTCAATTTTTTTTGCTCAATGAGCAAGCTTAAAAGATGAATGAGGTGATGAACTTTGGCATGAAGCAACTCAAAAATGGTTAAGGCTTTCTTGGTGAAAAATGAGAGAGTGGAGGAAAACTAGTGTCATGTAAAAATTGCCAAATGAAAAGAACCCCCACCCCTAAAGTGGCTGGCCCCCCTTCTCTCATTTCCACCACACAAAAAAAAAAATTTCCAGTTAACCATTAAACAAATGTGACCATACCATGCTACATGCACAAACCCATGCCACAAATCACATCACCTTTTCCACCTCATAAATAAAAACAAATGAATTTCCATAAATGGAAAATCATATAAATGAGGTGGCATCTTCTAGAAGCTATTCCGTATAAAATACGGAATACTTCCCGGTACATGTATCGAAATACATATACGCGTATTCGTACAAAAATACGAATAGCCAAGAGAGAAAATAAATAGGGAACAATAATACTAGAATACATATATATAAATACATATGTAAATTATCAAATCAAAACCTGATTTAATAAACTGGCTTAATCCTAAGCCGCTAGTATTATCAACCGTCCGATTAAAGTCTGCGCAGCAAGTGCACATATTTAATCGGACACCCGTATGTACCAACATACGACATGTACACCATATTGCCTGAACCGTGAAAACCCTCTGTGTAGGACTCTAAAGACTCGTCAATACGCTGGCAGTGGGTTTAACCACAAGCACGTCAGTGGCACTAGCTGTACGTAACCGCTATCCAGGTATTGAGCGAAAGAGAGGCCGACGAGCAAACTCATCCTGAACCCCTACTGAGCCTGTCAGTGATAATATCCGCACAGTCCGGTCTGTTCGTCTAAGAGTATCGCATATCGAGTCTAGGGGGTGGATAAAGTCAGACCCCCAACGACGCGATATTTAGTGTCAGAATGAAACCCATCACCATCTGAGAAACTATCGATCCTGGATCGATAGTTCTCGTCCACCGTGGCCATGGATTTATGGTGATGCTATCCGTCCACAACGCGACATCAACCCCCAATACCGGGAGAGACGAATCCCCGACGATCCGATCACTGCCTCCATGTGGCTCGGGACTGTACCCAACTAAAACCTGTTTGCACGACGCCTTTGAGTCGTGGTAGGGTAGTAATCAAAGCACAGTGGGAACTCACACGAGACAAATGACGATCTCAGGTCGACAGACTAACTTGTACACATGTCACCTGGGAACTGCTATCTGACAATAGGTATAATACCAACTAGCAGGTTCCCGGCGAGTCCGTCCAGTGTACTCATAACCCAATGAGCACCTGTATACTATCTTAGGTGAACAAACTTACACCAATGGCTTGTGAGACCTGGCCACCGCCCCTCGTCGGGGTCTCGATCAGTATACACTAGTCTACACTGGAGTATCGATGCCCGGTTTCGATACTCCCACGACTAGGGACATTTAAAGATGTGCTTATAGACCCCAGCTCCCACATATATGATCACTATCATAATGCCGGAAGTCAAGCAAGAATCCTATGGGCTCTATCAACACGTATATGATGATAAAGACAAACCAGATAGCATACTATCATCTTGAGTAAGACTGTTTTATCGTTATAGGTCCTCACTCAATCATTATAATCACAAGTCCGCGACTATGATAATTGTCTTGAAGGCACTATAGCAACAATGTATTGATGTGATATGGTATTTTGAAACCATGGTTACTTTGTAACCTCTTTATATACCATACTCACTCTCTTTCCCCATTTCACAATGTTTAAATTAAAATCAATTTGGTGTTAAATTTTCTAAGTTTAGATACGGTATTTTGTGACCAAGTGCTTGACAAACCTTCGGTTTTCATATACTCTATACTATCACAAACTCTTAGCAAAGTTAACACTAAAACTATTTGCTCTCACTCGGTACTTTGTGTTTTTGATGTTTTCCTATGTTTGCTAACCCTTATGCTTAGTGTTGATACCTCAAGCTTGGACATATAAAAGGTAAGTGAACAAAACGGACTCATTTCGTGTTTTGCGTCGAATATCGGAATTTGATGACTTGTGCTCCGCAATCGTCTTGACAAGTTATGCTTCACGCCAGGATTGACACAAGGACGGACAACTCATGATCAAGGGAGCGTCGAGGGAATCGTCGCGATTCGACCATCCGAGCCAAAGCCACGGCCATTTCATTCTTTGCTAGTTTTCTTTGTTTTCGTGTTTTGTATTTTTATGATAAACCAACTAATTCATTATTTGATGAACCTTAAACAACAAAACCTAATACGCAATTCCCTGCGGATCAACCCGTACTTTCCCGCTCGTTACAACGCGCCGTGCACTTGCGGTTTATAAATTTTAAAACGAGACCGAGCTCGCGTGCGCATCCATTTCCTTAAAACGATTTCATTTCCAAAACATACACGTTTGTGCGCGCGGTTAAAGTCTCAACAAGTTTTTGGTGCCGTTGCCGGAAAGTTGGTAGTTAGTAGATATTGTTATTTCTGGTTCTTTCTAACAAACTAACGACTAACTCAAAATTCTTTCAAACTAATAAAACTCGTATTTTTTTATAACTTTGCTCTCTATTATTACAACCTGCTATCACTCTGTAATCCAACTTAAAAATCAAAGTATTCTAGTAGAATACTAATATAACCTAGAAATTACACACAAAATTTGAGCACCATTGGACTTCATTTGGCTGACGACATTGCTGAAAAATCCGGTGCCGCCGGGTGAAGTTTGAGATTTTTGGTTTTTTCTGTGTGTGATCTCCAGTGCATTGTTGGTATTCCAGTGGTATTGTTTGATTTTTATTATTTTGAGTATGCAGGAATTAGGGTAGATATATCGATTTTGACACTAAATATCGTATTTTCCGACATTTTCAGTTTTCGACGGAATTACGAGGAGCGATCATGCGGAGCGAGATTCAAGCTCAATTACAAGATGTTAGTAAAGTACAGTGCCAAAGATCCAGGTAGTTTGACCCGCGCAAGCGAACAATCAAAGACTCGGGATCACTTCAAAGGGGGTTTCTTAACCCAAATCACATTGGTACGTAATTTCCTAACACATTCTTCTCGAATCCGACGTAGTCCAATATTTCTATCTTCTGCAGGATTCTTCGCGCAAGCTTTCCACCAATTGCACAGAGAACTAACCGTATTTATTACAATGCTTAAAATTAAACAGAAAAAGAATTGCTTGATTTCTTGAATTTTTTTATTGATTTTGCATTTGCATCTTAATTTGGATTTAAGGGCACAGAACCAAAAACAAGATACGGTAAAGGATTTCATCACCTTTCTCCATAGCCCACAAATCACAAAAATGCATTCTTGCATACCCACAGTAATTTAAAATCAACTAGAACTTTGAGTTTAAGGACTTCGCGCTCATTAGGAGAAGTTAACTGTGTTTAGAACACTGCTTAACGGTATATTGTTCACAAGGTGTCTAGGCAAGTGTTCATGAGAAAGGGTTATTCTAATTAAGGAACTTCGTGAAAGCGTTGGATAACCTTCCCTTATCTTTGCACTTACCTGGCTTTGTAATCTGTATATCTTGAGCCCGTTTCTCGACACAGTTTTACTTCGACAATCAGGTTCTTGAGCAGGTCTAGTTGACTTAGCATAACATAGACTGCTAGGGGTGTGATATTCTTGGTTTTTGTGATTTTTGTGAATTCTTGTTGATATGGGTGATACACGATTCAATTCAATTTTTCACGATTCCTATTCCTTTATTGATATTCAGTCCCAATTCTTTTGTTCAAATTGCTACGATTCTTCCCACATTCATGAAAATTGTCCTTTTATAGGGGTGACCAACCATCCCGGAGTTTTAATACTGGTCACCTACCTAACACTCTTGTACCTAGTCCCACTTCAACCCTAGATCAAATGATTGAAAATTTAGAGAAAGAGGTCGACAGGGTAACAGCTTTAGCATCACCACCGTTACAACCCTCCCAACCTGAAACATTTGAGCCATCATTAGGGAATGATAGTGAGATGGACACTAGGTTGACCACTTTAGAGAAGGTTATTGAAGTGATGATTGCAGTCGAGAATCAAACAGCTGCAGTGCTAGCCCTGTTTATACAGCAGTCTGAGCAATTGTTTCATGCTCAAGCTCAATCTTTGGCTAGAATTGAAGAGCATGTAGCTGTGAGGATTCTAGAAAGTGAACACAGTCAATTAGAACCACATAGTGTCAATATCTGTTATTTAGGAAGTCACCCGAGTAAAATAAACGATCAATTGAATTTTGATGATTTCATAGATGATGATGCGAATAAATTGACTAATTGTTATCAGGACACACAAGAAAACCCTCAAAGTCAGTTTAACACTAGCCTTCAGGTACCTATTGAGCCTCTTGTCACTTATAATCTTGAGGTTGAATTAACCGATATCCTACTTGAAGAGGAAATTATTGCACCGACTGACTGTTGCACTCAAATTTTAGAAGGGGAGCTTATGAATTTTTTGGGTATGGTTGTGATAAATTGTTAGAGGAAATAAATGATCAGGAACCCATAATTTTTGTATCACCAGTTGATATTATTTCGGAAGAAATGTTAGTGTGGGAACCTACTTTTTTAGATGATATATACCTACCCATTTGTGAATGTGATGAGGGAGAACTCATATTGGGAATTGTGAGCTATAGCAATGAGAGTAGGATTGTGGAAGAGTATAGGGAGGAAGACAGCCTGGAGAAACAGTATTTCATGCTGAGTTTTGAGGAAATATTTGCGGATGAACTTAATATTCTTTCTGAGTTTGAGTTAGGATCAATTTAGGAATATCCTAAGAACCTTTCTTTTGCTGAACTTTTTGAGGATGTACACCAGTTTTTAAATGAACCTGACCTTGAAACTCAACATATACTTCTTGAAAATTCAATTCATTCGGGCAACAATTCTTTTGCCTCTTCAAAACTTCATCTTCACCTTCAGCGTCTTCCGATCCCTACTTTTACACGTCCAGGTCCTTTACTAACAACTAACATATATATTTTCTTTTGCTTTTGCTTTTTTGTTATATACATATTCTTTTACCAGCCCTTGCACTATATTGACAAAATTTTTAAATGACTGGTATTAATTTCTGGACTAACCCAATCATTTAACCTGTATATGTTGTAATTAGTCTAAAGTTTTTTTCTTTTTCTTTGAATAAAATTCTCACCCTGATGTCTGAGTTTAGCTACCGGAGATGGGGGCAACGATGATGACATCGTAAAACTCATGTTTTGGGGTGAGCACTACGTTTATTTTGCTGTATCATATGTATATTCTGCATTGCATACATGTTAAAAAAACCCATAAAAATTTAAAAAAAAATTCTTCAAAAACATAAAAACTTTTTTCTCATGTTAGCTAGCAGGGGAACTTAGACTCAAAGTTTGACAGTTCGGTTGATAAGATAGAAATAACTAAATCCTTTTCGAAAGAGTGAAAACCCGAAAGATACCCCTCATTTGTGTTTAACCATAGCCGATATACGTCTTTTATAACTCTTTACACGTGTCGTATGTTTTTGAGAATTAGATGAAGTCTGACATGTCTATAAAACTTTTAAAAATTGATAAATATTTTTAGAATCAAACAGGTTTATTCTGAATTAAGTAATATCAAGATTAGTTCACAAGGTGAAGTGGATACGAAAGATATTATTGAGGTTTTAATAGAAGCTATAAGTCTGAAAAGTACAAACATGCTAAAGATAATGAGCCACATCGGCAACCCATCTAGAACCTTTTTGGAGTTATTACACACCTTATCCACATGTAACGTCTTCGGATATAAAAGAAAAGCTGGCTATATCTCCGTTTTCACCGAGTTCAGAATATTTTAAAATAAAACGAGTCTTTTGTTTATTGGCCTTGGTAATTCGGGTAATTAAGTCCTTGGGGTGTCTCCACACCTAATGCCCTAAAACCATCTGGTTTGGAAGTCGTTGACCCAAAGCTCGCTAAGTTTCCAATCGCCAAATAAAACAAGCTAAGCAAGTGTTCTCTCCGAGTTAAAAGTACTCACGGTTCTTTGTGGGAGAATAATCTTGGCGGAAACAAGTTTTCTATTAAAACAGTTTTTTCGTGGTCATATGAAGGTTAGTATTTATAAAGACGTTTTGCACGTTAACGAAATGTGTGTATGAACAACAACAGGTGAAAGGTAGGAGTGAAAAATAAGACTTAGGTTCTTTGTTAAAAATGATATATATTCTGACTTGAAATCTAACTGGAGAATAAAAGTGGAAAAAATCTTAATTCCTTTCAAACCCGTGTGATCCTTTAGAAATCTATCATGGTCTGTAATTATGACATGATGACCGTAATTAAGTTATTAAAAAACTTATGGACATTATCCGCACAATCACGTAAAGACGCGTAGACGCGTATATGCTTATGTTAAATTGTGAGGAGTGAAAAATAGGGTTTAACATTTCTGACTTGGGTGATAGAACTTCTAATTTTGATCTCTAACTTAAGATTAGAATTAACAGTTCTCCATGATGTTAACTTGACTGGATTTTGTGGGTGTAATCCGCTGAAAACCCTTAGGAGACAACACTCCTCCTACTAGGGACACCTAGAGGTTTAATGGCTTGTTGCATGTGCTCAGTGCAATCGCGTTCCCTGCGAAAGTGAGGATAGGATTTTTGTTTTGCTCGGGACAAACAAAAGATAAGTTTGGGGGTATTTGTTCATCACAGAAAACTGCATTTTAATACCACTCATTCATTATCTATTTTGTTATTTATCGGTACTATTAACCAGTGTCTGCTCAGTAAATACAGATTACATGTATTCGTGATAAAATATTGGAAACACAATCAAAATCATGGATATAACGTTTGGGAGCCGACACTACAATCAGAACAGAAAACCAACCGATATTCAAAGAGCTCTTTTGCAAATAATCATGTGTAAACCTTTTTGGTCCAACACAACACAAGTGTGCACATAGTTCTTTGGTTCTTAGACCTAGGTGGGGGCTGCCCATGGCACATGTGGGCATAAGTGGGCATGAGTGTTAAATGCTAAAAGTTTTGATATGATATGTAGCATCATGTTTCCCTCCAAAATCCCTGAGTAGTAAATATGAGTTTATACAAAAATCAAGCAGCACCAGGATGATGTTGGAGAGCACTCGAGTTCACCATGCCAAAACGAGCCATTTTCACCATAACAAAACCGGCGGGCCCCCCAATAAATCCGGCGACGCCGGCCCCCCTTACTCCTTTTTCCTCCATTTTTCTGCTGGCCCTTTATATGCATCACATCATCCATTTTATATTGTTTGTTTATTCTATTTTGATGCCTATAAATAGCAGAACAGATTAGAGAGATGGGGTATGCATATATTTTATAGTTTTGTTTAGTTTTTGGTTTTGGCTTGAGAGTTGAGTGGGCTTTAACTTGGTTTCTTCTTCTTCTTCCCTCATGAAACTTTCTTTTGAGAGCTTCACTATAGAGGTTGAACAAGCTACCAATGTCTTGTACCTAAACTTCTTCAAGTATTAATAATATTGTTTTTGTTTTGTTCTCTTGTATTCTTTTTCTTACTTGCTTTCTTTTGCTATTGTTATGTGTAACTAATCTTTCATTGGTTATGATGATGGTGAGGAAATGAGATGAAAGGCCTTACCTTCCTCTTCCTCTTGTCTATGCTTAATTTGATTAACATAATTCTAACTTAAAGATTGTTTATGTATTGATTTGATATGGTATTTTGAAACCTTGGTAACTTTGTAACCTTTTCATATACCATACTCACTCGCTTTCCCTATTTCACAATGTTTAAGTTAAAATCAATTTGGTGTTAAATTTGCTAAGTTTAGATACGGTATTTTATGACCAAGTGCTTGACAAACCCTTGGTTTTCATATACCCTATACAAACACAAACCCTCAGCAAAGTTAACACTAAAAGTAGTTGCTCTCACTCGGTACTTTGTGTTTTTGATGTTGTCGTATGCTTGCTAACCCTTGTGCTTAGTGTTGATACCTCAAGCTTGGACATACAAAAGGTAAGTGAACAAAATGGACTCGTTTTGTGTTTTGCGTCGATTATCGGAATTCGATGACTTGTGCTCCGCAATCGCCTTGACAAGTCATGCTTCACGCCGGGATCGACATAAGAACGGAAAACTCATGATCAAGGGAGCGTCGAAAGAATCGCCGCGATTCGACCATCCGAGCTAAAGCCACGGCCATTTCTTTCTTTGCTAGTTTTCTTTGTTTTCGTGTTTTATATTTTTGTGACAAACCAACTAATTCATTTTTTTGAACCATAAACAACAAAACCTAATACACAATTCCCTGCGGATCGACCCGTACTTGCCGGCTCGCTACAACGCGCCGTGCACTTGCGGTTTATAAATTTTAAAATGAGACCGAGCTCGCGTGCGCATCCATTTCCTTAAAACGATTCCATTTCCAAAATATACGCGTTTGCGCGCGCGGGTAATGTCCCAACAAGAATATTCTTAAGTATCTGAGAAGGACTGAGGAGATGTTCTTGGTATACGGTAATGAGGGCCTCCAGATCGAGGCTTTTACCGACTCTGGCTTCCAAAGTGACAAAGATGACTTTAAATCCGTCTCGGGTTATGTGTTTACCTTCAACGGAGGGGCGGTCTGTTGGAAGAGCACCAAACAGGACACCGTAGCAGACTCGATGATGGAGGCAGAGTATATCGCTGCTAACGATGCTGCAAAAGAGGCAGTCTAGATGAGGAAGTTTGTTTCAGAACTTCAGGTGGTTCCATCCATTGCTGATTCAATACCTTTGTATTGCAATAAAAATGGAGCCATGGCTTTGGTAAAGGAACCACGGTCCCATCAGAAATCCGTACATATTTTAAGGCGGTATTGAAATTTTACCCTAGCACCTCCAAGGGATCCAAGAGGCATCAAGCATGCCAAATCAAAAATTTTATGGCGCTAGGATAGACTAAACAAGATCATTAGCTAGGTGATTAGGGTTATTGTTTGATATCTACTAAAACTAGAGAAGCGAAAGATTGATATACCCTTTTAGATTGAGCCCTTCACTTCACATGCTCCGTGTAGTAGTCCCGCGACTCCACTAGGCTCCACTTGAAGTTTTGGACGAGCTTCCTCCGATGACCTTCGTGCCGAAGATGATCCACGCGAAGTTCCCCCATCTCAAGCTATCTTTACACTAAACTCTTTAGCATAGAAAACACGCTACACTCGATCTCTAGTCAAGTGTAGCATGGTGAAGTAGGGGATGTTAAAAACTCACAAGTTTGTGTTCAAGCTTCATCGTTCACATCACATGTGAGGGTTGAAGCTTGAACCATGGGATTGAGGAAGAAGAAGAAGCTAGAGAGCAACCATAGGAGCAACTCAAGTAAATGGCTAAGTGTTGAGAATGAGCTAGAATGAATGGCAACTCTTGACCCCTCACTCATTCAAGTATGGAATTAGCAATATAAAATTGCAACCATGCTTGAATAGTGAGTCAAGATGAATAAACAAATGTAAATCCCATGCTTGCAACCATGCTCTCATTTTCAACCTCATTTCTATTTTCACAAAATAGAAATTCATATACCATGCTTCATTATATATATATATATATATTAATATATTTATAATGAGGAATAATTAGTGAGCTAATGATATTAGTTAAGATATAATTATATCACATATAATATATATCATATTATTAAATCAACACTTGATTTAATAATCCGGTTATATCACATATGATCGACTAATATCATATATCTGTATATCACATTATCAAATCAACACTTGATTCGACAATCTAGTTATATCACATATAACCCAACCGATAACAGATAACTGCCAGATTACAATACGGTATCACATACACGTATTTAATCAAGCCCACACACATATCACATATGTGTCCTACTTCGTTTCGCTTGAACCAGGGAACTTCTGTGTGGGACTCTAAAGACTCGTCAATATGCCTGCAGTAGGTGATGATGATATCAGTCACCTACAAGCTGTCAGCAGTACTAGCTGGACGTAACGGCTACCCGGATATTGAGTGATATGAAGATCAACAAGCAAGCTTGTCTATAGTCTCCATAAAACCAGTAACACTACCGTACAGTCCGATCTCTTTGTCTGATATGTCGCATATCAAGTCTAGGGATGGAAATCGTCAAACTCCAGTAACGTGATAAATCATGCCGATGTCTGGCCTATAAAGGTTTGAGAAACTACTGATAACACCTATCAGTAAATCTCATACGCAGCACTGGCCAGGGACTTCCAGTTATAGCCAATTTAGTATAGCACAATATCAACCCCCAATATCGGGAGAGACGAAACCCCTACTATCGCTCATTGCCTCCACGCGACTCGGGACTGTACCCAAAATCCACCTATTTGCATGTCTTCTTTGAGCGTGGTAGGGAGGAAATCAAAGCACAGTGGGAGCCACACAAGACTTTATGACGATCTCGGGTTTACAGACTAGCCTGTACCAGTGTCACTAGAGGAATGCTATCTGACGATAGGCATACTACCACATAGGAGTCCTCGGCGAGTCCTGTTTAGTGTACCCAGTCTCCACTGAGCATTCATATACTATCTTTGATGTCAAACACCAATGGATGTGAGAGCATCCATCGCCCATCATATGTGTCAAGAAGCGTATACGCTAGTCTACTATGGAATATCGATTCCCTGTCTCGATATACCCATGACTAGGAACAATTAAAGGATGAACTTGTAGACTACCCTGGCCCCACTAATATGATCTCCATCATAGTCCTGGTAATCAAGTATACAACCTAAGGGCTTTTTCAACATTTGAGAGCAATACAATATCACAATACAAGTCTACATGTTAAGACAAAGAGCAACCAGATAGCATACTATCATGTCGAGCAAGAAATTCCTCTCTATATATGTCCAAGCATCCACTATAATATACATCATATGTACAATATTGGCCTTTAGGGCATACATATTACTAACAATCTCCCACTTGCACTAAGGCCAGTTGTTGTAGTATCTTATACCCAACGTCCAAAAGTCTCTCGAATAGCATCTGGGGGATGGCTTCGTTGAGTGGACCCGCTATGTTATCCTCTGTGTCAACTCTCGTGACCTCGATCTTCCAGAGATCAACTATCTCCCTGATCTGGTGATACTGTCTAAGAATATGTCTCGATTGCTGACGGGATCTGGGTTCCTAGGCCAAAGCCACAGCTCCATTTTCATCACAATACACAAGTACTGGATGCCCAATGGTAGGAACCAAGTTCATCATATGAACTTTATTCATCTAGACAAACTCTTTGGTAGTATTGTTGGTAGTGATGTAATTAGCCTCTATCAATGAGTCTACTATGGTATATAGCTTGGAACCTTTCCAACATACCGTCCCCCCACTGAGGGTGAAGATAAAACCCGAGACTGACTTTCAGTCGCCCTTATCAATCTGGAAGCTCGAATCGGTAAAGGACTCCATCTGGAGTTCACCGTTACCATACACCAAGAACATCTCTTTAGTCCTTCTCAAGCACTTAAGAATGTTCTTCAGCTGTCCAGTAGTTTTCCCAAAGATCTTTTCGATACTTATTCACTACACCTAGTGAGTAAGCTGCATCTGGTCTGGTACATAACATCGCATACATGATTGACCTGTCAGCCAAAGCATAAGGTATCCTTTGTATGCGAGCTCTCTCCAAATCAGTCTCGAGAGACATCTCTTTGAAGAGAGTGATTCCTGAACAAGTGGGTACATTACCACGCTTAGAATCATCCATACTAAACCCCTTTAGCATGGTGTCTATGTACCTGGATCGGGACAATCCCAAATCCGTTTAGATCTATCTCTATAGATCTATACCCCCAGGATGTAGGAGACATCAGTTAGATCTTTCATGGAGAACCTATGTGATAAGAGGTGCTTGACCGAGTGTAGCATAGGAACACCCTTTCCTATCAAGAGTATGTCATCCGCGTACAATACGAGGAAGACAACCATACCCTCTACAACATTCTTATATACATGGTTCATCTACCTTTTTGATGAAATCAAATTCTTTGACAGCTTCATCAAAAACAGATGTTCTATCTCCGTGATGCCTTCTTTAACCCGTAGATGGATTTAAGCAGCTTGCACATGCTTCCGCTGCTCCCACTGTCTACGAAGCCCTCTGGCAGTGTCATATACACGCTCTCTTCTAAATCACCATTTAGAAAAGCGGTTTTGACGTGCAGTCTGCCAGATATCGTAGTCATGGTATGCAGCAATGGAAAGTAGGATCCTGATGGACTTAAGCTTAGCGACAAGTCTAGCTTTGAAAGTCTCAACTTTTCCATCTACGCCAAATCATCTTTTCAAAGATCCACTTGCTCTCAATGGGTTTTATCCCTTCTGGAGCAACGTGCAAAGTCAACACTTTGCTGGTGTACATGGATTCCATCTTAGATCGTATAGAATCCAGCCATTTCACATAGTCTCCACTTGTGATGGCCTGCTTGAAACTAGTTGGGTCATCATCTACATGATGCAATCCTCACTCCCACCATCTACGAGAAAACCGTAGTATCTCTCAGGTGGATGAGGAACCCAACTAGATCTGTGGAGTAGCTGCGGTTCGTCGAGGACTATTGAATCCTTCGGTTCTAACAAATTGCCAGTTATAGTTTGTGTTTGCTGGAACTACTTCCAGTTCTACCTTATCGCCACTAATTTCTTTCACAAGAAATTCCTTTTCTAAAAGCTGGCATGTCGAGAAACAAAATACCTTTTGTTCCTCGGTGTGGTAGAAGATATACCCTCACGAATTATTAGGACATCTTATAAATTTGCACAGAACTGACCTTACTTCGAGCTTGTCCGGATTTTGCTTTTCAACATAGGCCGGACAACCCCATATCTTTAAATCGTTTAAGAGACGGTTTCTTCCCATTTCATATCTGATATGGAGTGGTAGGCAACGGATTCGATCGGAACTCTATTCAATAGGTATGCATCTTCTCAAGTGCATATCCTTGTAAGAAAATAGGTAACTCAGCAGTACTCATCATAGAGCGCACCATATCTCATAGGGTGTGATTCCTTCACCCCGATATACCGTTGTGCTATGGTGTATACAGAGCAGTAAGCCGAGAGAGAACCTTATTCTCTTTTAAATAGTCTCGGAATTCCGTACTCCAGTATTCTTCTTCCTGATCATATCAAAGGACTTGAATACCTTTACCCATCTGGTTCTCAACTTCATACTTATATTCCTTGAAATTCTCAAAAGATTTAGATTTGGTGTTTCAACAAGAACACATGTCCATATCTTGAGAGAACATCGGTGAATGTAATAATGTACGTGGAACCATCCCTGGCATGTGTAGACATAGGACCACATACATCACCATGTATCTGTCCAAGAGTTTAGTAGCTCTTTCTCTGTTTCCAGTAAATGGAGATTTGGTGACCTAGTCTTTGAGACATGACTGGAAAGTTTCATAAGATGTAAATTCGAACGGATTCAAATATGCATCCTTTTGCAACTTCAGCTAGTCTTGTTTCTTCGATATGACCCAGTCTACAATGCCACAAGAAGAATTCGTTCATTTCTGAATTGTTCCTCTTGTGTGTGTTCTGTACGTTTGGAACTGTAGTTTGATTTAGAACGTGTACACTGTTATACAACATACCTTACCTAATCAACACTTGATCTAGGAAAATATTCACAATATTATTGGTATGAAATAACAGTCGCACAGAATCATTGTATTACCAGTTGATAACACAAGGTGATATTTGCCAACTGTTTTAGCTATAACAATTGCACCATCTCTACTACTAGAGATATATCACCCTTTCCCAGTTCTCTACCTTGCTATAGCCCATGTAACAAATTACATGTGTGGGATCCTGATCTAGTATCCAGTACCTAGGACGTAAAGATAATTGAGAAACAGTTCTTAATTACGAAAAAACCCGAAGACAATGCATCAACATGCTCATTCTTCGTTTGGGTGGCATGGGAATCTGGATATTCCCCTATTCCTAGCTCGGACTTATGAAAATCATAAAGTAGAGAGGAACCAAGCCCAGTATAATAAGTAGGTTCGGTCAATACATCCATATTATTATCTTGATTAAGGCATTTCATTGGTCGCTACCAGGAGAGAGAGAAGGATAATCACTTTGCGTGCACTTTTTGCAAGATCATATTGGTTATTTTATTTAATCAGGATGGTTCCTACTGTTTTTATCAAATCTTCGTTCAAACCCTAAAAGGTAAGACTAGCCGGGATTAATTACACCCTATAAGTTCGCCAATCTTTCAGCCAGGCAAGTGTCGGTATTTTGAGGGAGGTTTCTCGTACTTTCGTACGAACCTAATTAAAATAAACCTCGTTTTCCCAGGGGCGTAACCCCGCTAACACCTTTCTAGACACCTACTTGATCGGCTAATTGTGATGTGTAAAACACTTCCAGGAGTAACTCTTACTCGCAGTGAGTATCGGGATCTAACTATCTCATAGAAGGTATGCAATCTCATTGCAAATTTCAACACTTGAAATTCCCGATAATATTTTGACCCTAGCGTCCTATGACCTTGACGAAAGCCAACAAACCATAGTCCGCTAGTCAAGTTCAACCCATTCATTTCATGATTGAATTAAACCCACCCTGCACGACCCTTCACGAAAGCCAACAAAGTCGTACGACTACCCTAATCCAATCGCATCATATGCAGCAGATAAGCAGTAAGTAGCTACCGCATACTACGCCTTGATGAAAGCCAAAAAACGTAGCACGAATACAAAATACTACTTATCTGAAATGACGGAGGGCTACGACAGGTTTTTAAGAAAACCTTTTGCGTAATGAACTTGATATCGTTGCAGAATCGAGTGATTTTGAAAAGGAGTGTTTTTGAGGTTTTTGCTAGTTTTGCTAAAGAGGTCACTCTTGGTGAAGGGATCTCGGTTCTTTCCTCATCGAATGAGGTGCAGAATATTCAGCAATACCACTATGCAAATTAAGAACTAGAGAAGCAGTCAAAAGACAAAACCGAGTGGGTTGTAGCATTTACTAGTTTCGCTAAAGAGGTCACTCCCGGTGATGGGATCTCGGCTCTTTCCTCATCGAATGAGGTGCTGGATATTCATCAAGGAATACAACTAGGTAAAGCAAAAACTAGAGCTGCCCATTTTGAAAATTTGATTCTACAACATCTTTAGGTTTCTTTCTTTTCATTAATCGCATTAATGAAGTCCCGTCATTTAATTTTTCCTAAACATTACAGAAAAGTGAAACGAAAATAGAACGTACGCTTATGCCATCCGCATTCGCCACTGGTCCTCTTCATGCACCGTTAGATTACTTAACTACCGGCAAAACGGGGGCTGGACTAGCGCAGGTGAAAAACATAAGCAACATTTATTATATATATCATATATATAATATCAAATTCGTCTCACGCAGTTATATGATCACATTACAGAATTAAGCAGCAGAAGCAACATATGAAATATTGGATATACTAGGATGTCTGTGTTTTAAAGTTAGCCAGTAATGTAAAACACGGATTCCACGGTCGTGATGAATAACCAAACCCATATCCCATAGACCCCTATAAGAGCAGCAAGTAACCTTACCAATTCTAGAGTTAGGAGATCCGGTCTCAACTCCTTGATATGGTCTCCCACTGGACTCTAGAACCCGGTTACTAGTGCTCCCCGCCTTGGTTCTATCCTAATACGGAAAAGTAAATAATATACATCAGTGGTAGCATCATCCCCAACCCGGAAGTGTCCCAATAAAAGAATATTACATACAAATTTTACATGAATGAAAATATAAAAACTCTCATCTCACATAAAACCCCCCGGCTATTCTTTCACGACGATCCAATAAATCATATCAACAGCAACACATGATATCACATATCATCAATGTAAGTCCATGTCATGCACCCCACGAACTTGCGGGGAGGCGGAATATATGCAAAACGATTATCAAAGCTTCGTAACACGGACTTGAGCACATGAATCGTATCTAAACCGTTACTAGCAAACTACGAGAGGTTTAACTACTCGGATTCGAAGTTATACTTCACGTTACTTGTTCTTCGGGTCTTCATCGCTGTCCTCCAGTCCTCGTAGGCTCCTTGGAACATCGGCACCTCAACGGCCTCCTCGAGTCAAAGACGATCCACCCGAGAGCTCCTACGCCAAGATTGATCTCTAACTTGAGATAACTAGGTTGCTCAAAGTGCTAATCTAAGCTACCTAGGGTATATAGAGTGAGCTTATGGATGTATTAGTCTAGCTAACCCTTGATCTCAACACATGAGAGGTTAGGGTTAGGGTTTCAAGAATGAGAGAGCTTGAGGAGAGAGAAGGTGATGATAAGAATGAATATGAATAATGAGCTCACTAGAATATAACAACCATAACAATTTATCAAATAAATAATATAAATGATTAACCATCATGGTTGATGCATTCACCTTGTGTGATTCATCATATGATTCATTAACAAATTAATGCATCATTTAATACCAAGGATGAATCACACAAATGAGTCATTAAGCAATTAATGCTTATGCCACCATAACCCCCAAGTCACCATGCTTCTAGAAGCTTCCCGGAAAATAACGAGAATGCCCCTCCAATCCGTGAAAACACGGAAAAACTTTAGACTGTATAAATCCAATAACCTGATACTAGAATCTGGCTTAAACCAAAGCCGACTAGTAAAAACTTTCCGAACGTCGTACGTGCGTAAACACACGTATGCGTCCGAACCCTTGTCGTAAAACCATACGACCTCTATACCGTTTCGCCTGGAGCAGGGAAACTTTCTGTGTGGGACTCTGAAGACTCGATACTATGCTGGCAGTGGGTTTAACCACAGACCACAAGCGGCACTAGCTGTACGTAACGGTCCCCAGGTAGATGTCGATAAGAAGGCCGATGAGAAAACCCATCCGAACTCCTACTGAGCCTGATGTGACAATCTCTGTACAGTCCGGCCTGTTTATCTAAGACTATTGCATATCTAGCCTAGGGGGCGGCAAGCGTCAGTTCCCTAATAGCGGTATAAGTTGTGTCGGAGCGTAGCCCATTACACCGTGAGAAACTACTTGAACCTACCAGTAAATCTCGCTTGCCCTGGCCAGCGACTTTGCGTAATGGCTCTCTGACACAGCGTGATATCAACTCCCAATACCGGGAGAGACGAATCCTGTCTAACCGCTACTGCCTCCAAGTGCTCGGGACTGCACCCAACTGCTACCTGTTTGTATGACTCCTTTAAGCCGTGGTAGGGTAGCAATCTAAGAACAGTGGGACACACTCGAGGCGAAATAGCTGTGTCAAGTCTGCAGACTATGCTGTACTCATATCACCTGGGAACTGTTAACTGACGACAGGTATAATACCAACCAACAGTTCCCCTTGCGAGTCCTGTCCGGTGTACCCGTAACCTAACGAGCACCTGCATACTATCTCCAGTACGACGTACTGATGGATATGGGACAGACCATCTCCCCAACTAGGATGAGAAGCGTACACACTAGTCTATTCTGGAGTATCGATGCCCAGTCTCAATAATCCTACGATTAGGGACAAGTATAGGATGTTGCTTATAGACTACCCAGCCCCCACTAGTGTGACTGCCATCACAACGCTGGTAATCAAGCAAAGATCCTATGGGCTCTACTAATATGTATAAGTGATACGTTACAAGAAACTTATGCATATATTAAAGTAGACATAAACCAAGTAGCATACTACCATTTTTAGCAAGACTGTATATACAACTGCGAATATTCCAAGCTTCTATTAAGTAATATACATACAAGTATGATACAATAATGGCCCCTAGGGCATATACACTAACAATCTCCCACTTGCACTAGGACCATGAGCTGGCATATCGTAGACCTATCATCTCGAATAGCCTCTTGAACTGCGTCTGAGGAATGAATTTTGTGAATGGATCAGCAATGTTATTCTCCATCTCTACTCTTTTCACCTCGATCTCCCGGCGATCTACGATCTCCCTGATCAGGTGATACCGCCTTAAGATGTTTCTGGATTTCTGATGGGACCTGGGTTCCTTCGCTAAAGCTATAGCGCCGTTGTTGTCACAATACAGAGGTATTGGATCAACACTGGTAGGAACCACCTGAAGTTCTATGAGGAACTTCTTCATCCAGACAGCTTCTTTTGCGGCATCGCAAGAAGCTATGTACTCTGCTTCCATTGTTGAGTCAGCAACGGTCTCCTTCTTGGAACTCTTCCAACAGACCGCCCCTCTATTGAGGGTAAAGACATAACCTGACATGGATTTGGAGTCATCCTTGTCACTCTGGAAGCCGGAGTCGGCAAAGGCTTCGATATGGAGGTCTTTTCCGCCATACACCAAGAACATCTCCTTAGTTCTCCTTAGGTACTTGAGAATGTTCTTTACTGCTATCCAGTGCTTCTCCCCTAGGTTTGCCTAATACCGGCTTACAACGCTTAATGCGTATGCTACATTTGGTCTGGTACATAACATCGCATACATTATAGAGCCTACCGCAGAAGCGTAGGGTATAATCAACATGCGATCCCTTTCCAAATAAGTCTTGGGAGACATCTCTTTGGACAGGGTGATTCCGTGACAAGCCGGTAGGTTACCGTGTTTAGAATCATCCATACTGAATCTCTTCAATATGGTGTCTATGTACCTTGACTGCGAAAGTCCCAACATCTTCTTTGATCTATCACGATAGATCCGGATCCCCAGAATGTAGGTGGCATCACCCAGGTCTTTCATGGAGAATTTATGTGACAAGAATCTTTTGACTGACTGTAACATAGGAATATCATTTCCTATTAGGAGAATGTCATCCACGTACAAGATGAGGAATACTACAGCTCTCCCTACAATCTTTCTGTATATGCATGGTTCATCTGGATTTTTGATAAAGTCAAATTTTTTGACAGCATCATCAAAACAGATGTTCCAACTCCGAGATGCTTGCTTTAGTCCATAAATGGACTTAAGCAACTTGCATACTTTATCGCTGCTCCCACTCTGAATGAATCCCTCTGGCTGATCTATATAGACGCTCTCTTCCAAATTTCCATTTAGAAAGGCTGTCTTTACGTCCATCTGCCAGATCTCATAATCTTGGAAGGCAGCAATAGCAAGAAGGACCCTTATGGATTTTAGCATAGCTACTGGAGAAAAGGTTTCGTCATAGTCCAAACCAGGTCTTTGATGGAAACCCTTTGCAACAATTCTAGCTTTATAGGTTTCAACCTGTCCATCTACACCAATCTTCTTTCTGATGATCCATTTGCATCCTATGGGTTTTACCCCATCTGGAGCAAAGTCCAAAGTCCATACTTTGTTAGTGTACATGGACTCCATTTCGGTCCGCATTGCATCCAGCCATTTTACTGAGTCACTGCTCTGAATGGCTTGTTGGAAGCTAGTAGGGTCATCTTCATCAATGACACAATCCTCTCTATTCCCATCTATGAGAAAACCGTAGTTTCTCTCAGGCGGATGAGACGGCCTACTACTCCTGCGGAGGGGTGCGGGAATGTCCTGTTCTTTTTGAACTACTGGTTCTACCAAACTTTCAGTTGTAGTTTGTGGTTCTGGAATTTCTTCCAGTTCTATTTCGCTCCCACTTGTATCCTTTTCTAAAACTTGCTGTTCTAAAAAATAGGCATTACGAGAAATAAAAACCTTTTGTTCCTCTGCGAAATAGAATAAATACTCCTTGGAGTTCTTTGGATATCCCACAAACTTACACTGTACTGATCGTGCCTCGAGCTTGTCTGCATGCTGCTTTTTAACAAAAACCGGACATTCCCAAATCTTCAGATACTGAAGATAGGGTTTTTTCCCACTCCACATCTGATATGGGGTGGTAGGCACTGTCTTAGTAGGAACCCTGTTCAGAAGATATGCCGCTGATTCTAGCGCATATCCCCAGAATGATCGCGGTAACTCAGCGTTACTCATTATGAAACGAACCATATCCAATAGGGTTCGATTCCTCCTTTCCGATACACCGTTATGTTGTGGCGTGTATGGAGGAGTAAGCTGAGAGAGAATTCCATTCTCTTTTAAGTAACCCAGGAACTCGACACTTAAGTATTCACCACCTCGATCAGATCTCAGTGTCTTTATACTCTTGCCTGTTTGTTTTTCCACTTCATTCTTGTATTCTTGGAATTTCTCAAAGGCCTCGGATTTATGCTTCATTAAGAAGACATATCCATACCTAGAGAAATCATCCGTAAAAGTAATGAAGTAGGAATAACCACCTTGCGCATGTGTAGACATTGGACCGCACACGTCACTGTGTATGAGTCCCAAGAGCTCGCTTGCTCTTACTCCACGTCCAGTGAACGGAGTCTTTGTCATCTTTCCTTTGAGACAAGATTCATAAGTAGCATAAGATTGATATTCGAACAGATTCAAATATCCTTCTCTATGTAACTTAGTCAACCTTCTCTCATTGATGTGACCTAGTCTACAATACCATAAGAAAGCCTGATTTATTTCTGGAGACTTTCTTTTAAGTGTGTTCTGGACATTGAAAACCTGAGCTTGACTTAATACGTATATACCGTTATCTAATGTACCGGACCCAATCAAAACTTGATTTAGGTGGATGTTAACTACATCGCTTACGAATGTAAAATCATATCCCTCTCTCGAAAGTGAGGACACTGATATGATATTACAAGTCATACTAGGTACATACAAACAGTTACGTAGAATCAATATATGCCCACTTGTCAAACCTAGGTGATATTCTCCCACGGATTCAGCGTCCACGCTCATTTCGTTCGCAACTCTGAGAGACCAATCACCTACCTTTATAACTCTACGGTTTCTCAAAGCATGTATTAAATTACAGATATGAGATCCTACTCCGGTATCTAGTACCCAGGAAGTAGAGTTAATTGACAAACAATTCTCAATAACAAATACACTTGAGGCCGAAGCCACAACATGCTTCGTATCCTGGCTACTGGCTTTTAAAGCCCTGCAATCTTTCTGCCAATGCCCAGTCCCATAACAATAGGAACGTTCCTCTTTTACTACATTCAGTCCCGAAACTTTTGCCCTTCTCTTTCTATCTTCTTCCCTGGTTTCCTTCAAGGTAGAAGGCAGAGACTGTAGAATCAAATCAGTATCTGACTCGTTTCCCAATGTGGTCTCCAGGTCCTGGAGCTCATCAATACAGCTAGTCATTGTAAGGACGTTGTCCCCTACAGATGACCCGAAAGTCAACCTCGCTTGAATTAATTCGTTCGAGGTCTCATATCTTGGGATATGAGATTGCTCTCCATATAAATCTTTGTTATGGAGAAAGATGGAAACTGAGTCCATCTTCTCGTGTTGCTTCTGGTATACACTATCAACTGAAGCTAACACGAGGCATTTGGCTTTCGCTTTATCCTTTTCCTTTGTCTGGCGGATATCCATATCCGTGATGGTGGAAACTGGACCTGGGACGGCGGGATCTTGAGTAGTAATAGGGTGGTCCAGCTTGTCATAGACAATGGACATCTGGACAGACCTTTTCCAGTCATATAAGTCAGAATCAGTCAATTTGTTATCTAGATGTAACCTAGTCGTGGTCACATGGTCGCTGCAATTAAGAGAGAGAGAGAAGAAAACACTTTTAGCATGATGCTCTTACAAGTTTAGAGTGGTTTTTAATTTATTTAAATAGGATGGCTCCCACTGTTTCTTGAATCCCTCCTCAAACCATAAAAGAAGAATTAGCCAGGTCTATTCTCACCGTACAATTCTTGCTTAACCGTTCAGCCATGTCAGTGTCGATACTTCGAGGGAGGTTTTCCAATGCTTTCGCGAAGTTCCTTAATTAAATAACCTCTTTTCTCTGGGGGCGTAGCCCCGTTGACACCTTTCTCGACACCTACTTGGTTTATAACATTGATCGTTAAGTGAAGAATCTCCTGATAAGTAGTATATACTCACAGTAGGATCGGGATCCAAAATATCATCGTATGATAATGTTGAAGGAATCCTACCAACATTCATCAAACTCCAAAATGGTATGCATCTCTCTGCAAATTTCAGTTTCTTTAGAAATTCCCGATATAAATTTTTGCCCCATGCTCTTATGACCTTGGCGTTGGTCAAAATGTCATAAGTCACATGTCAAGTTCTACCCATCATTATCCTTATTAATTTGAACCCATCCGTACATATCCCTGGCCAAATGATAATATGACTGTCCAAAGCTAACACATCTATCTATGCAACAAATGAAATACCCAGCAGCTACCAAACATTATGCCTTGGCGTTGATCAAAATGCATAGCTTGAATACTACTGAATACCCAAATGAATTGATGGAGGGCTACGAATGGTTTTGGCAAAACCGTGAACGTAGTGAACTTGATATAATCGAAGGAACCTGATACTTTTTAAAAGGAGTGGTTAAAACTCCGCAATTAAAAATTCTGATCCTTTTTAAAATAACCGAGTGGTTTCTTTTAAATTTGTTCTAATGATTGAACTTTGGTTTATTTTCTTTGCATTATAATAATACGTCCCATCATTTATCCTATCATTGCAGAAAACAACGAAAATACCACGTCCTCTTATGCCATCCGCATTCGCCACTGGGTCCCGTCATCACCTGTTAGGTTACTTAACTAACGACAGAGCGGGGGCTGGGCTAGCACGGGTGTAAAACATAAGTGACGTCTAATAGCTATCATATATAGATATTGTACATTCGTCAGACGCAATAATAAGCATTCCAGATCACAGATGAACTTTATTGGATATACTAGCAATCCGCATTTGCTTTGAGCCTGCAATAAAAGACGGATTACACAGTTGTGATGAATAGCCATTACCCCACCCTAGACCCCTACGGGTACGGCAAACTACCCGCCAAGTACCCGAAGTGAAGCGGTCTCCCTCAACATCGTGAGTAGGCCACTAAACACTTCAACGTACCTAGTAGTTTGTGTACCCTACCTAGGGTCTATCCCAGGAGCAAAAAAAGTAAAAAGAAATAATACAACGGTGGCTACAACCGTAACCTGGATGTGCCCCGCAAACGAATATTACATCATATTACAATTACATCGAATGAATGAATATTAAACCCATCTCAAACCCCGGCTAATCATCACAACATTCCAATCAAGTCCATATACACAAACAGTAAACATTACAAAAATGTGCAACCCCCTTCCAACCGACATACTAGCAGTTAGGGGAGGTTTACGAACACATTAAACATTACAGATAAAAACCCGATTAGCAAATAACTTATAACATCGATCGACAACCATTTTCCATGTCTACCCCAATTGCAAGCCAGCACAGAAGTAACCTGGGCAGAAACAGAATATAAAGGAAAACAAAACTCCAAAGAATATGAATTACTGTGTAAATCCAAGTCAACTCGGGGTTGACTCGGCGGCGGATCCGCGGCCAAAAGCACTATCTTGCCGCGGATCCACGGCCGTCTTGACGAGTTAGGGGCTCGTATTTTCCCAGTATTCTTATATTTCCCTACTGTGAGTTTTAAGACATATCAAAAAATTTGTTGGACACGTTTAAAATTAACAGAAACTGATAGGGGTTCCAGGGTTTCGTTTTCGTGTTTTTCCGTCGATCGAAGTTCTAATTAGTTGCTAACAAGCTAGTTATGGTTTAGTTGGCTCTGATACCACTGTAAGTCCATGTCACGCATCCCACGAACTTGCGGGGAGGCGGAATATATGAAAAACGATTATCAAAGCTTCGTAACACGGACTTGAGCGCATGAATCGTATCTAAACCGTTACTAGAAAATTACGAGAGGTTTGACTACTCGGATTCGAAGTTATACCTCACGTTACTTGTCTTTCCGGTCTTCATCGTTGTCCTCCACTCCTCGTAGGCTCCTTGGAATATCGGCACCTCAACGGCCTCCTCGAGTCAAAGACGTTCCACCCGAGAGCTCCTACGCCAAGCTTGATCTCTAACTTGAGATAACTAGGTTGCTCAAAGTGCTAATCTAAGTTACCTAGGGTATATAGAGTGAGGTTATGGATGTATTAGTCTAGCTAACCCTTGATCTCAACACATGAGTGGTTAGGGTTAGGGTTTCAAGAATGAGAGAGCTTGAGGAGAGAGAAGGTGATGATAAGAATGAATATGAATAATGAGCTCACTAGAATATAACAACCATAACAATTTATCAAATAAATAATATAAATGATTAATCATCATGGTTGATGCATTCACCTTGTGTGATTCATCATATGACACATTAACTAATTAATGCATCATTTAATACCAAGGATGAATCACACAAATGAGTCGTTAAGCAATTAATGCTTATGCCACCTTAACCCCCAAGTCACCATGCTTCTAGAAGCTTCCCGGAAAATTACGAGAACGCCCCCCAATCCGTGAAAACACGGAAAAACTTTAGACTGTATAAATCCAATAACCTGATACTAGAATCTGGCTTAAACCAAAGCCGACTAGTAAAAACTGTCCAAACGTCGTACGTGCGTAAACACACGTATGCGTCCGAACCCTTGTCGTAAAACCATACGACCTCTATATCGTTTTCCCTGGAGCAGGGAAACTCTCTGTATGGGACTCTAAAGACTCGATACTACGCTGGCAGTGAGTTTTACCACAGACCGCAAGCGGTACTAGCTGTACGTAACGGTCCCCAGGTAGATGTCGATAAAAAGGCCGATGAGGAAACCCATCCGAACTCCTACTGAGTCTGACGTGACAATCTCCATACAGTCCGGTCTGTTCGTCTAAGACTATTGCATATCTAGCCTAGGGGGCGGCATGCGTCGGTCCCCTAATAGCGGCATAAGTCGTGTCGGAGCGTAGCCCATTACACCTTGAAAAACTACTGGATCCTACCAGTAAATCTCGCTTGCTCTGGCTAGGGACTTTGCGTAATGGCTCTCTGACACAGCGCGATATCAACTCCCAATACCGGGATAGATGAATCCTGTCTAACTGCCATTGCCTCCAAGTGCTCGGGACTGCACCCAACTGCTACCTGTTTGCATGACTCCTTTGAGCCATAGTAGGGTAGCAATCTAAGAACAGTGGGACACATTCGAGGCGAAGTAGCAGTGTCAAGTGTGCGGACTATGCTGTACTCATGTCACCTGGGAACTGTTAACTGACGACAGGTATAATACCAACCAACAGTTCTCCTTGCGAGTCCTGTCCGGTGTACCCGTAACCTAACGAGCACCTGTATACTATCTCCAGTACGATGTACTGATGGCTGTGGGACAGACCATCTCCCCAACTGGGATGAGAAGCGTACACACTAGTCTACTCTGTTGTATCGATGCCCTGTCTCGATAATCCTAAGATTAGGGACAAGTATAGGATGTTGCTTATAGACTACCCAGCCCCCACTAGTGTGACTGCCATCACAACGCTGGTAATCAAGCAAAGTTCTATGGGCTCTACTAATATGTATAAGTGATACGTTACAAGAAACATATGCACATATTAAAGTAGACATAAACCAAGTAGCATACTACCATTTTTAGCAAGAATGTATATACAACTGCGAATATCCCAAACTTCCATTAAGTAATATACATACAAGTATGATACAATAATGGCCCCTAGGGCATATACACTAACAATCAACGTAAGTAAATATGCGTATCCCAAATTCCGTTGACATATAGCAACGAGATTTGGGATACCCCACGTATTGCACTTACGGTCACGGAAAAGAAATATAAAACTGCAATAATTAGAATCCGCATATCTTTAGACATCATAAATCCGGAATATCTCATATTCCGAATTTCCTGCCTAAACTATAAACCTTGCATTTTAGTCTCATATTAAAAACTCTGTTCAATATTTTAGTCGGGTAATTCAACAAGATCCTGACTACCCGATCGAATACGCGTTGGAAACTATAGTAGATGGCCGCACCCCCGATGCCGTCGACCAAGTGCACTTAGGCGGAACACCATGGTCGCAAGCATCCTAGTGGGTGCTTGCGGCAACGGGATTCTCCTACAGTCACTTGGTTGGGGCAATGGAATGTGGCTATCTAGTACAGTTATTTGGTGAGTATTCGCGTACGATACTCGATTGCGACGGAGTTTCCATCCGAATCGAAACTTCGTGGCAATCGATCTTCCGAGACTAAAAACGCTAGAGTTACAAATACTAAATAGTTTTCATAAAACCAATTAAATGCGGATCCTTACTACTGCATCCATATCAAATTAAAACCCAAAATGATGCAACAATTACGATTACGAAACACTCCGTATTAGCCCCAATAGAACTGTTTACATCACATGAAAACTGGGCTAATCACACAATACCAGAAACCCCAAAATCAAGCCCACAGAACACCAAAAAATTTCAATCCAAAACAGAGTTAGAAAAACAGGTGATGCCGGATTTTTCGTGCATGTCGCCGGGTCAAAACAAGTTGTTTGGTCTCGAATTTCTCCAATGTTCTAGTTGTATCACATTCAACATTCTACAGTTGCTAAAATAGTTTTCTGAGATCATTTAAAAATTGACATAAACTTGATTTTTGGTTTCGATGGAGTTTTTCGTTTTCGTGATTCTAATTATATCGTCTAATCTTCTAGCTTAGGCTCTGATGCCATGAAAGTCTAACCTAGCACCTCCATGGGGTCCAAGAGGCATCAAGCATGCTAAATTAAAAATTTTATGGCGCTAGGCTAGACTAAACAAGATCGTTAGCTAGGTGATTAGGGTTATTTTTTGATATCTACTAAAACTAGATAAGCGAAAGATGGCTATACCGTCGTAGATCGAGTCCTTCACTTCACATGCTCCGTGTAGCAGTCCCGCGACTCCACTAGGCTCCACTTGACGCTTTGGACGAGCTTCTTCCGATGACATTCGTGCCGAAGATGATCCACGCGAAATCCATCCAACTCAATCTATCTCTACACTAAACTCTTTAGCGTAGAAAACACGCTATACTCGATCACTAGTCAAGTGTAGCATGGTGAAGTAGAGGATTTTAAAAGGTCACAAGTTTGTGTTCAAACTTCATGGTTCACATCACATGTGAGGGTTGAAGCTTGAACCATGGAATTAAGGAAGAAGAAGAAGATATAGAGAAACCATGGGAGAAACTCAAGTAAATGGCTAAGTTTTGAGAATGAGCTAGAATGAATGGCAACTCTTGACCCCTCACTCATTCAAGCATGGAATTAGCAATATAAAATTGCAACCATGCTTGAATAGTGAGTCAAGATGAATAAACAAAAGTAAATCCCATGCTTGCAACCATATTCTCATTTTCCACCTCATTTCTATTTTCACAAAATAGAAATTCATATGCCATGCTTCATTATTACACACACGCACACACACATATATTTATAATGAAAAATAATTAGTGAGCTAATGATATTAGTTAAGATATAATTATATCACATATAATATATATCACATTATTTAATCAGCACTTGATTTAATAATCCGGTTATATCACATATGACCGACTAATATCATTTATCTGTATATCACATTATCAAATCAACACTTGATTCGATAATTTGATTATATCACATATAACCGAACCGATAACATATAACTGCCAGATTACAATACGGTATCACATACATGTATTTAACCAGGTCCACATACATATTGTTAGTGTATATGCCCTAGGGGCCATTATTGTATCATACTAGATTGTATATTACTTAATGGAAGCTTTGGATATTAACATGAAAATACACAGTCTTGCTAAAAATGGTAGTATGCTACTTGGTTTGTGTCTACTTTAATATGTGCATATGTTTCTTGTTACGTATCACTTATACATATTAGTAGAGTCCATAGGTTCTTTGCTTGATTACCAGCGTTGTGATGGCAGTCACACTAGTGGGGGCTGGGTAGTCTATAAGCAACATCCTATACAGGTCCCTAGTCGTAGGATTATCGAGACAGGGCATCGATACTCCAGAGTAGACTAGTGTGTACGCTTCTCATCCCAGTTAGAGAGATGGTCTGTCCTATAGCCATCAGTACGTCGTACTGGAGATAGTATACAGGTGCTCGTTAGGTTACGGGTACACCGGACAGGACTCGCAGGGGAACTGATTGGTTGGTATTATACCCGTCGTCAGTTAACAGTTCCCAGATGACATGAGTACAGCATAGTCCGCAGACTTGACACTGCTACTTCGCCTCGAGTGTGTCCCACTGTTCTTAGATTGCTATCCTACCACGGCTTAAAGGAGTCGTGCAAACAGGTAGCAGTTGGGTGCAGTCCCGAGCACTTGGAGGCAGTAGTGGTTAGATAGGATTCGTCTCTCCCGGTATTGGGAGATGATATCGCGCTGTGTCAGATAGCCATTACGCAAAGTCCCTGGCCAGGGCAAGCGAGATATACTGGTAGGTTCCAGTAGCTTCTCAAGGTGTAATAGGCTTCGCTCCGACACGACTTATACTGCTATTAGGGGACTGACGTTTGCCGCCCCCTAGGCTTGATATGTGATAGTCTTAGACGAACAGAACGGACTGTATGGAGATTGTCACATCAGGCTCAGTAGGGGTTCGGATGGTTTTCCTCATCGGCCTTCTTATCGACATCCACCTGGGGACCGTTACGTACAGCTAGTGCCGCTTGCGGTCTGTGGTTAAACCCATTGCCAGCGTAGTGTCGAGTCTTTAGAGTCCTATACAGAGAGTTTCCCTGCTCCAGGCGAAACGATATATAGGTCGTATGGTTTTACGACAAGGGTTCGGACGCATACGTGTGTTTACGCACGTACGACTTTTTTCGGACAGTTTTTACTAGTCGGCTTTGGTTTAAGCCAGATTCTAGTATCGGGTTACTGGATTTATACAGTCTAAAGTTTTTCCGTGTTTTCACGGATAGGAGGGGCGTTCTCGTAATTTGTTGGGAAGCTTCTAGAAGAGTGGTGACTAAGGGGTTAAGGTGGCATTGCATTAAATGAGATTAATGACTCATTTGTGTGATTCATCCAAGTCATTAATGCATCATAAATGCTTAATGACTCATGGAGATGAATCACTCATAGATATTTATGAAGCATGGTTGTTAATTCTATTATTTGATTTGTGGAAAAATAATAATGCTTCATATATATTATGATAACATCATTATCTTATTTCATTCTCATCTTCACCTTCTCTCTCCTCAAGCTCACTCTCTCTTCAAACCCTAACCCTAACCTCTCATGTGTTGAGATCAAGAGTTAGCTAGACTAATACTTCCATAACCTCACTCTATATCCCCTGGGTAGTTTAGATTAGCACTTTAAGCAACCTAGTTATCTCAAGTTAGAGATCAAGCTTATAGTAGGGGCTCTCGGGTGGATCGTCTTTGATTCGAGGAGGCCGTTGAAGTGCCGATGTTCCAAGGAGCCTACGAAGAGTGGAGGACCGCGATAAAGACCCGAAGGACTAGTATCGTGAGGTATAACTTCGTATCCGAGTAGTTAAACCTCTAGTAGTTTGTTAGCAATGGTTTAGAAACGATTCATGCGCTCAAGTCCGTGTTACGAAGCTTTGTTAATCGTTTTTCATATATTCCGCCTCCCCGCAAGTTCGTGGGGTGCGTGACATGGACTTACAGTAGTATCAGAGCCAACTAAATCATTACTAGCTTGTTAGCAACTAATTAGAAGTTCGATCGACGGAAAACACGAAAACGAAACCCCGGGATCCCTAAGTTTCTGTTAATTTTAAACATGTCTGAAAAATTATTTGATATGCCTTAAAATTCACAGCTGGGAAATATAAGAATACTGGGAAAATACGAGCCCCTGACTTGGCAAGATGGTTGCTGATCCGCGGCAAGAAGGTGCTTTTGGCCGCCGATCCGCCGCCGTTTCAATGCCGAGTTGACTCGGATTTGCTCTGTTATTCATATTTATTGGTGTTTTGGCTTCCTGTATGCTTTGTTTCTACCCAGGTTGTTTCAGTGCAGGTCTGCTTTTGGGGTAGACACGGAATATGGTATTCGATCGATGTTCTAAGATATTTGCTAATTGGGTTTTTATCTGTAATGTTTAATGTGTTTGTAAACCTCCCCTAACTGCTATTATGTCGGTTGGCAGGGGGTTGCACATTTCTGATATGTTTACTGTTTGTGTATATGAACTGTATTGGACTGTTGTGATGATTAGCCGGGGGTTTGAGATGTATTTAATATTCATTCAATGTAAATGTAATTTGATGTAATATTCTTTTGCGGGGCACATCCAGGTTGCGGTTGCAGCCACCGTTGTATTATTTCTTTTTACTGTTTTTGCTCCTAGGATAGACCCAAGGTGGGGTGCACAAACTACCGGGTATGTTGAAGTATTTAGTGGCCTACTCACGTTGTTGAGGGAGACCGCTTCACTTCGGGTACTTGGCGGGTAGTTTTCCGTACCCGTAGGGGTCTACGGTGTGGTAATGGCTATTCATCACAACTGTGTAATCCGTCTTTTGTTGCAGGTTCAAAGCAAATGCGGATTGCTAGTAAATCCAATAAAGTTTATCTGTGATCCGGAATGCTTATTATTGCGTCTGACAAATGTACAATATCTATATATAAATAGCTATTAGACGTCACTTATGTTTTACACCTACGCTAGCCCAGCCCCCGCTCTGTCGTTAGTTAAGTAACCTAACGGGTGATGACGGGACCCCGTGGCGAATGCGGATGGCATAAGAGGACGTGGTGTTTTCGTTGTTTTCTGTAATGATAAGATTAAAAGATGGGACGCATTACTATAATGCAAAGAAAATAAATCAAAGTTTAAATCGTTGGAACAAATTTAAATGAAACCACTCGGTTATTTTAAAAGAGCAGAATTTTTAATTGCGGAACTTTAGCCACTCCTTTTAAAAAATATCAGGTTCCTTCGATTATATCAAGTTCACTAGGTTCACGGTTTTGCCAAAACCATTCGTAACCCTCCGTCATTTCATTTGGGTATTCAATAGTATTCAAGCTGTGTTTGTTGGCCAAATTCAAGGCACAGTGTTTGGTAGTTATTGAATATTCATATGCAGCATAGATAGATGCGTTGGTTTGGGACAGTCATACTGCTTTGTTGGCCAAAGTCAAGGGTATGTACGGATGGGTTCAAATTAACCTGGACAATGACGGGTAGAACTTGACATGTGACTTATGATTTGTTGGCCAAAGTCAAGGTCATAAGAGCATGGGGCAAAAATCCATATCGGGAGTTTCAAAAGAAACTTAAATTTGCAGAGAGTTGCATACCATGTTGGAGTTTGATGAATGTTGGTAGGATTCCTTCAACATTATCATACGATGATATTTTGGATCCCGATCCTACTGTGAGTATATGCTACTTATCAGGAGATTCATCACTTAACGATCAATGCTATAAACCAAGTAGGTGCCTAGAAAGGTGTCAGCGGGGCTACGCCCCCAAAGAAAAGAGGTTCTTTAATTAAGGAACTTCGCGAAAGCGTTGGAAAACCTCCCTCGAAGTATCGACACTGGCCTGGCTGAACGGTTAAGCAAGTATTGTACAGTGAGAATTGTCCTGGCTAATTCTTCTTTTATGGTTTGAGGAAGGATTCGAAAAACAGTGGGAGCCATCCTGTTTAGATAAATTAAAACCAATCTAAGCTTATAACAGCATCATGCTAAAATAGTTTTCTTCTCTTTCTCTCTTAATTGCAGCGACCTTGTGACCACACATAGGTTACATCTAGATAATAAATTGACTGAATCTGACTTATTTGACTGGCAAAAGTCTGTCCAGATGTCTATTACCTATGACAAGCTGGACCACCCTATTAAGGGACATTCCTATTGTTGTGGGATTGGGCATTGGCAGAATGATTGCAGGGCTTTAGAAGCCAGTAGCCAGGATATGAAGCATGTTGTGGCTTCGACTTCGGGTGTGTTTATGATAGAGAACTGTATGTCAGTTAACCCTACTTCCTGGGTATTAGATACCGGATCAGGAACTCACATCTGTAATTCATTACAGGCTCTGAGCAATCGTAGGGTTATCGGGATAGGTGATATGACCCCCACAGTTGCTAACGGAATGAGCATGGACGCTGAATCCGTAAGGGAATATCATCTTGGAATGACAACCGGGCAGATGTTGATTCTGCGTAACTGTTTTTATGTACCAGGTACGACTTGTAATATCATATCTGTACCCTTACTTTCTAAAGAAGGATATGATTTTGCTTTTACAAAAGATGTGGTTAACATCCACCTAAATCAAGATTTGATTGGGTCAGGTACATTAGAAAACGGAATATACATATTAAATCAAGCTCAGATTTTCAGTGTCCAGAACACACTTAAAAGAAAGTCTCCGGAATTAAATAAGGTTTCTTATGGCATTGTAGACTAGGTCACATCAATGAGAGAAGGTTGACTAAGTTACATAAAGAAGGATATTTGAATCCGTTCGAATATCAATCTTATGCTACTTGTGAATCTTGTCTCATAGGAAAGATGACAAAGACTCCGTTTACTAGACACGGAGTAAAAGCGAGCGAGCTCTTAGGACTCGTACACAGTGACGTGTGCGGTCTAATGTCTATACATGCGCGAGGTGGTTATTCCTACTTCATTACTTTTACGGATGATTTCTCTAGGTATGGATATATCTTCTTAATGAAACATAAATCCGAGGCCTTCGAGAAATTCCAAGAATACAAAAATGAAGTAGAAAAACAGACCGGCAAAAGTATCAAGACACTGAGATCTGATCGAGGTGGTGAATACGTAAGTGCCGAATTCCTAGGTTACTTAAAAGAGAATGGAATTCTCTCTCAGCTTACTCCTCCATACACACCACAACATAACGGTGTCTCAGAAAGGAGGAATCGAACCCTATTGGATATGGTTCGTTCCATGATGAGTAATGCTGAGTTACCGCGATCATTCTGGGGATATGCACTAGAATCAGCTGCATATCTTTTGAACCGAGTTCCAACCAAGACTGTGCCTACCACACCATTTCAAATGTGGAGTAGGAAGAAACCTAGTCTTAAGTATCTTAAGACATGGGGATGTCCAGCTTTTGTAAAGAAGCAGCATGCGGACAAGCTCGAGGCACGCTCAGTAAAATGCAAATTTGTGGGATATCCAAAGAACTCCAAATGATATTATTTCTATTACGTAGAGGAACAAAAGGTCTTTGTTTCTCTTCATGCCTGCTTCTTGGAAACTGAATTTTTGGAAAATCAGAAGAGTGGGAGCGCAATAGAACTGGAAGAAATTCCAGAACCACAAACTGTTACTGAAAGTATGGTAGAACCAGATGTTTCAGAAGAACCGGGCATCCCGACGCCACTCCGCAGGAGTAGTAGGCAGTCTCATCCGCCCGAGAGATATTACGGTTTTCTCATAGATGGGGATCGAGAAGATTGCGTCATTGATAATGATGACCCTACTAGCTTCCAGCAAGCCATTCAGAGCGGTGACTCGGTAAAATGGCTGGATGCAATGCGGACCGAAATGGAGTCCATGTACACTGACAAAGTATGGACTTTGGACATTGCTCCAGATGGGGTAAAACCCGTAGGATGCAAATGGATCTTCAGAAAGAAGATTGGTGTAGATAGACAGGTTGAAACCTATAAAGCTAGACTTGTTGCAAAAGGTTTCCGTCAAAGACCTGGTTTGGACTATGACGAAACCTTTTCTCCAGTGGCTATGCTGAAATCCATTCGGGTCCTTCTTGCTATTGCTGCCTTCCACGATTATGAGATCTGGCAAATGGACATAAAGACGGCTTTTCTAAATGGAAATTTGGAAGAGAGCGTCTATATGGATCAGCCAGAGGGATTCATTCAGAGTGGGAGCAGCGGTAAAGTATGCAAGCTACTTAAGTCCATTTATGGACTAAAGCAGGCATCGCGGAGTTGGAACATCTGTTTTGATGATGCTGTCAAAGAATTTGACTTTATCAAAAATCCAGATGAACCATGCATATACAGTAAGATTGTAGGGAGAACTGTAGTATTCCTCGTCTTGTACATGGATGACATTCTCCTAATAGGAAATGATATTCCTATGTTACAGTCAGTCAAAAGATTCTTGTCACATAAATTCTCCATGAAAGACCTGGGTGATGCCACCTACATTCTGGGGATCCAGATCTATCGTGATAGATCAAAGAGGATGTTGGGACTTTCACAGTCCAGGTACATAGACACCATATTGAAAAGATTCAGTATGGAAGATTCTAAACGCGGTAACCTACCAGCTTGTAACGGAATCACCCTCTCCAAAGATATGTCTCCCAAGACTGATTTGGAAAGGGATCGCATGTCGATTATACCCTACGATTCAGCGGTTGGCTCTATAATGTATGCGATGTTATGTACCAGACCAGACGTAGCATACGCATTAAGCGTAGTAAGCCGGTATCAAGCAAACCCAGGGGAGAATCATTGGATAACAGTAAAGAACATTCTGAAGTACGTAAGAAGGACTAAGGAGATGTTCTTGGTGTATGGCGGAAAAGACCTCCAGATTGAGGCCTTTGCCGACTCCGGCTTCTAGAGTGACAAAGATGACTCCAAATCCATGTTGGGTTATGTCTTTACCCACAATGGAGGGGCGGTCTATTGGAAGAGTTCCAAACAGGAGACCGTTGCTGACTAAATAATAGAAGCGGAGTACATAGCTGCTTGCGATGCCGCAAAAGAAGCTGTCTGGATGAAGAAGTTCCTCACAAAACTTCAGGTGGTTCCTACCAGTATTGATCCAATACCTCTGTATTGTGACAACAACGGCGCTATAGCTTTAGCGAAGGAACTCAGGTCCCATCAGAAGTCCAGACACATCTTAAGGTGGTATCACCTGATCAGGGAGATCATAGATCGCCGGGAGATCGAGGCGAAGAGTGTAAAGATGGAGGATAACATTGCTGATCCATTCATAAAGGCCATTCCTCAGACGCAGTTCGAGAGGCTATTCGAGATGATAGGTCTACGATATGCCAGCTCATGGCCCTAGTGCAAGTGGGAGATTGTTAGTGTATATGCCCTAGGGGCCATTATTGTATCATACTAGATTGTATATTACTTAATGGAAGCTTGAGATATTCACATGAAAATATACAGTCTTGCTAAAAATGGTAGTATGCTACTTGGTTTGTGTCTACTTTAATATGTGCATATGTTTCTTGTTACGTATCACTTATACATATTAGTAGAGCCCATAGGTTCTTTGCTTGATTACCAGCGTTGTGATGGCAGTCACACTAGTGGGGGACTGGGTAGTCTATAAGCAACATCCTATACAGGTCCCTAGTCATAGGATTATCGAGACAGGGCATCGATACTCCAGAGTAGACTAGTGTGTACGCTTCTCATCCCAGTTAGGGAGATGGTCTGTCCCATAGCCATCAGTACGTCGTACTGGAGATAGTATACAGGTGCTCGTTAGGTTACGGGTACACCGGACAGGACTCGCAGGGGAACTGATTGGTTGGTATTATACACGTCGTCAGTTAACAGTTCCCAGATGACATGAGTACAGCATAGTCCGCAGACTTGACACTGCTACTTCGCCTCAAGTGTGTCCCACTGTTCTTAGATTGCTATCCTACCACGGCTCAAAAGAGTCGTGCAAACAGGCAGCAGTTGGGTGCAGTCCCGAGCACTTGGAGGCAGTAGTGGTTAGATAGGATTCATCTCTCTCGGTATTGGGAGATGATATCGCGCTGTGTCAGAGAGCCATTACGCAAAGTCCCTGGCCAGGGCAAGCGAGATATACTGGTAGGTTCCAGTAGCTTCTCAAGGTGTAATGGGCTTCGCTCCGACACGACTTATACAGCTATTAGGGGACTGACGCTTGCCGCCCCCTAGGCTTGATATGCGATAGTCTTAGACGAACAGACCATACTGTATAGAGATTGTCACATCAGGCTCAGTAGGGGTTCGGATGGTTTTTCTCATCGGCCTTCTTATCGACATCTACCTGGGAACCGTTACGTACAGCTAGTGCCGCTTGTGGTCTGTGGTTAAACCCACTGCCAGCGTAGTGTCGAGTCTTTAGAGTCCCACAAAGAGAGTTTCCCTGCTCCAGGCGAAATGATATAGAGGTCGTATGGTTTTACGACAAGGGTTCGGACGCATACGTGTGTTTACGCACGTACGACTTTTTTCGGGCAGTTTTTACTAGTTGGCTTTGGTTTAAGCCAGATTCTAGTATCGGGTTACTGGATTTATACAGTCTAAAGTTTTTCCGTGTTTTCACGGATAGGAGGGCTGTTCTCGTAATTTGTCGGGAAGCTTCTAGAAGAGTGCTGACTAAGGGGTTAAGGTGGCATTGCATTAAATGAGATTAGTGACTCATTTGCGTGATTCATCCAAGTCATTAATGCATCATAAATGCTTAATGACTCATGGAGATGAATCACTCATAGATATTTATGAAGCATGGTTGTTAATTCTATTATTTGATTTTTGGATAAATAATAATGCTTCATATATATTATGATAACATCATTATCTCATTTCATTCTCATCTTCACCTTCTCTCTCCTCAAGCTCACTCTCTCTTCAAACCCTAACCCTAACCTCTCATGTGTTGAGATCAAGGGTTAACTAGACTAATACTTCCATAACCTCACTCTATATCCCCTAGGTAGCTTAGATTAGCACTTTAATAAACCTAGTTATCTCAAGTTAGAGATCAAGCTTATAGTAGGAGCTCTCGGGTGGATCGTCTTTGATTCGAGGAGGCCGTTGAAGTGCCGATGTTCCAAGGAGCCTACGAGGAGTGGAAAACCGCGATGAAGACCCGAAGGACTAGTATCGTGAGGTATAACTTCGTATCCGAGTAGTTAAACCTCTAATAGTTTGTTAGCAATGGTTTAGAAACGATTCATGCACTCAAGTCCGTGTTACGAAGCTTTGATAATCGTTTTTCATATATTCCGCCTTCCCGCAAGTTTGTGGGGTGCGTGACATGGACTTACACATATCACATATGTGTCCTACTTCGTTTCTCTTGAACCAAGGAACTTCTGTGTGGGACTCAAAAGATTCATCAATACGCCAGCAGTAGGTGATGATCATATCAGTTACCTACAAGCCATCGGCGTTACTAGCTGGAGGTAACGGCTACCCGGGTATTGAGCAATATGAAGATCAACAAGCAAGCTTGTCCATAGTCTCCATGAAGCCTATCAGTAACACCACCGTACAGTCCGGTCTCTTCGTCTGATATGTCGCATATCAAGTCCAGGGGTGGAAATCATCAGACCCTAGTAACGTGATAAGTCATGCGATGTCAGGCCTATAACGGTTTGAGAAACTACTGATAACACTTATCAGTAAATCTCATAACCAGCCATGACCAGGGACTTCCATTTATAGCAAATCGAGCATAGTACAACATCAACCCCCAATACTGGGAGAGAAGAAACTCCTCCTATCCCTCATTGCCTCTATGCAAGTCGGGACTGTACCCAAAATTCACCTATTTGCGCGTCTCCTTTGAGTGTGGTAGGGAGGAAATCAAAGTACACTGGGAGCCACACAAGACTCTATGACGATCTCTAGTCTACAGACTAACCTGTACCAGTGTCACCAAAGGACTGCTATCTGATGATAGGTATACTACCATATAGGAGTACTCGGCGAGTCCTGTTTAGTGTACCCAGTCTCCACTGAGCACCCGTATACCATCTTTGATGTCAAACACCAATGTATGTAGGATCATCTATCATCCATCATATGGGTTAAAAAGCGTATACGTTAGTCTACTCTGGAATATCGATGCCCTGTCTCGATATACCCTTGACTAGGAACAATTAAAGGATGAACTTGTGGACTATCCTGGCCCCACTAGTATGATCTCCATCATAGTCTTGGTAGTCAAGTACACATCCTAAGGGCTTTATCAACATATGAGTGCAAGAAAGTATCACAATACAAGTCTACATGTTAAGACAAAGAGCAACCAGATAGTATATTATCATGTCGAGCAAGAAAGTCCTCTTTATATATGTCCAAGCATCCACTATAATATACATCATATGTAAAATAATGGCCTCTAGGGCATACATATAACTAACAGGTATTACTTGATCAGGGAGAACGTGGATCGCCGGGAGATTAAGATGCGGAGTACAAATGACAACATGACAGATATATTCACCAAGGTCATCCATCAAGTCCGGTTCGAAAGACTGTTCGAGATGTTGGGTATGCAGTACGCCAGCAACTGGCTCTAGTGCAGATGTTGGGTACTCAATACGCCAATGACAGGCTTTAGTGCAAGTGGGAGGTTGTTGGATATGTATGCCCTAGTGGCCTTCATTGTATAGGATGCTAGTGATATGTATGTACAGAACAATCTTGCTCGATATGATAGTATGATATTTGTTTTGTCTTTATCTTAACATGTGATGTGTTTTACTTAGTATTTCATATCTTGTATACATGTTGATAAAGCTCGTAAGATCCTTGCTTGACTACCAGCGTTGTGATGTCAATCATACTTGTAGGAGCTGGGTAGTCGATAAGCACATCCTTAAAATGTCCCTAGTCGTGGGAGTATCGAACTGGGCATCGATATTCCATAGTAGACTAGTGTATATATTTTTAGACCCTGATGAGGGGTGATAGATTGGTCCCACAGCCATTGTTATGGTGCATCTAAGATTGTATGCAGGTGCTCATTGGGGGTGAGTACACTGGACGGAATTGCCGAGAACTGGCTAGATGGTATTATACCTATCGTCAGATAGCAGTTCTCAAATGACATGAGTACAGATAGTCTATCGACCTGAGGTCGTCATTTGTCTCGTGTGAGTTCCCACTGTGCTTTGATTACTACCCTACCATGGCTCTACTAAGTCATGCAAACAGGTTTTAGTTGGGTACAGTCCCAAGCCACGTATAGGCAGCGAACGATTGTTGGGGATTCGTCTCTCCCGGTATACGGAGTCGATGTCGCACTGTGTTCGGTTGGCCAACACCATAAGTCCCTGGCCAGGGCGGATTGAGAATTTCTAGTAGTTAGATAAGTAGATTCTCGGATGGTCTTGAACCACATCGGCACGACTTGTTAGGTTATTAGAGTTCTGACGTATTCTACCCCCTAGACCTGGTATGCGATACTCTCAGACGAATAGAACGGACTGTACGGAGATTGTCACGGACAGGCTCAGTAGAAGTTCGGACGATTTTGCTCATCTGCCTTCTTTTCGACAGATAACTGGGTAGCCGTTACGTACACTAGTGTTACTGACGAGCTTGTCGTTAAACCCACTGCCATTGCACTGTTGAGTCTTTAGAGTCCCACACAAAGGGTTTTCCTGGTTCAGGCGAAACGATGTAAAGGCCGTATAGTTTTACGTGCAGGGTTTCGATCATATACGTGTACTAGATACACGCATTTTTGATTCGACGGATAATACTAGCAGGCTTAGGATTAAGCCGCATTCTAGTATTATAATATTGAATTATTTTCTTCTTTTGGTATTCGCAGTATGAATACATGTATGTATATATTGTGAGGGGTATTCTTGTAATTTCACAAGAGTGCTTCTAGAAGAAGACACTTCAGTTGTGAATAATCCATTTATTTAAATGGATAATGAGATGGAGGTATGGGGTGTTTTTTAATCATGGTTGAACGATGGCTACATGAGATGACTCACTCATTTGGATAATTATTGAAGCATATCATATTATTTTTAATGTAAAATGATATGCTTGATATTATCACAATAGCCATTCTTCATATTATTCTCATGACAACACTTTCTCACCTCCTTTGCTCTCTTATTCTTCCTCAAACCCTAAATACTCTCATGAGTTGAGAAACCAAGGGTTAATTGTAAGTCCGCGGCGGCGCCCCGGCCGTCGATCCGACGCCGGAAACGCGAAAACAAAAATTTTGCAAACTAGCAAACCGGCAACACCGCGCACTTTTCACCCGGATCGGGCCATTAACCTAGCTACTAGCAAACAAGAAGAGAGTAGAGAAGCTATACCAAACGATCCATGTCCTTCGGTCTTCGTCTCCACTCCGATCTCCCACGAAATCTCCGTTCGTTACGTCCTCGTCGGAAAGGGCACCACGTAGCTAAATACTTTTACAGGCTCCCACCTCAGGACCGAGGCAACTCGGGCGCGAAGTTGGCTAGCCGACGTGTCCAAGGTTTGCTGTAGACTAATGTAGAATCGTAGTCTCTTTTGGGGTAGTGAAGTTGCCATAGATGGAGAAGAGAATGAAATTTAGAGAGAGCTTGTGAACTTTGATACAAAATGAGAATGAGAATAATTTCCATACACCAAATGAAAACCTCACTCTCATTTTCTCTCATCAAGTGGCCGGCCTTTCCTTTCCCTGGTGGAGATAATGGAATCAAAATAATCCATGGAGAAAAGAAAAGATAATGCAAGAATAAAGTCACACCCACTTCTCATCTCATCAAATCACAAAACCATCACATGAAAGCAAAGAATGGACAAGAAAAGAATCTCATGATGAATAAACAATCATGAAGCCACACATATGCATGAAAGCCCTCCACAAAATGTTATTTGCAAACTTGCAAATAACCCCCTCCAACGGAAAGTCCGGCCGCGAAAGAACAAAGGAAAACCGGCTGGAACAGAATGCAAATTGGCAACTTCAGAAAACTAATCCCGTAATTAATTATAGGAAAACCCCGCTCCTGCAAATACATGCCCGCATTTGTATTCCTACTGAACACAAATGCAAAGAGACAAAAACTACACTGTCTAATACTAGGATTCGGCTTAAGCCAAAACCGGCTAGTAAAAACCATCCGATCATGATCCGTACAATACCGCACGTATCTGATCGAACCCTGCCATATCTCCATACGGCCTCTACAGCGTTTCGCCCGAAACCTGAGTAACTGAGTTTGGTGGACTCTAAAGACTCGTCAATACTATGGCTGTGGATTTAACCACTAGCACGTCAGAGGTATCAGCCATATGTGACGGGCTACCAGCTATTGACCAAAAGGGACGTCGATGAGCGAACTCATCCTGACACCCTACTGAGCCTGTCAGTGACAATATCCGTACAGTCCGGTCCGTTCGTCTATGAGCATCGCATGGCGGGCCTAGGGGGTTGGTAAAAGTCAGACCCCCAAAAGCGGTAAAAGTCGTGTCGGAGTGTAGCCCAGAACACCCTGAGATACTACTGGAATACCTACCAGCAAATCTCCTGCCTTGGCCAAGGACTTTTCATGTTCTGTCTCTTCTAGACACAGCGCGACCTCACCCCCAATACCGGGAGAGACGAACCCCTGCACATCCGCTCATTGCCTCCATGTGGCTCGGGACTGTACCCAACTAAAACCTGTTTGCACGACTCCTTTGAGCCGTGGTAGGGTAGTAATCAAAGCACAGTGGGAACTCACACGAGACAAATGACGATCTCAGGTCGATGAACTAACCTGTACACATGTCACCAGGGAACTGCTATCTGACATCAGGTATACTCCCAACTAGCAGGTTCCCGGCGAGTCCTGTCCGGTGTACTCATAACCCAATGAGCACATGTATACATCTTAGGTGAACCAACTGACACCAGTGGCTTGTGAGACCGGCCACCGCCCCTCGTCGGGGTCTCGACTGTATACACTAGTCTACTCTGGAGTATCGATGCCCTGTCTCTAAACTCCCACGACTAGGGGCCTTTTAAGGATGTGCTTATAGACTCCAGCTCTCACTTATATGATCGCCCTCATACTGCTGGTAGTCAAGCAAGAATCCTAGGGGCTCTATCAACGTGTAATAGCGACTCGTAAGGTCACCTAAAGCAGTACACGATGATAAAGATAAACCAGATAGCATACTATCATCTCGAGTAAGACTGTCTCACCGGCATAGGTCCTCCCTCAATCATTGCAATCACGTGCCTGTGATCCAATAATTGACTCTGAGGGCACTATATCCAACAATCTCCCACTTGCACTCAAGGCTAATTATTGCGATGTCGCATACTCACAGCCCGTGTGATACCGAACACCCAACTCCTCTACTAGTCAGTCTCACAAAGCTCGTTTGCGAAACTATTGCGTTCGAGGAATAGCCTCTGTGAGTGGATCAGCTCTGGTGTTTCTTTCTATGTCTCTCTTTATCTCAAGTTCGCGGAGAAAGCCATCTCCCGAAATGAGCAATACCTGTCTTAGAATGTGTTTGGATGTCTGATGGGACCTAGCTCATAAATGAACTCCAAATCCAAACTTCTTAGACTGTATCGTCAACTGAACTTAATCAGTGTCCTGCACCATGCCTCCCTCAGTATCCCCTTAGACTACCTGTCCATAATACTGCCCCTCGTCAGAGGGAAAACTATAACTCTGACGACCTCTCTGTCATCCAGGTCACCTTGGAAGCCTGGAATGATAAATGTCTCCCGAAGGAGAATCCTGTTATCATATCCCTAGAACATCCACTTATGTTCTAAAACTGCTTCCGACTATTTCTCCAGGATTGGATTAATATCAACTTATTGCATCTACTACAAGAACAACATCTGGTGTGGTACTTGACATTTCATGATCAACTCAATTACCTAAGCAAGTGATCTGCCAATCATGCACATCCCTCTTTACTTTAGTCAGTAAGACACCTTTAGAGAGGGTGACTCCATTACCTGCAGGTACACCACCATGCCAGGAGTCGTCCATTCGAAATACTCTTAGAATGCTGTCTAAGTACCCAGATTGGGAAACTACCCAAATCTAGATCTAAAACCATAGATCTAGTGACCAGAATGTCTGATATAATATCCAATTCCTATGTGGAGAAACCACTGTGTGACGACCAAAGTATAACCGATCGTAGTATAGGAATATCATTTCCTACTCTGTGTATGTCATCAAATACCAGGACATCACACCCTACTACCTTCTTAACAGATCCATCCCCTATTCTGATGAAGTCAAACCTATGACTGTCACATCAGAAATAGATGATCTATCTCCACTATATCTGCTTTAGTCTATAAATAGACATAAGCCTGATGTCCACCAATGCTTCCGCTGTAAGTCCACGTTGCGGCCCCCGGTTCTTACGGGGAGGCGGAAACGGTATAAAAATCAAATTTTTAGCGCAAGGGGCAACATAGACTAAGCAAAGTCTGGATCTTTAACTAAACTAAAACTAGCATACTTGCTAAAGAGATTTAGCTACTCGGATGAAGATGGTTATACCTAAACTTGAACTCCTTCTTCTTCAAACTTTGTAGAGGTTGATGGTTCTCTTTTTGTCGCCTTCTTCCGTCGAAGATGGATCCACCTCGAAGGTTCGACCTTTGGGCTCTTCCTCGATCTTTGAGTGAACTAGGGTTTCCGGCTTGCTAAACCTTGAACCTAGAATGAGTAGAGAGTGACTAGGGGTTGCTTTTCTTTCTAAAGAGAAGGATTCTCAACACATGAGAGGGGTTCTCTTTTGCTAGAGGAAGAAGAAGATGAAGTGAGGAGAGAGAGTTGTTATGATAGAATGAGCTATCCTTTTTCTTTCTTGCAACCATAATGCAAAAGAAAAAGAATTATCAATAATAATAATAATGAAAATGAAAAGGTTGATGGAAAGTTTTAGAATGACCATTATCATTTCAAACATTAAATGAATTTGCTAGAATCAAAGAGCATCTTTCTTTTGTAATGATGATGGTCAAAACTTCAACCATGGTCAACAAGTCAACCATGGTCAACAAGTCAACAAAAACCAACCATGACACAATTTCATTTTATTATATATTATTAATTGATATAATACAAATCCATTAGGGTTTGGAAAAAGACGACTGTCAACTGTGCATACGCACCCGTTCCGAAACCCTAATGAAAGTCATCTTCCTCTTCCTCAAATAACCGTGCATACACACCTGCATCCTTGTTCCGAGGAACATGAATACTGAGATAAAAGCAACCCCAAAAACATATACCAGTATCTGACTCAAACCAGAGCCAGCCAGTAATATCCGTCCGGACTCTAAACGTGCACAAGTGCGCGGATGAGAACGAACCCTGTCGCAAAACCATGCGACCTCTACTCTGTTTTGCCCAGAGGCGAATACCCTCTGTGTGGGACTCTAAAGACTCGACACTACGCTGGCAGTGGGTTTAACCACAGACCGCAAGCGGCACTAGTTGTGCGTAACGGTCCCCAGGTAGATGTCGACAAGAAGGCTGACGAGGTGAAACCCCATCTGAACTCCTACTGAGTCTGAATGTGACAGTCTCCGTACAGTCCAGTCTGTTCGTCTGATACATCGCATGTCGGGCCTAGGGGGCGGTAAAACGTCAGTCCCCCAATAGCGGTACAAGTCGTGTTGGAGTGAAGCCCAAAACACCCTGAGATAACACTGGAAACCTACCAGTATATCTCGCTTGCCCTGGCCAGGGACTACTCGTGTAATGGCTCTCCTAGACACAGCGCGATGTCAACCCCCAATACCGGGAGAGACGAATCCTGTCTAACCGTCACTGCCTCCAAGTGCTTCGGGACTGTACCCAACCACCACCTGTTTGCACGACTCCTTTGAGCCGTGGTAGGGTAGTGATCAAAGTGCAGTGGGAACACACTCGAGGCGAAGTGCCAGTGTCAAGTCAGCGGACTAAGCTGTACTCATGTCACCTGGGAACTGATAACTGACGATAGGTATAGTACCAACCTGTCAGTTCCCGACGAGTCCTGTCCAGTGTACTCGTAACCTAACGAGCACCCGTATACTATCTCCAGTACGACGTACTGATGGCTGTGGGACGGACCATCTCCCACACTGGGATAAGAAGCGCATACGCTAGTCTACTCCGGAGTATCGACGCCCTGTCTCGATAGTCCTGCGACTAGGGACCTGTATAAGGATGTGCTTATAGATTACCCAGCCCCCACTAGTGTGACTGCCATCACAACGCTGGTAATCAAGCAAAGATCCTAAGGGCTCCACTAATCCGTATAAGTGATATACTGAAATAAACACAAGTACACATTGAAGTAGAAACAAACCAAGTAGCATACTACTATATTGAGCAAGATTGTTTATACAAGGTGAATATCCCAAGCTTCCATCAAGTAATATACAAACTAGTATGATACAGTAATGGCCTCTAGGGCATATACACTAACAATCTCCCACTTGCACTAAGGCCATGTACTGGCGTATCGAAGACCTATCATCTCGATCAGCCGCTCGAACTGAGTCTGGGGTAAGGCCTTGGTGAATGGATCTGCAGTGTTCTCTTCTGAAGCAACCCTCCGAACCTCGATCTCCTTGCGATCCATGATCTCCCTGATCAGGTGATACCGCCTCAAGATGTGCCTGGATCTCTGATGGGACCTGGGTTCCTTCGCTAAAGCTATAGCCCCGTTGTTGTCGCAATACAGAGGTATTGGGTCAACAATGGACGGAACCACCTGAAGTTCTTTCAAGAACTTCCTTATCCAGACAGCTTCTTTTGCGGCATCAGATGCAGCAATGTATTCCGCTTCCATAGTCGAGTCTGCAACGGTTTCCTGTTTGGAGCTCTTCCAACACACCGCCCCTCCATTGAGGGTAAAGACAAAACCCGACATGGACTTGGAATCATCCTTGTCACTCTGGAAGCTGGAGTCAGCAAAGGCCTCGATCTGGAGGTCTTTTCCGCCATACACCAAGAACATCTCCTTAGTCCTTCTCAGGTACTTGAGAATGTTCTTTACCGCTATCCAGTGTTTCTCCCCAGGGTTTGACTGATACCGGCTTACCACACTTAGTGCATAAGCTACATCCGGTCTGGTACATAACATCGCATACATTATAGAGCCTACCGCAGAAGCGTAGGGTATAATAGACATGCGATCCCTCTCCAAATCAGTCTTGGGAGACATCTCTTTAGAGAGGGTGATCTCGTGACAAGCCGGTAGGTTACCGCGCTTGGAATCTTCCATACTGAATCTCTTCACTATGGTGTCGATGTACCTGGACTGAGAAAGTCCTAATATCCTCTTGGATCTATCACGATGGATCCGGATCCCCAGGATGTATGAGGCATCACCCAGGTCTTTCATGGAGAACCTGTGTGACAAGAACCCCTTGACAGATTGTAGCATAGGAATGTCATTTTCTATTAAGAGAATGTCATCCACGTATAAAACGAGGAATACTACAGTTCTTGCTACAAATCTACTATAGATGCATGGTTCATCTGGATTTTTGATAAAGCCAAATTCCTTGACCGTCTCATCAAAACAGATGTTCCAACTCCGCGATGCCTGCTTTAGTCCATAGATGGACTTAAGCAACTTGCACACCTTTCCGCTGCTCCCACTCTGAATGAAACCCTCTGGCTGATCCATATAGACACACTCCTCTAAATTTCCATTCAGAAAAGCGGTCTTTACGTCCATCTGCCAAATCTCATAATCGTGGAAGGCAGCAATGGCAAGAAGGATCCGAATGGATTTCAGCATAGCCACTGGAGAAAAGGTTTCGTCATAGTCCAAGCCAGGTCTTTGACGGAAACCCTTTGCTACAAGTCTAGCTTTATAGATCTCAACCTGTCCATCTACACCAATCTTCCTTTTGAAGATCCACTTGCATCCTACGGGTTTTACCCCGTCTGGAGCAATGTCCAACGTCCATACTTTGTTGGTGTACATGGACTCCATTTCGGTCCGCATTGCATCCAGCCATTTTACCGAGTCAACGCTCTGAACGGCCTGCTGGAAGCTAGTAGGCTCATCATAATCTATGATGCAATCCTCTCTATCCCCGTCTATGAGAAAACCGTAGTATCTCTCGGGCGGATGAGACTGCCTACTACTCCTGCGGAGCGGCATAGGAATGTCCTGTTCTTTTGAACTTACTGGCTCTTCCAAGCTTTCAGTAATAGCTTGTGGTTCTGGAATTTCTTCCAGTTCTATTGCGTTCCCACTTATCTGGGTTTCCAAAAACTCAGTTTCCAAGAAGCGGGCATGTTGAGAAACAAAAACCTTTTGTTCCTCAATGGAATAGAACAGATACCCCCTGGAGTTCTTTGGGTATCCCACAAACTTACACTGTACTGAACGTGCCTCGAGCTTGTCCGCATGCTGCTTTTTTACAAAAGCTGGACATCCCCATATCTTAAGGTACTTAAGACAGGGTTTCTTCCCACTCCATTTCTGATATGGAGTGGTAGGCACTGTCTTGGTAGGAGCCTTGTTCAACAGATATGCAGCTGCTTCTAGTGCATAGCCCCAAAAAGATCGCGGTAACTCAGCCTTACTCATCATGGAACGAACCATATCCAATAGGGTTTGATTCCTCCTTTCCGATACACCGTTATGTTGCGGAGTGTATGGAGGAGTACGCTGAGAGAGAATTCCATTCTCTTTTAAATAGTCCAGGAACTCGGCACTCAAGTATTCTCCACCTCGATCCGATCTTAGAATCTTAATACTTTTGCCTGTTTGTTTTTCAACTTCATTCTTGTAATCCCGAAATTTCTCAAAGGCCTCGGATTTGTGCTTCATTAAGAAGACATGTCCATACCTAGAGAAATCATCTGTGAAAGTAATGAAGTATGAATAACCGCTTCGCGCATGTGTAGACATTGGACCACACACGTCACTGTGTATGAGTCCCAAGAGCTCGCTCGCTCTTTCTCCGTGTCCAGTGAACGGAGTTTTTGTCATCTTTCCCATGAGACAAGATTCACAAGTGGCATAAGACTGATACTCGAACGGATCCAAGTATCCTTCTTTATGTAACTTAGTCAACCGTGTCTCATTGATGTGACCCAGTCTACAATGCCATAAGAAAGCCTGATTAATATCTGGTGACTTTCTTTTGTGTGTATTCTGGACATTGAAAATCTGTGGTTGGTTCAATACGTATATACCATTGCTCAGTGTACCTGACCCAATCAGAACTTGATTAAGGTGAATGTTTACAACATTACTTACAAACGCAAATTCATAACCTTCTTTAGAAACCAAAGATACAGAAATGATATTACAAGTTGCGTTGGGTACAAAAAAGCAATTACGCAAAACCAAAACATGCCCATCTGACATTCCCAGGTGATAGTCCCCCACGGCTTTAGCGTCCATGCTAGCTCCGTTTGCAACTCTGAGGGTCATGTCACCTGCCTTCAAAACACTACGGTTTCTCAACGCCTGCAAAGAATTACAGATATGAGATCCTGATCCGGTATCCAATACCCAGGAAGTAGAGTTTATAGAAAGACAGTTTTCAATAACAAACACACCTGAAGCTGAAGCTGCAACCTGCTTCAGTTCCTGTGTCCTGGCTTTTCAAGCCCTGCAATCTTTCTTCCAGTGTCCACTCTTATGACAATAGAAGCACTCTTCCTTTCCAACAAGCTTCCCCGCAATCTTTGTTGCCTTTTCCTTTCCCTTCGCACCCACTTTACTAACACCGCCTCTTGGTTTGGCGGGGGCTTTCTTCCTCTTTCCCTTGGCTTTCGCCTTGGACCTAGAGGAAGAAGATCCTCCTACAAACAAAGCGGGTATTTCCCTACCCTTCTGTAGGGTGCCCTCTGCGCTCCTCAGCAGGTTGAGGAGTTCTGAAAGTTCAACTTCCTTTTCTTGCAAGTTGAAGTTCAGTATGAACTGTGTAAGTCCACGTTGCGACCCCCGGTTCTTACGGGGAGGCGGAAACGGTATAAAATCAAAATTTTAACGCAAGAGGCAACATGGACTAAGCTAGGTCGGGATCTTTACCTAAACTAAAACTAGCATACTAAGCTAAAGATATTTAGCTACTCAGATAGAGATGGTTATACCTAGCTTGTCTTGAACTCCTTCTCTTCAAGCTTCGGTGGTGATCCGATGGCTCCTTCTCGTCGTCTCCGTACGCCGAAGATAGATCCACTTGAAAGCTCCAACCTTTAGCTCCTTCTTCGGTCTTTGAAGAAACTAGTTCACTTGGTTTGCTAAACCTAGTGAACTAGAATGAGTAGAGAGGAAATAGAATGGGATTTTATCTATGGTTCTTGATTCTCAACTCATGAGACAAGAGAACCATAGATCAAGAGAGGGAGCAAGAGGTTGAGGGTGAGAGCAAGAGGAGAGCTCAAGAACAAGAGAGAGAATGAGCAAGAAAGAATGAGCAACTCTTTTGTCTTTCACCCTCTCATAATCCAAAGTGATCATAACTCATCATATCAAAAAAGTCTTATGTGATGGTTTGAAGCAACCATAAGCTTATCATGTCATGCACTCATTTTACTCAAATGAACAAGCAAGTAAAAGTCTTTGGCATGAAATGATAACCATGGTTATCATGATGGTCAACTAGTCAAGCCTAGTCAACCGGTCAACAAGTCAACAAAAGTCAACAAGTCAACAAAGTCAACAAGTCAACAAAAGTCAACAAGTCAACAACCATATCACCATAATACTTAATTAATATAATAGTTAATCACATATCATATTCTCATTAGGGTTGAGCATAAAGTCAAATAGTCAACGGTCAACTGTCAACAACCCTAATGAGAATCCGCAGCCTCTGCCTCCCTGTCAACTGTGCATACACACCCGCATCCGCGTTCCGAGGAACACGAGTGCAAACTGGATAAATCCAATCCCATAAGGTACACTAGGATCTGGCTTAAACCAAAGCCCGCTAGTGTAAACTGTCCGGACACTGTACGTGCACAAGTGCACGGATGTGACCGAACCCTGTCGCAAAACCATGCGACCTGTCGCAATACCATGCGACCTCTACTCTTTTGCCTAAAGGCGAAAAGCTTTCTGTGTGGGACTCTAAAGACTCGACACTACGCTGGCAGTGGGTTTAACCGCAGACCGCAAGCGGCACTAGCTGTGCGTAACGGTCCCCAGGTAGTGCCGACAAGAAGACCGACGAGGCGAAACCCATCTGAACTCCTACTGAGCCTGAGTGTGACATTCTCCGTACAGTCCGGTCTGTTCGTCTGATACATCGCATGGCGGGCCTAGGGGGCGGTAAACGTCAGTCCCCCAATAGCGGTACAAGTCGTGCCGGAGTGAAGCCCAATACACCCTGAGATAACACTGGAAACCTACCAGTATATCTCGTTTGCCCTGGCCAGGGACTACTCGTGTAATGGCTCTCCTAGACACAGCGCGATGTCAACCCCCAATACCGGGAGAGACGAATCCTGTCTAACCGTCACTGCCTCCAAGTGCTTCGGGACTGCACCCAACCACCACCTGCTTGCACGACTCCTTTGAGCCGTGGTAGGGTAGTGATCAAAGTACAGTGGGAACACACCCGAGGTGAAGTGACAGTGTCAAGTCAGCGGACTAAGCTGTACTCATGTCACCTGGGAACTGATAACTGACGATAGGTATAATACCAACTAGTCAGTTCCCGACGAGTCCTGTCCAGTGTACCCGTAACCTAACGAGCACCCGCATACTATCTTAAGTACGACGTACTGACGGCTGTGGGACAGACCGTCTCCCACACTGGGATGAGAAGCGCATGCGCTGGTCTACTCCGGAGTATCGATGCCCTGTCTCGATAGTCCTGCGACTAGGGACCTGCATAAGGATGTGCTTATAGATTACCCAGCCCCACTAGTGTGACGGCCATCACATCGCTGGTAATCAAGCAAAGATCCTAAGGGCTCTACTAATGTGTATAGGCGATATACTAAAATAAACACATGTACACATTGAAGTAGAAACAAACCAAGTAGCATACTACTATTTTGAGCAAGATTGTATATACAAGGTGAATATCCCAAGCATCCATTAAGTAATATACAAACCAGTATGATACAGTAATGGCCTCTAGGACATATACACTAACAATCTCCCACTTGCACTAAGGCCATGTACTGGCGTATCGAAGACCTATCATCTCGATCAGCCGCTCGAACTGAGTCTGGGGCAGGGCCTTGGTGAATGGATCAGCAGTGTTATCTTCTGAAGCGACTCTCCGAACCTCGATCTCCTGGCGATCTACGATCTCCCTGATCAGGTGATACCGCCTTAAGATGTGCCTGGATCTCTGATGGGACCTGGGTTCCTTCGCTAAAGCTATAGCCCCGTTGTTGTCGCAATACAGAGGTATTGGATCAACAATGGACGGAACCACCTGAAGTTCTTTCAAGAACTTCCTCATCCAGACAGCTTCTTTTGCGGCATCAGATGCAGCGATGTATTCCGCTTCCATCGTCGAGTCTGCAACGGTTTCCTGTTTGGAACTCTTCCAACACACCGCCCCTCCATTGAGGGTAAAGACAAAACCCGACATGGACTTGGAATCATCCTTGTCACTCTGGAAGCTGGAGTCAGCAAAGGCCTCGATCTGGAGGTCTTTTCCGCCATACACCAAGAACATCTCCTTAGTCCTTCTCAGGTACTTGAGAATGTTCTTTACCGCTATCCAGTGTTTCTCCCCAGGGTTAGACTGATACCGGCTTACTACACTCAGTGCATAAGCTACATCCGGTCTGGTACACAACATCGCATACATTATAGAGCCTACCGCAGAAGCGTAGGGTATAATAGACATGCGATCCCTCTCCAAATCAGTCTTGGGAGACATCTCTTTAGAGAGGGTGATCCCGTGACAAGCCGGTAGGTTACCGCGCTTGGAATCTTCCATACTGAACCTCTTCAGTATGGTGTCGATGTACCTGGACTGTGAAAGTCCTAGTATCCTCTTGGATCTGTCACGGTAGATCCGGATACCCAGAATGTATGAGGCATCACCCAGGTCTTTCATGGAGAACCTGTGTGACAAGAACCCCTTGACAGATTGTAGCATAGGAATGTCATTTCCTATTAAGAGAATGTCATCCACGTATAAAACGAGGAATACTACAGTTCTCGCTACAAATCTACTATAGATACATGGTTCATCTGGATTTTTGATAAAGCCAAATTCCTTGACCGTCTCATCAAAGCAGATGTTCCAACTCCGCGACGCCTGCTTTAGTCCATAGATGGACTTAAGCAACTTGCACACCTTTCCGCTGCTTCCACTCTGAATGAAACCTTCTGGTTGGTCCATATAGACACACTCCTCTAAATTTCCATTTAGAAAAGCTGTCTTTACGTCCATTTGCCAGATCTCATAATCGTGGAAGGCAGCAATGGCAAGAAGGATCCGAATGGATTTCAGCATGGCTACTGGAGAAAAGGTTTCGTCGTAGTCCAAGCCAGGTCTTTGACGAAAACCCTTTGCTACCAGCCTAGCTTTATAGGTCTCAACCTGTCCATCTACACCAATCTTCCTTTTGAAGATCCACTTGCATCCTACGGGTTTTACCCCGTCTGGAGCAATGTCCAACGTCCATACCTTGTTGGTGTACATGGACTCCATTTCGGTCCGCATTGCATCCAGCCATTTCACTGAGTCAACGCTCTGAACGGCCTGCTGGAAGCTAGTAGGCTCATCATAATCTATGATGCAATCCTCTCTATCCCCGTCTATGAGAAAACCGTAGTATCTCTCGGGCGGATGAGACTGCCTACTACTTCTGCGGAGCGGCGTAGGAATGTCCTGTTCTTCCGAACCTTCTGGTTCCACTAAACTTTCAGTAACAGTCCGTGGTTCTGGAATTTCTTCCAGTTCTACTGTGCTCCCACTTATCTGGTTTTCCAAAAACTCAGTTTCCAAGAAGTAGGCATGACGAGAAACAAGAACTTTTTGTTCCTCTTCACAGTAGAAGAAATATCCTTTTGAGTTCTTTGGATACCCCACAAACTTGCACTGTACTGAGCGTGCCTCGAGCTTGTCCGCATGCTGCTTTTTGACAAAAGCCGGACATCCCCATGTCTTAATGTGCTTAAGATAGGGTCTCTTCCCACACCACATCTCATATGGTGTAGTAGGCACGGTCTTAGTAGGAACTCGGTTCAAAAGGTATGCGGCTGATTCTAGCGCATATCCCCAGAATGATCGCGGTAACTCAGCGTTACTCATCATGGACCGCACCATATCCAATAGGGTGCGGTTCCGTCTCTCCGATACACCGTTATGTTGCGGGGTGTATGGAGGAGTAAGCTGAGAGAGAATTCCGTTCTCTTTTAAATAGTCCAGGAACTCGGCACTTAAGTATTCTCCACCTCGATCCGATCTTAGAATCTTAATACTTTTGCCGGTCTGTTTCTCTACTTCATTCTTATACTCCTGGAATTTTCCAAAGGCCTCGGACTTATGTTTCATCAAGAAGACATAACCGTACCTTGAGAAGTCATCCGTAAAAGTAATGAAGTAAGAATGTCCGCTTCGGGCATGTGTAGACATTGGACCGCACACGTCACTGTGTACGAGTTCTAAGAGCTTGCTCGCTCTTACTCCTTGTCCAGTAAACGGAGTCTTTGTCATCTTTCCTTTGAGACAAGATTGACAAGTGGCATACGATTGATATTCGAACGCATTCAAATATCCTTCTGTATGTAATTTAGTCAACCTTCTCTCATTGATGTGACCCAATCTACAATGCCATAAGAAAGTCTGATTCATTTCCGGAGACTTTCTTTTGTGTGTATTCTGGACGTTGAAAATCTGTGGTTGGTTTAACACGTATATACCATTACTCAATGTACCTGACCCAATCAAAACTTGATTAAGGTGAATGTTTACAACATTACTTACAAACGCAAATTCATAACCTTCTTTAGAAACTAAAGATACAGAAATGATATTACAAGTTGCGTTGGGTACAAAAAAGCAATTACGCAAAACCAAAACATGTCCATCTGACATTCCCAGGTGATAGTCCCCCACGGCTTTAGCATCCATGCTAGCTCCGTTCGCAACTTTGAGGGTCATGTCACCTGCCTTCAAAACACTACGGTTTCTCAACGCCTGCAAAGAATTACAGATATGAGATCCTGATTCGGTATCCAATACCCAGGAAGTAGAGTTTATTGAAAGACAGTTTTCAATAACATACACACCTGAAGCTGAAGCTGCAACCTGCTTCAATTCCTGTGTTCTGGCCTTCCAGGCCCTGCAATCATTCTTCCAGTGTCCTTTCTTATGACAATAGAAGCATTCTTCCTTATCCACAAGCTTCCCCGCTATCTTTGTTGCTTTTCCTTTTCCCTTCGTATCCACTTTACTAACACCGCCCCTTGGTTTGGCGGGGGCCTTCTTCTTCTTTCCCTTGGCTTTCGCCTTGGACCTAGAAGAAGATGATCCTCCTACAAACAAAGTGGATGTATCCCTACCTTTCTGTAGGGTGCCCTCTGCGCTCCTCAGCATGTTGAGGAGCTCTGATAGTTCAACCTCTTTTTCTTGTAGGTTGAAGTTCAGTATAAACTGGGCGTAAGTGGAAGGAAGGGACTGGAGAACTATATCCGTATATAGCTCACTCTCCAATGTGATCCCTAGGTCAGCGAGCTCCTCAATGAAGCCGATCATCTTTAGCACGTGCTCGGCTACTGATGATCCGACGGCCATTCTTGTCGAAAATAACTTTTTCGACGCTTCGTATCTTGCGATACGTGATTGCTCTCCATACAGTTCTTTTGTATGGAGCAATATGGACTCCATGTCCATATTCTCATGCCTCCTCTGATGTTCGTTGTCCATCGAGGCAAGCAGGAGGCATTTGGCCTTCGCGCTATCAATCTCCCAAGTCTTGCGGATTTCCTTATCCGCGACACTGGAAGTTGGACCAGGGACAGGGGGAGCTTTGGTGGTAAGAAGATACCCCAGCTTGTCATAAGTGATTGCTATCTTGACATTCCTGAGCCAATCTTTGTAGTTTGGCCCTGTCAGTTTGTTTTTATCTAGGAGTAACTTAAGTCCAGTCATGTTGATTGGTCGCTGCAATTAGGAGAGAGAAGAAGAAACACTCAGCATGATGCTCTTGCAAGTTTAGAGTGGTTTTTAGTTTGTCTAAACAGGATGGCTCCCACTGTTTCTCGAATCTCTCCTCAAACCATAAAGGAAGAATTAGTCAGGATCAATCCCACCGTACAATACTTGCTTAACCGTTCAGCCAGGCCGGTGTCGGTACTTCGAGGGAGGTTTTCCAACGCTTTCGCGAAGTTCCTTAATTAAAGAACCTCTTTTCCCTGGGGGCGTAGCCCCGCTAACACCTTTCTAGGCACCTACTAGGTTTATAGCATTGATCGTTAAGTGAGAAATTTCCCGAGGAGTAGCATATACTCACAGTAGGATCGGGATCCAAATATCATTGCGTGACGAAACTGAAGGAATCCTACCAGAATCATCACACTCCAAATGGTATGCAAATCTAGCAAGTTTCAGTACTTATGAAACTCCCGATGTGGATTTTTGCCCCATGCTCTTATGACCTTGACTTTGGCCAACAAATCATAAGTCACATGTCAAGTTCTGCCCGTCGTTCTCCAGGTTAATTTGAATCCACCCGCACCTACCCTTGACTTTGGCCAACAAGGCAGTACGACTGTTCCAAACCAACGCATCTATCTATGCTGCACATGAATACCCAATAGCTACCAATCACTGTGCCTTGACTTTGGCCAACAAACACAGCTTGAATACTATTGACTATTCATGTGAAACGACGGAGGGCTACGGATGGTTTTGGCAAAACCGTGAACGTAGTGAACTTGATTTGGTCGATGGAACGAGATAGCTTTTAAAAGGAGTGGCTCAAGCTCCGCATTTAAAAGTTGTTTTGAAAAGAACCGAGTGGTTTTTCGAGAGTGTTCCAACGACTTTAACTTGGTTTATTATCTTGCATTAGTTCTTTTAATGCGTGATATTCTTGCATTAGTTCTTTTAATGCGTCCCATCATTTAATCCTACCATTGCAGAAAACAACCAAAATATGACGTACGCTTATGCCATTCGCATTCGCCACGGGGCCCCGTCATTACCCGTTAGGTTACTTAACTAACGACAGAGCGGGGGCTGGGCTAGCGCGTCTGTAAAACATAAGCAACGCCTAAATAATATCATATATAGATATACTGCAATGATAAACATTTCAGATCACAGATAAATACATTGGATATACTAGCAATCTGTAATTTGTACGAGCCTGTAACAAAAACAGATAACACGGTCGCGGTGAATAGCCAAAACCCCACCCAAGACCCCTACGGGTGCGGCAAACTACCCGCCAAGTACCCGAAGCGTAGCAACCTCCCTCATCTCCATGAGTAGGCCACTCGACACTTCGGCATACCCGGTAGTTTGTGCACCCCTCCATGGGTCTATCCTAGGAGCAAAAACAGTAAAAAGAAATTATACAATGACGGCTACAACCCCGACCCGGTTGTGCGGCCATACAAATAATTATTACATCAATTTACAAATTTACATGAATTGCAAGAAAAGAAAACTCTCGTCTCACAACCCCCGGCTATTCACCCGCGACAATCCAACATATTTATATACACATTCCAGCACATTACAGATCATGTATAACCCCGACCAATCGACTTATAGCGATTAGCCGACGTTCAATACATGCAAGCATTACAGATATAACCATCATAGTCAAAGTGCAGTGAAGTTCGGGAAAAATACGGAATTATAGGACCCCAAAAGGAAATTTCTTTTCTGGAAAATCTGGGCACATATAATACATTCCAAAAATCCCAAAACCAACACAGACACACACTGCACGAAAAACGATGCAGAGAAGACGACAAACCACGGCGCTTCCGCGGCAAATGCCTACCTCATGCGGCGGAAGCGCGGCGGTTTGAACGAATTAGGGCAACGTTTTTCTTGGGTGTTCACACAAAACCCTGAGCCGAATTTAGGAGTATAAAGTTTTTCAATTTGACGAGAAAAAATTTCAACAGAAACTCAGGTTTTGTAAAAGTTAGGTTTTTGGATTTTTTTTCCGGTTCCGAACTTCGTTACACTTTACTACCAAGCTAGTTTAAGTTTAGTTAGGCTCTGATACCACTGTAAGTCCACGTTGCGACCCCCGGTTCTTACGGGGAGGCGGAAACGGTATAAAATCAAAATTTTAACGCAAGAGGCAACATGGACTAAGCTAGGTCGGGATCTTTACCTAAACTAAAACTAGCATACTAAGCTAAAGATATTTAGCTACTCAGATAGAGATGGTTATACCTAGCTTGTCTTGAACTCCTTCTCTTCAAGCTCCGGTGGTGATCCGATGGCTCCTTCTCGTCGTCTCCGTACGCCGAAGATAGATCCACTTGAAAGCTCCAACCTTTAGCTCCTTCTTCGGTCTTTGAAGAAACTAGTTCACTTGGTTTGCTAAACCTAGTGAACTAGAATGAGTAGAGAGGAAATAGAATGGGATTTTATCTATGGTTCTTGATTCTCAACTCATGAGACAAGAGAACCATAGATCAAGAGAGGGAGCAAGAGGTTGAGGGTGAGAGCAAGAGGAGAGCTCAAGAACAAGAGAGAGAATGAGCAAGAAAGAATGAGCAACTCTTTTGTCTTTCACCCTCTCATAATCCAAAGTGATCATAACTCATCATATCAAAAAAGTTTTATGTGATGGTTTGAAGCAACCATAAGCTTATCATGTCATGCACTCATTTTACTCAAATGAACAAGCAAGTAAAAGTCTTTGGCATGAAATGATAACCATGGTTATCATGATGGTCAACTAGTCAAGCCTAGTCAACCGGTCAACAAGTCAACAAAAGTCAACAAGTCAACAAAGTCAACAAGTCAACAAAAGTCAACAAGTTAACAACCATATCACCATAATACTTAATTAATATAATAGTTAATCACATATCATATTCTCATTAGGGTTGAGCATAAAGTCAAATAGTCAACGGTCAACTGTCAACAACCCTAATGAGAATCCGCAGCCTCTGCCTCCCTGTCAACTGTGCATACACACCCGCATCCGCGTTCCGAGGAACACGAGTGCAAACTGGATAAATCCAATCCCATAAGGTACACTAGGATCTGGCTTAAACCAAAGCCCGCTAGTGTAAACTGTCCGGACACTGTACGTGCACAAGTGCACGGATGTGACCGAACCCTGTCGCAAAACCATGCGACCTGTCGCAATACCATGCGACCTCTACTCTTTTGCCTAAAGGCGAAAAGCTTTCTGTGTGGGACTCTAAAGACTCGACACTACGCTGGCAGTGGGTTTAACCGCAGACCGCAAGCGGCACTAGCTGTGCGTAACGGTCCCCAGGTAGTGCCGACAAGAAGACCGACGAGGCGAAACCCATCTGAACTCCTACTGAGCCTGAGTGTGACATTCTCCGTACAGTCCGGTCTGTTCGTCTGATACATCGCATGGCGGGCCTAGGGGGCGGTAAACGTCAGTCCCCCAATAGCGGTACAAGTCGTGCCGGAGTGAAGCCCAATACACCCTGAGATAACACTGGAAACCTACCAGTATATCTCGTTTGCCCTGGCCAGGGACTACTCGTGTAATGGCTCTCCTAGACATAGCGCGATGTCAACCCCCAATACCGGGAGAGACGAATCCTGTCTAACCGTCACTGCCTCCAAGTGCTTCGGGACTGCACCCAACCACCACCTGCTTGCACGACTCCTTTGAGCCGTGGTAGGGTAGTGATCAAAGTACAGTGGGAACACACCCGAGGCGAAGTGACAGTGTCAAGTCAGCGGACTAAGCTGTACTCATGTCACCTGGGAACTGATAACTGACGATAGGTATAATACCAACTAGTCAGTTCCCGACGAGTCCTGTCCAGTGTACCCGTAACCTAACGAGCACCCGCATACTATCTCAAGTACGACGTACTGACGGCTGTGGGACAGACCGTCTCCCACACTGGGATGAGAAGCGCATGCGCTGGTCTACTCCGGAGTATCGATGCCCTGTCTCGATAGTCCTGCGACCAGGGACCTGCATAAGGATGTGCTTATAGATTACCCAGCCCCACTAGTGTGACGGCCATCACATCGCTGGTAATCAAGCAAAGATCCTAAGGGCTCTACTAATGTGTATAGGCGATATACTAAAATAAACACATGTACACATTGAAGTAGAAACAAACCAAGTAGCATACTACTATTTTGAGCAAGATTGTATATACAAGGTGAATATCCCAAGCATCCATTAAGTAATATACAAACCAGTATGATACAGTAATGGCCTCTAGGGCATATACACTAACAAACTGGGCGTAAGTGGATGGAAGGGACTGGAGAATTATATCCGTATAGAGTTCACTGTCCAACGTGGTCCCAAGTTCCGCGAGCTCCTCAGTGTAGCCAATCATCTTAAGCACGTGGTCCGCTACCGATGATCCGACGGCCAACTTTGTCGAAAATAACTTCTTCGACACTTCGTATCTTGCGATACGAGACTGCTCTCCATACAGTTCTTTTGTATGAAGAAATATGGATTCCAAATCCATATTCTCGTGCCTCCTCTGATGGTCGTTGTCCATCGAGGCAAGTACGAGGCATCTGGCCTTCGCGCTGTCAATCTCCCAAGTCTTACGGATTTCCTTATCCGCGACGCTGGAGGTGGGACCTGGGACGGGGGGAGCTTTGCTGGTAAGAAGATACCCCAGCTTGTCGTAAGAGATTGCCAACTTGACATTCCTGAGCCAATCTTTGTAGTTTGGCCCTGTCAATATGTTTTTATCTAGAAGTAACTTAAGTCCAGTCATTTCGATTTGGTCGCTGCAGGGGGGGAGAGAAGAAACACTTTAGCACGATGCTCTTGCAAGTTTAGAATGGTTTTTAATTTGTCTAAACAGGATGGCTCCTACTGTCTCTCGAATCCCTCCTCAAACCATAAAGGAAGAATTAGTCAGGATCAATCCCACCGCACAATACTTGCTTAACCGTTCAGCCAGGCCAGTGTCGGTACTTCGAGGGAGGTTTTCCAACGCTTTCGCGAAGTTTCTTAATTAAATAACCTCTTTTCCCTGGGGGCGTAGCCCCGCTAACACCTTTCTAGGCACCTACTAGGTTTATAGCATTGATCGTTTAGTGAGAAATTTTCCGAGGAGCGGCATATACTCACAGTAGGATCGGGATCCAAATATCATCGTGTGACGAAACTGAAGGAATCCTACCAGAATCACCACACTCCAAATGGTATGCAAATCTAGCAAGTTTCAGTACTTATGAAACTCCCGATGTGGATTTTTTGCCCCATGCTCTTATGACCTTGACGAAGGTCAACAAATCATAAGTCACATGTCAAGTTCTGCCCGTCATTATCCAGGTTAATTTGAACCCACCCGTATATATACCCTTGACGAAGGTCAACAAGGCAGTACGACTGTCCCAAACCAACGCATCTATCTATGCTACATATGAACACCCAACAGCTACCAATCTCTATGTCTTGACGAAGGTCAACAAACATAGCTTGAATACTATTGAACATTCATACGAAACGACGGAGGGCTACGAATGGTTTTGGCGAAACCGTGAACGTAGTGAACTTGATATAATCGATGGAACGAGAAAGCTTTTAGAAGGAGTGGCTCAAGCTCTTCATTTAAAAGTTAGTTTTGAAAAGAACCGAGTGGTTTTTCGAAAGAGTTCCAACGATTTTAACTTGGTTTATTATCTTGCATTAGTTCTTTTAATGCGTGATATTCTTGCATTAGTACTTTTAATGCGTCCCATCATTTAATTCCTACCATTGCAGAAAACAACCAAAATATGACGTACGCTTATGCCATTGGCATTCGCCACGGGGTCCCGTCATCACTCGTTAGGTTACTTAACTAACGACAGAGCGGGGGCTGGGCTAGCGCGGCTGTAAAACATAAGCAACGCCTAAATAGAAAGCAATGATAGACATTACAGATCACAGATGAATACATTGGATATACTAGCAATCCGCAATCCTTTCGAGCCTGGAACGAAAAGCGGATAACACGGTCGCGGTGAATAGCTAAATACCCCACCCAAGACCCCTACGGGTGCGGCAAACTACCCGCCAAGTATCCCGCAGTTTGTGCACCCCTCCATGGGTCTATCCTAGGAGCAAAACAGTAAAAAGAATTATACAATGACGGCTACAACCCCGACCCGGTTGTGCGGCCAAACAAATAATAATTATTACATCAATTTACATTTACAATGAATGAAAGAAAAACAAAAGCTCATCTCACATCCACCCCGGCTATTCACCCGCGACAGTCCAACATATTCATATACACATTCCAATGTCAAACACAGATCATGTATAACCCCGACTAATCGTCTTATAGCGATTAGCCGACGTTCAATACATGCAAGCATCACAGATATAACCATCATAGTCAAAGTGCAGTGAAGTTCGGAAAAAAAATACGGAATTATAGGACCCCAAAAGTGAATTTCAGTTCTGGAAAATCTGGGCACATATAATATATTTTAAAAATCCCAAAACCAACACAGACACACACTGCATGAAAAACGATCCACAGAAGACGACAAACCGCGGCGCTTCCGCAGCACATGCCTACCTCGTGCGGCGGAAGCGCGGCGGTTTGAACGAATCACTGCATCGTTTTTCTTGGGTGTTCACACAAAACCCTGAGCCGAATTTACAAGTATAAAGTATTTCATTTAGAGCAGAAAAAATTTCAACAGAAACTTAGGGTTTTGTTTTTCCGGTTTTGTGATTTTTTTCGGTTCCGAACTTCGTTACACTTCACTACCAAGCTAGTTTAAGTTTAGTTAGGCTCTGATACCACTGTAAGTCCACGTTGCGGCCCCCGGTTCTTACGGGGAGGCGGAAACGGTATAAAAATCAAATTTTTAGCGCAAGGGGCAACATGGACTAAGCAAAGTCGGGATCTTTAACTAAACTAAAACTAGCATACTTGCTAAAGAGATTTAGCTACTCGGATGAAGATGGTTATACCTAAACTTGAACTCCTTTTTCTTCAAACTTTGTAGAGGTTGATGGTTCTCTTTTTGTCGCCTTCTTCCGTCGAAGATGGATCCACCTCGAAGGTTCGACCTTTGGGCTCTTCCTCGATCTTTGAGTGAACTAGGGTTTCCGTCTTGCTAAACCTTGAACCTAGAATGAGTAGAGAGTGACTAGGGGTTGCTTTTCTTTCTAAAGAGAAGGATTCTCAACACATGAGAGGGGTTCTCTTTTGCTAGAGGAAGAAGAAGATGAAGTGAGGAGAGAGAGTTGTTATGATAGAATGAGCTATCCTTTTTCTTTCTTGCAACCATAATGCAAAAGAAAAAGAATTATCAATAATAATAATAATGAAAATGAAAAGGTTGATGGAAAGTTTTAGAATGACCATTATCATTTCAAACATTAAATGAATTTGCTAGAATCAAAGAGCATCTTTCTTTTGTAATGATGATGGTCAAAACTTCAACCATGGTCAACAAGTCAACCATGGTCAACAAGTCAACAAAAACCAACCATGACACAATTTCATTTTATTATATATTATTAATTGATATAATACAAATCCATTAGGGTTTGGAAAAAGACGACTGTCAACTGTGCATACGCACCCGTTCCGAAACCCTAATGAAAGTCATCTTCCTCTTCCTCAAATAACCGTGCATACACACCTGCATCCTTGTTCCGAGGAACATGAATACTGAGATAAAAGCAACCCCAAAAACATATACCAGTATCTGACTCAAACCAGAGCCAGCCAGTAATATCCGTCCGGACTCTAAACGTGCACAAGTGCGCGGATGAGAACGAACCCTGTCGCAAAACCATGCGACCTCTACTCTGTTTTGCCCAGAGGCGAATACCCTCTGTGTGGGACTCTAAAGACTCGACACTGCGCTGGCAGTGGGTTTAACCACAGACCGCAAGCGGCACTAGCTGTGCGTAACGGTCCCCAGGTAGATGTCGACAAGAAGGCTGACGAGGTGAAACCCCATCTGAACTCCTACTGAGTCTGAATGTGACAGTCTCCGTACAGTCCGGTCTGTTCGTCTGATACATCGCATGTCGGGCCTAGGGGACGGTAAAACGTCAGTCCCCCAATAGCGGTACAAGTCGTGTTGGAGTGAAGCCCAAAACACCCTGAGATAACACTGGAAACCTACCAGTATATCTCGCTTGCCCTGGCCAGGGACTACTCGTGTAATGGCTCTCCTAGACACAGCGCGATGTCAACCCCCAATACCGGGAGAGACGAATCCTGTCTAACCGTCACTGCCTCCAAGTGCTTCGGGACTGCACCCAACCACCACCTGTTTGCACGACTCCTTTGAGCCGTGGTAGGGTAGTGATCAAAGTGCAGTGGGAACACACTCGAGGCGAAGTGCCAGTGTCAAGTCAGCGGACTAAGCTGTACTCATGTCACCTGGGAACTGATAACTGACGATAGGTATAGTACCAACCTGTCAGTTCCCGACGAGTCCTGTCCAGTGTACTCGTAACCTAACGAGCACCCGTATACTATCTCCAGTACGACGTACTGATGGCTGTGGGACAGACCATCTCCCACACTGGGATGAGAAGCGCATACGCTAGTCTACTCCGGAGTATCGATGCCCTGTCTCGATAGTCCTGCCACTAGGGACCTGTATAAGGATGTGCTTATAGATTACCCAGCCCCCACTAGTGTGACTGCCATCACAACGCTGGTAATCAAGCAAAGATCCTAAGGGCTCCACTAATGCGTATAAGTGATATACTGAAATAAACACAAGTACACATTGAAGTAGAAACAAACCAAGTAGCATACTACTATATTGAGCAAGATTGTTTATACAAGGTGAATATCCCAAGCTTCCATCAAGTAATATACAAACTAGTATGATACAGTAATGGCCTCTAAGGCATATACACTAACATCCGCTGCTCCCACTGACTACGACAATCCTCTGGCAGAGTCATATACACGTACGCTTCTAAAGCTAGTTTAGAACGACGCAATACTCATCCTCCTGCCGGGTCTCACAGTCTGGAACAACAGCAATGGCAAGTCTGGGTAAACAAGAACCTCCCTGCCACCGTCCTTGAGCATACCGAAGTACCTCTCGGGTGCCTGAGGTTACCCACCATATCTGCGGAGTGGCCAATGGAATGTCAAACCAGATTGAATGTTTAGGTTCTTATTAAATCTTCAGTAATCGTTTGTGGTTCTGGAATCACTTCCAGTTCTACCATACTCCCATTACTGTTTTCTGAAAAAATCCATTTTTAATTAAAACTGTGGCGAGTTAAGAACAATATCACTATTGATCTTCCAGATGGTAGAAAATCAACCCTCGTCATAGCCCGGGTCAACCCACAAACAGCCATTACAGAAACGTGCCTTGAGTTATCCGGAGTCTGGTTTTAAGTATAAGCCGGACAACTCCCCGTATCTTAACAACGTTAAGATATGAACTGTTCTATATCCAATATAGAAACAGAGGCACTGATTTAATTGAACCAGATTCAAATCATGCAGCTGTCTCCAGTGCATGTCAACTAAATGGAAGGAGGCCGATCAGCGTTACTTAACTTAGGAATACTTCCAATTATGAGTAACTTGAAAGAGAAGCAGTTCTCTTAATCATTACTATCAACTGAATACCTTACACAAGTATCTACATCTTCGATCACCTTGAAGAATCCCGATACTTGCAATATCTAGTTCTCTACTTTATTCTTATACCAATAACTTCTCAAAACTCAGACCCTGTGTTTCTATGAAACAACTGTCTAAGAACTAGAGAAGTCATAAGTAAACAGAATATAGTACGAGGACCATCCCCTCTGTCCTAATGGACACTGGACAACATACAATACTCTGTATAAGTCCCTTGAGTCTAATAACTCATTCACTGTGTGTTGTAGGTTGAAAACTGTACTTATGGTTAAGAAGAATTACACCGTTGTTCAAGGCTCCTTACCTAACCATCCACTGATATAGGTAAATGTCATAGACATAATTTCAAAAAGATATATCTCACTCTATAAAAATAGACGTACAGATATATCAATTTGAAATTGGTGCATAACAACGGATATTCAAAACCAAATATTTGCCGTCCGAAAAACAACCCAGGTGACTTCCTCAAATATCACCAATTACAACGAATTCCGATATAATGAGGATGATCACCTAATTCCCAATAACTTACTCCCACTCATCATCTGTAAAACCATACAGATGTGAGAATCAAACCTAGTAAATACATACCCTGGAGCAAGTGTCTAATCGGGAAATTAGTTTTCTTTTAACAGTACACAGTGGAACTGAAACATTGAAATGTTTCGATGAGGTATCCTGGTATTCCTAGTAATGCCTCTTCCATTATCCAGATTCACAACTATAACCGTATAATTCTTTGCCACCTCTCCAAATCCCTTTATATGTCTTTAGTCATTACCTTCTGCACACCCCTTTGGGCCAAATGGTTTTCTTCCTTCCCTACCGTTCGGCACCAGCCTATGGTTTGGAAGAAGACTATCCAATAAGCATAATGGGTGTACTGTCCTAATCCTAGGAGCACTCGCAATGCGAGAGAAGGTGAAGATAAAAGACAACCGAATAAACCTTATTCCTATTTCTCCTGAACCAGGATCCATCCCCGAACTGGAACAAGTTCCTTTCGAGTTCGTATATAATCATACGATGGATTATCCAATAAACTTGGGATCTTCGTAGTGATACGGAGTGTCCTGGAGAAATACAAAGATGATTTAGGATCGGCGAAGAAATATTTGGTTTGGTCGTGAATAGCAGTCGCAATTTACTTTGCCCTCTTACTAATCCCTTTCTTTGTCTTTACTTAAAACCTTCTGTACACTGTTTAGGCTAATTGGTTTTCTTCATACCCTACTGGCCGGCACCTGCCTATGGTTTGGAAAAAGACTATCCAATTTGCGTAATAGGTGTACTATCTCCTAAACCAAGGAGTACTCGCAACCTGAGAGAAGGTAAAAGGAAAAGACAACTGAATAGTCTTATTCGTTTTCTCCAGAACCGGAAACCATCCTCGAATTCCTTCGAGTTCGTATATAACCATACGCTGGTTTTGTCCAATGGAAGTGGACGTTCGTAGTAATACGGGGTGTCCTGGAGAAAAGGGTAAAAGTAGGAGTGGCAATGAGGTCTGCAACTCTGACAATCCAAAAGCCAGTGTTAAGAAGGTTCGGTCAACTTGGTCATTGAGTCATAGTCTAGGGTCGGGTCAATGGTCGCTGCCAAAGAGAGAGAGAAAAGAAACACTCAGCGTGCACTCTAACCTAGATCAGAATGGTTATCACTTTATCTAATCTGAAAACCTCCCACTGTAACGTCAAATTCTTCCCCAAACCTGAAAGAAGAATTAGCCGGGATCACCCGAGGAGTAAACCAACTCATCAGTGGGAATCGGGATCCAACTATCATCGCATGATAACGTGACGGAATCCGCTCACGCTATCACACTCCAGAAGGTATGCGCATACCTGGCAAGTTTCAGTTCTTTTGAAACTCCCGATGTGGATTTTTGCCCCATGCTCTTATGACCTTGACTTTGACCAACATATCATAAGTCACATGTTAAGTTCTATCCGTCATTATCCAGGTTAATTTGAACCCACCCGTACAAGCCCTTGACTTTGGCCAACAAGGCTATACGATTGTCCCAAACCAACGCATCTATATATGCTGCATATGAATACCTAACAGCTACCAAACACTGTACCTTGACTTTGGCCAACATACACAACTTGAATACTATTGACTATCCATATGAAACGATGGAGGGCTACGATTGGTTTCTGGCGAAAACCTTTAACGTAATGAACTTGATATCGTTGAAGGAACTGATAGCTTTTTTTAAAAAAAATATAGTGACGAAAACCTTTTCTAAAGAGGTCACTCCCGGTGAAGGGATCTCGGCTCTTTCCCCGTTGGATGGGGTGTAGGATATTCCAACTGAATATCATGATGCAAAGAAAAAGTAATCGGCTATAGTGAAGTTATTGCCCTGACGCACACTTTTGTCCAAGGGGTCACTCCCGGTGAAGGGATCTCGGCCCTTGCCTCGTCGACTGAGGAGCAGGATATTCCAACTGAATACCACGATACAAAACAAAAGTGAACGTCCTTGCAATAACAGCTTTTTTGAAAAATGTTCCAACAACATCAGAATAGGTATGTTTATCTTGCATTGATCCGAATCAACGCAGTCCCATCAATTGATCACACCAATAAAGAACGAAAATAATGACGTACGTATATGCCATCCGCATTCGCCACTGGGTCCTGTCATCACCCGTTAGGTTAGCTAACTAACGGCAGCGCGGGGGCTGGACTAGCACGGATGAAAAACATATACAACATCTACTAGTATATATATAATATATAATTTTCGCTCAAGGCGTGATAAAATGCAGCATCACAGAAATATAACCAGCATCATAGAACAATACAGATATCTGGGATCCCCGGGTTTCATAGAGCCGCTACTGAAACCCGACGTTCCCTTGGTCGTGTGGATAGCCTGTGCAATGAAATCCTAGACCACTACGGGTGCGGCAAGTTACCCGCCAAAACCTGAAGCGAGACAGCCCCCTTCAGCGACGTGAATGGACCACCCAGCACTTCACGGAATCCGGTAACTTGGGCACCCTTCCTGGGTTAACCTGTACCCCCTACGAGTGCGGGGAATAGCCCACCAATTCTAGAGTAAAGCCCCTTCCGTCTCAACGCCATGAGATGTGGGCTCGTTGCCCTCTAGAACCCGGCTATCCGTGCACCCCTCCGCGGGGTAATCCTAGTACAGAAAGTAAAATATACATACAACGGGTACATCGACCGCAACCTGGTGGTGCCCTAAAAGAATAATACAAACAGGCAGTGACGGCAGTCCACATGTCTGTTAGTGTATATGCCCTAGAGGCCATTACTGTATCATACTAGTTTGTATATTACTTAATAGAAGCTTGGGATATTCACCTTGTATATACAATCTTGCTCAAAATAGTAGTACGCTACTAGGTTTATTTCTACTTCAATGTGTACTTGTGTTTATTTTAGTATATCACCTGTACACATTAGTGGAGCCCTTAGGATCTTTGCTTGATTACCAGCGTTGTGATGGCAGTCACACTAGTGGGGGATGGGTAATCTATAAGCACATCCTTATGCAGGTCCCTAGTCGCAGGACTATCGAGACAGGGCATCGATACTCCGGAGTAGACTAGCGCATGCGCTTCTCATCCCAGAGTGGGAGGCGGTCTGTCCCGCAGCCGTTAGTACGTCGTACTGGAGATAGTATGCGGGTGCTCGTTAGGTTACGAGTACACTGGACATGACTCGTCGGGAACTGACCGGTTGGTATTATACCTATCTTCAGTTATCAGTTCCCAGGTGACATGAGTACAGCTTAGTCCGCTGACTTGACACTATCACTTCGCCTCGAGTGTGTTCCCACTGTACTTTGATTACTACCCTACCACGGCTCAAAGGAATCGTGCAAACAGGTAGTAGTTGGGTGCAGTCCCGAAGCACTTGGAGGCAGTGACGGTTAGACAGGATTCGTCTCTCCCGACATTGGAAGTTGACATCGTGCTGTGTCTAGGAGAGCCATTACACGAGTAGTCCCTGGCCAGGGCAAGCGAGATATACTGGTAGGCTTGCAGTGCTATCTCAGGGTGTTTTGGGCTTCACTCCGACACGACTTGTACCGCTATTAGGGGACTGACGTTTACCGCCCCCTAGGCCCGCCATGCGATGTATCAGACGAACAGACCGGACTGTACGGAGATTGTCACATTCAGGCTCAGTAGGAGTTCAGATGGGTTTCACCTCGTCAGTCTTCTTGTCGGCATCTACCTGGGGACCGTTACGCACAGCTAGTGCCGTTTGCGGTCTGTGGTTAAACCCACTGCCAGCGTAGTGTCGAGTCTTTAGAGTCCCACACAGAAAGCTATTCGCCTTTAGGCAAAAGAGTAGAGGTCGCATAGTTTTGCGACAGGGTTCGGTCACATCCGTGCACTTGTGCACGTACAGTGTCCGGACAGTTAACACTAGCGGGCTTTGGTTTAAGCCAGATCCTAGTGTACGTTTTGGGATTGGTTTTATCCAGTATGTATTCGTGTTCCTCGGAACGCGGATGCGGGTGTGTATGCACAGTTGACGGAGAGACAGAGGCAGAGGATTCTTATTAGGGTTGTTGACCGTTGACTGTTGACTATTGACTTTTTGCTCAACCCTAATGAGAATATCATATATGATTAACAATAATATTAATTAAGTGTTGTGGTGACATGGTTGTTGAGGGGTTGACTTTGTTGACTTTGTTGACCGGTTGACTAGGTTGGACTAGTTGACCATCATGACGACAATGACTATCATTTCATGGCAAAGACTTTTTACTTGCTTGTTCTCTTGTGCAATATGAGTGCATGAAATGATATAGCCATTTTCACTTAAACCATTTACACAATACTTGATTACTATTTTTGTGATGATGGTTTTGGATTATGAGAGTCAAGTGAGAAAAGTCTTTCTGATTCTAGCATTTTCATTCTCTCTCTTGTGTTCTTGAGCTCTCATCTCCTTCCTCTTGCTCTCCCTCTCTTTAGTCTATGGTTCACTTGTCTCATGTGTTGAGAACCAAGAACCATAGAGAAAATCCCAACACACTCTCCTCTACTCACTCTAGTTCACAAGGTTTAGCAAACCGAGTGAACTAGTTTCTTCAAAGACCGAAGAAGAAGCCAAAGGTAGAAGCTTTCAGGTGGATCGATCTTCGGCGCAAGGAGACGACGGGGTGAAGCCGATCCGGACAACCATCGAGGCTTGAAGACGAAGGAGTTCAAGAAAGAAAGGTATAACCCCCTTACCGAGTAGTTAACAACTCCTAGTTAGGTTGTTAGTTAGATGTTTAACAAAGATCCGGTTTTGAGTCCATGTTACCACCTCTAGAAAATTATTTTTCACCAAATTCCGCATGCCCGAAAGTACTGGGAGAGGTAGCATGGACTTACAGCAGTATCAGAGCCTAGTTAAACTCTATCTAACATGTTAGCATTGTATCTAGAAATTCGATCGGAGAAAAAGTCCCGAAATAAACCCGAAATTCAAACTTTCTGTCGATTTTTAAAGTGCTGCAAAAATTATTTGAGATATACCAAAAATCGACTCAGGGTTTTTAGAAGAAACTGCAAAAATTCGACCCACTGAATCGATCAACACGCCGCGTTTCCCGCCGCGGAACCGCGGCCGAGTTGACTCGGTCGTGGGGTTTTATTTTTGCAGTTTGTTCATAGGGGTATTTTGGGATTTTTGGAATATGTATTTTCTGCCAAGATTTTCCAGAACAAAAATTTTGTGTTTGGGGCCTGAAAAACCGTATTTTGATCGAATTTCTTATGACTTAAGCTGACGGGTTTTTCTGTGATGTGATATTTGTATTGAACGTCTGCTAATCGCTATATGTCGATTAGTGGGGGTTATACAAATCTGTGATATGTAATGTTATTGGAATGTGTATATGAATTCATTGGATTGTCGCGGGTGAATAGCCGGGGGTTGTGAGACGAGAGTTTTCTTTTCTTTCAATTCATGTAAATTTGTAAATTGATGTAATAATTATTTGTATGGCCGCACAACCGGGTCGGGGTTGTAGCCGTCATTGTATAATTTCTTTTTACTATTTTTGCTCCTAGGATAGACCCATGGAGGGGGTGCACAAACTACCAGGTATGCCGAAGTGCCGAGTGGCCTACTCACGGAGTTGAGGGAGGTTGCTTCGCTTCGGGTACTTGGCGGGTAGTTTGCCGCACCCGTAGGGGTCTTGGGTGGGGTATTGGCTATTCACCGCGACCGTGTAATCTGCTTTTCGTTACAGGCTCGTACGAATTGCGGGTTCTTAGTATATCCAATGTGTTCATCTGTGATCTGAAATGGCTATCATTGCAGTATATCTATATATGATATTATTTAGGTGTTGCTTATGTTTTACAGTCGCGCTAGCCCAGCCCCCGCTCTGTCGTTAGTTAAGTAACCTAACGGGTAATGACGGGGCCCCGTGGCGAATGCGAATGGCATAAGCGTACGTCATATTTTGGTTGTTTTCTGCAATGGTAGGATTAAATGATGGGACGCATTAAAAGAACTAATGCAAGAATATCACGCATTAAAAGAACTAATGCAAGAAAAATAAACCAAGTAAAAGTCGTTGGAACACTTTCGAAAAACCACTCGGTTCTTTTCAAAACTAACTTTTAAATGCGGAGCTTGAGCCACTCCTTTTAAAAGCTATCTCGTTCCATCAATTATATCAAGTTCACTACGTTCACGGTTTAGCCAAAACCATTCGTAGCCCTCCGTCGTTTCACATGGATGGTCAATAGTATTCAAGCTATGTATGTTGGCCAAAGTCAAAACATAGTGATTGGTAGCTATTGGGTATTCATGTGTAGCATAGATAGATGCGTTGGTTTGGGACAGTCGTACTGCCATTTTGGCCAAAGTCAAGGGTAGGTACGGGTGGATCCAAATTAACCTGGAGAATGACGGGTAGAACTTGACATGTGACTTATGATATTTTGGACAAAGTCAAGGTCATAAGAGCATGGGGCAAAAATCCACATCGGGAGTTTCAAAAGAACTGAAACTTGCTAGTGTTGCATACCATTTGGAGTGTGATGATTCTGGGAGGATTCCTTCAGTTTCGTCACACGATGATATTTGGATCCCGATCCTACTGTGAGTATATGCTACTCCTCGGGAAATTTCTCACTTAACGATCAATGCTATAAACCAAGTAGGTGTCTAGAAAGGTGTTAGCGGGGCTACGCCCCCAGGGAAAAGAGGTTATTTAATTAAGGAACTTCGCGAAAGCGTTGGAAAACCTCCCTCGAAGTACCGACACTGGCCTGGCTGAACGGTTAAGCAAGTATTGTACGGTGAGATTGATCCTGACTAATTCTTCGTTTTTGGTTTGAGGAGGGATTCGAGAAACAGTGGGAGACATCCTGTTTAGACAAACTAAAAACCATTCTAAACTTGCAAGAGCATCGTGCTAAGTGTTTCTTCTCTCTCTCCTAATTGCAGCGTCCAATCGACATGACTGGACTTAAGTTACTTCTAGATAAAAACATACTGACAGGGCCAAACTACAAAGATTGGCTCAGGAATGTCAAGATGGCAATCACTTACGACAAGCTGGGGTATCTTCTTACCACCAAAGCTCCCCCCGTCCCAGGTCCCAAAACCAGCGTCGCGGATAAGGAAATCCGTAAGACCTGGGAAATCGATTGCGCGAAGGCCAAGTGCCTCGTGCTTGCCTCTATGGACAACGAACATCAGAGGAGGCACGAGAATATGGACCTCGAATCCATATTTCTCCATACAAAAGAACTGTATGGAGAGCAGTCTCGTATCGCAAGATACGAAGTGTCGAAGAAGTTATTTTCGGCAAGGTTGGCCGTCGGATCATCGGTAGCGGAACACGTGCTTAAGATGATCGGCTACATAGAAGAGCTCGCGGACCTTGGGACCACGTTGGAGAATGAGCTCTATACGGACTTGATTCTCCAGTCCCTTCCTTCCACTTACGTCCAGTTTATCCTGAACTTCAACTTACAAGAAAAGGAAGTTGAACTTTCAGAACTCCTCAACATGCTGAGGAGCGCAGAGGGCACCCTACAGAAAGGTAGGGAAACATCCACTTTGTTTGTAGGAGGATCTTCCTCTTCTAGGTCCAAGGAGAAAGCCAAGGGAAAGAAGAAGAAAGCCCCCGCCAAACCAAGGGGCGGTGTTAGTAAAGTGGATACAAAAGGAAAGGCAAAAGCAACAAAGGAAGTGGGAAAGCTTGTGGATAAGGAAGAATGCTTCTATTGTCATAAGAAGGGACACTGGAAGAATGATTGCAGGGCTTGGAAAGCTAGAACACAGGATCTGAAGCAGGTTGCGGCTTCAGCTTCAGGTGTGTATGTTATTGAAAACTGTCTTTCAATAAACTCTACTTCCTGGGTATTGGATACCGGATCAGGATCTCATATCTGTAATTCTTTGCAGGTGTTGAGAAACCGTAGGGTTTTGAAGGCAGGTGACATGACCCTCAAAGTTGCAAACGGAGCTAGCATGGATGCTAAGGCCGTGGGGGACTATCACCTGGGGTTGTCAGATGGACACGTTTTGGTTTTGCGTAATTGTTATTTTGTACCCAACGCAACTTGTAATATCATTTCTGTATCTTTGACTTCTAAAGAAGGTTATGAATTTGCGTTTGTAAGTAATGTTGTAAACATTCACCTTAATCAAGTTCTGATTGGGTCAGGTACATTAAGCAATGGTATATACGTATTAAACCCACCACAGATTTTCAATGTCCAGAATACACACAAAAGAAAGTCTCCAGGAATCAATCAGACTTTCTTATGGCATTGTAGACTGGGTCACATCAATGAGAGAAGGTTGACGCAGTTACATACAGAAGGATATTTGAATCCGTTCGAATATCAATCGTATGCCACTTGTCAATCCTGTCTCAAAAGGAAAGATGACAAAGACTCCGTTTACTGGACACGGAGTAAGGGCGAGCGAGCTCTTAGGGCTCGTACACAGCGACATGTGCGGTCCAATGTTTGCGCGAAGCGGTTATTCTTACTTCATTACTTTTACGGATGACTTTTCAATGTACGGTTATGTCTTATTAATGAAACATAAGTCCGAAGCCTTTGGAAAATTCCAGGAATATAAGAATGAAGTAGAAAAACAAACCGGCAAAAGTATCAAGATTCTAAGATCGGATCGAGGTGGAGAATACTTAAGTGCCGAGTTCCTGGACTATTTAAAAGAGAACGGAATTCTCTATCAGTTTACTCCTCCATACACTCCGCAACAAAACGGTGTATCGGAGAGACGGAACCGAACCCTATTGGATATGGTACGGTCCATGATGAGTAACGCTGAGTTACCGCGATCATTCTGGGGGTATGCGCTAGAATCAGCTGCATACCTTTTGAACCGAGTTCCCACTAAGACTGTTCCTACTACACCATATGAGATGTGGTGTGGGAAGAGACCCTATCTTAATCACATTAAGACATGGGGAAGTCCAGCTTTTGTCAAAAAGCAGCATGCGGAAAAGCTCGAGGCACGCTCAGTACAGTGCAAGTTCGTGGGATATCCAAAGAACTCCAAGGGATATTTCTTCTATTGCGAAGAGGAACAAAAGGTTTTTGTTTCTCGCATGCCCACTTTCTAGAACACCAGTTCTTAGAAAAGGAAATTAGTGGGAGCGCAGTAGAACTGGAAGAAATTCCAGAACCATGAGCTATTACTGAAAGCTTAGTGGAACCAGAGGGTTCAAAAGAACAAGACATTCCTACGCCGCTCCGCAGGAGTAGTAGGCAGTCTCATCCGCCCGATAGATACTACGGTTTTCTCATAGACGGGGATAGAGAGGATTGCATTATAGATTATGATGAGCCTACTAGCTTCCAGCAGGCCGTTCAGAGCGTTGACTCGGTAAAATGGCTGGATGCAATGCGGACCGAAATGGAGTCCATGTACACCAACAAAGTATGGACGTTGGACATTGCTCCAGACGGGGTAAAACCCGTAGGATGCGAGTGGATCTTCAAAAGGAAGATTGGTGTAGATGGACAGGTTGGGACCTATAAAGCTAGACTTGTTGCAAAGGGTTTCCGTCAAAGACCTGGCTTGGACTATGACGAAACCTTTTCTCCAGTGGCTATGCTGAAATCCATTCGGATCCTTCTTGCCATTGCTGCCTTCCACGATTATGAGATCTGGCAAATGGACGTAAAGACCGCTTTTCTAAATGGAAATTTAGAGGAGTATGTCTATATGGACCAACCAGAGGGTTTCATTCAGAGTGGGAGCAGCGGAAAGGTGTGCAAGTTGCTTAAGTCCATTTATGGACTAAAGCAGGCATCGCGGAGTTGGAACATCTGTTTTGATGAGACAGTCAAGGAATTTGGCTTTATCAAAAATCCAGATGAACCATGCATCTATAGTAGATTTGTAGCGAGAACTGTAGTATTCCTCGTTTTATACGTGGATGACATTCTCTTAATAGAAAATGACATTCCTATGCTACAATCTGTCAAGGGGTTCTTGTCACACAGGTTCTCCATGAAAGACCTGGGTGATGCCTCATACATCGTGGGGATCCGGATCTATCGTGATAGATCGAAGAGGATATTAGGACTTTCACAGTCCAGGTACATCGACACCATACTGAAAAGATTCAGTATGGAAGATTCCAAGCACGGTAACCTACCGGCTTGTCACGGGATCACCCTCTCTAAAGAGATGTCTCCCAAGACTGATTTGGAGAGGGATCGCATGTCTATTATACCCTACGCTTCTGCGGTAGGCTCTATAATGTATGCGATGTTGTGTACCAGACCAGATGTATCTTATGCACTGAGTGTGGTAAGCCGGTATCAGTCAAACCCTGGTGAGAAACACTGGATAGCGGTAAAGAACATTCTCAAGTACCTGAGAAGGACTAAGGAGATGTTCTTGGTGTATGGCGGAAAAGACCTCCAGATCGAGGCCTTTGCTGACTCCGGCTTCCAGAGTGACAAGGATGATTCCAAGTCCATGTCGGGTTTTGTCTTTACCCTCAATGGAGGGGCGGTGTGTTGGAAGAGTTCCAAACAGGAAACCGTTGCAGACTCGACGATGGAAGCGGAATACATCGCTGCATCTGATGCCGCAAAAGAAGCTGTCTGGATGAGGAAGTTCTTGAAAGAACTTCAGGTGGTTCGGTCCAATGTTGATCCAATACCTCTGTATTGCGACAACAACGGGGCTATAGCTTTAGCGAATGAACCCATGTCCCATCAGAGATCCAGACACATCTTGAGGCGGTATCACCTGATCAGGGAGATCGTGGATCGCCAGGAGATCGAGGTTCGGAGGGTTGCTTCAGAAGATAACACTGCAGATCCATTCACCAAGGCCTTGCCCCAGACTCAGTTCGAGCGGCTGATCGAGATGATAGGTCTTCGATACGCCAGTACATGGCCTTAGTGCAAGTGGGAGATTGTTAGTGTATATGCCCTAGAGGCCATTACTGTATCATACTAGTTTGTATATTACATAATGGAAGCTTAGGATATTCACCTTGTATATACAATCTTGCTCAAAATAGTAGTATGCTACTTGGTTTGTTTCTACTTCAATATGTACTTGTGTTTATTTTAGTATATCACCTGTACACATTAGTGGAGCCCTTAGGATCTTTGCTTGATTACCAGCGTTGTGATGGCAGTCACACTAGTGGGGGATGGGTAATCTATAAGCACATCCTTATGCAGGTCCCTAGTCGCAGGACTATCGAGACAGGGCATCGATACTCCGGAGTAGACTAGCGCATGCGCTTCTCATCCCAGAGTGGGAGGCGATCTGTCCCGCAGCCGTTAGTACGTCGTACTGGAGATAGTATGCGGGTGCTCGTTAGGTTACGAGTACACTGGACATGACTCGTCGGGAACTGACCGGTTGGTATTATACCTATCTTCAGTTATCAGTTCCCAGGTGACATGAGTACAGCTTAGTCCGCTGACTTGACACTATCACTTCGCCTCGAGTGTGTTCCCACTGTACTTTGATTACTACCCTACCACGGCTCAAAGGAGTCGTGCAAACAGGTAGTAGTTGGGTGCAGTCCCGAAGCACTTGGAGGCAGTGACGGTTAGACAGGATTCGTCTCTCCCGACATTGGGAGTTGACATCGTGCTGTGTCTAGGAGAGCCATTACACGAGTAGTCCCTGGCCAGGGCAAGCGAGATATACTGGTAGGCTTGCAGTGCTATCTCAGGGTGTTTTGGGCTTCACTCCGACACGACTTGTACCGTTATTAGGGGACTGACATTTACCGCCCCCTAGGCCCGCCATACGATGTATCAGACGAACAGACCGGACTGTACGGAGATTGTCACATTCAGGCTTAGTAGGAGTTCAGATGGGTTTCACCTCGTCAGTCTTCTTGTCGGCATCTACCTGGGGACCGTTACGCACAGCTAGTGCCGCTTGCGGTCTGTGGTTAAACCCACTGCCAGCGTAGTGTCGAGTCTTTAGAGTCCCACAAAGAAAGCTATTCACCTTTAGGCAAAAGAGTAGAGGTCGCATAGTTTTGCGACAGGGTTCGGTCACATCCGTGCACTTGTGCACGTACAGTGTCCGGACAGTTAACACTAGCGGGCTTTGGTTTAAGCCAGATCCTATTGTACGTTTTGGGATTGGTTTTATCCAGTATGTATTCGTGTTCCTCGGAACGCGGATGCGGGTGTGTATGCACAGTTGACGGAGAGACAGAGGCAGAGGATTCTCATTAGGGTTGTTGACTGTTGACTATTGACTTTTTGCTCAACCCTAATGAGAATATCATATATGATTAACAATAATATTAATTAAGTGTTGTGGTGACATGGTTGTTGAGGAGTTGACTTTGTTGACCGGTTGACTAGGTTGGACTAGTTGACCATCATGATGACAATGGCTATCATTTCATGGCAAAGACTTTTTACTTGCTTGTTCTCTTGTGCAATATGAGTGCATGAAATGATATAGCCATTTTGACTTAAACCATTTACACAATACTTGATTACTATTTTTGTGATGATGGTTTTGGATTATGAGAGCCAAGTGAGAAAAGTCTTTCTGATTCTAGCATTTTCATTCTCTCTCTTGTGTTCTTGAGCTCTCATCTCCTTCCTCTTGCTTTCCCTCTCTTTAGTTTATGGTTCACTTATCTTATGTGTTGAGAACCAAGAACCATAGAGAAAATCCCAACACACTCTCCTCTACTCACTCTAGTTCACAAGGTTTAGCAAACCGAGTGAACTAGTTTCTTCAAAGACCGAAGAAGAAGCCAAAGGTAGAAGCTTTCAGGTGGATCGATCTTCGGCGCTAGGAGACGACGAGGTGAAGCCGATCCGGACAACCATCGAGGCTTGAAGACGAAGGAGTTCAAGAAAGAAAGGTATAACCCCCTAACCGAGTAGTTAACAACTCCTAGTTAGGTTGTTAGTTAGATGTTTAACAAAGATCCGGTTTTGAGTCCATGTTACCACCTCTAGAAAATTGTTTTTCACCAAATTCCGCATGCCCGAAAGTACCGGGAGAGGTAGCATGGACTTACAATGTCGGACGCTCGCCCCGCAATATCAAATGTACATAAAACAAAAAAAACTGTACTAACATTGCATCCAGGCTATCCCCCATGACCGATCCGCAACAACACCGCACAATCACAGAACATCAACGTGAATGTCACGTTCGCAAATCCGTCTAACCGGGCTATAGCAGTTAGACAGGATTTACCGATCAAGTGACATTCACGGTCGCAGATATAATGTAAATACTGTGAACTAACATGTTTAAACTTTTCGATCGATCAAAAATTATCAAAGTGGGCCCCAAGCAATACTGTAGCACCCACAGAAAATCTGGACCCAAAAAGAATATCCCAAAACCCCTATTTCCAAGTATAAGACAATCTGGAAAAATTTGGTGCAGTGAGGAGCCTAAGTGGCGGCGGAACCGCGGCCCAAGCATGGCTATGGCCGCGGTTCCGCGGTGGGATGATGGATTCAGGCACCAAATTTTACCAGAATTCTTATACTTCCCTGTACATCATTCTGCAACTACCTGAAAAATTTTTGGAGCTGAAAAAATTTCGACAGAGAACACATGCATTGGAAAATACGGTTTTTGAGGATTCTTGTTCGATCGAGTTCTAAACATACTAGAGCAAGCTAGGCAAAGTTAATGGCGTGGCTCTGATACCAATGTAAGTCCGCGGCGGCGCCCCGGCCGTCGATCCGACGCCGGAAATGCGGAAACAAAAATTTTGCAAACTAGCAAACCGGCACCACCGCGCACTTTTCACCCGGATCGGGCCATTAACCTAGCTACTAGCAAACAAGAAGAGAGTAGATAAGCTATACCAAGCGATCCGTGTCCTTCGGTCTTCGTCTCCACTCCGATCTCCTACGGAATCTCCGTTCGTTACGTCCTCGTCGGAAAGGGCGCCATGTAGCCAAATACTATTACGGGCTCCCACCTCTGGACCGAGGCAACTCGGGCGTGAAGTTGGCTAGCCGACGCGTCCAAGGTTTGCTGTAGACTAATGTAGAATCATAGTCTCTTTTAGGGTAGTGAAGTTGCCATGGATGGAGAAGAGAATGAAATTTGGAGAGAGCTTGTGAACTTTGATACAAAATGAGAATGAGAATAATTTCCATACACCAAATGAAAACCTCTCTCTCATTTTCTCTCATCAAGTGGCCGGCCTCTCCTTTCCATGGTGGAGATAATGGAATCAAAATAATCCATGGAGAAAAGAAAAGATAATGCAAGAATAAAGTCACACCCACTTCTCATCTCATCAAATCACAAAACCATCACATGAAAGCAAAGAATGGACAAGAAAAGAATCTCATGATGAATAAACAATCATGAAGCCACACATATGCATGAAAGCCCTCCACAAAATGTTATTTGCAAACTTGCAAATAACCCCCTCCAACGGAAAGTCTGGCCGCGAAAGAACAAAGGAAAACCGGCCGGAACGGAATGCAAACTGGCAACTTCAGAAAACTAATCCCGTAATTAATTACCGGAAAACCCCGCTCCTGGATATACATGCCCGCATTTGTATTCCCACTGAACACAAATGCAAAGAGACAAAAACTACACTGTCTAATACTAGGATCCGGCTTAAGACAAAGCCGGCTAGTAAAAACCGTCCGATCACGATCCGTACAATACCGCACGTATCTGATCGAACCCTGCCATATCTCCATACGGCCTCTACAGCGTTTCGCCCAAAACCTGAGTAACTGAGTGTGGTGGACTCTAAAGACTCGTCAATACTATGGCTGTGGATTTAACCACTAGCACGTCAGAGGTATCAGCCATACGTGACGGGCTACCAGCTATTGACCAAAAGGGACATCGATGAGCAAACTCATCCTGACACCCTACTGAGCCAGTCAGTGACAATATCCGTACAGTCCGGTCCGTTTGTCTACGAGCATCGCATGGCGGGCCTAGGGGGTTGGTAAAAGTCAGACCCCCAAAAGCGGTACAAGTCGTGTCGGAGTGTAGCCCAGAACACCCTGAGATACTACTGGAATACCTACCAGCAAATCTCCTGCCTTGGCCAAGGACTTTTCATGTTCTGGCTCTCCTAGACACAGCGCGACCTCACCCCTAATACTGGGAGAGACGAACCCCTGCAGATCCGCTCACCGCCTCCATGTGGCTCAGGACTGTACCCAACTAAAACCTGTTTGCACGACTCCTTTGAGCCGTGGTAGGGTAGTAATCAAAGCACAGTGGGAACTCACATGAGACAAATGACGATCTCAGGTCGATGAACTAACCTGTATACATGTCACCAGGGAACTGCTATCTGACATCAGGTATAATCCCAACTAGCAGGTTCCCGGCGAGTCCTGTCCGGTGTACTCATAACCCAATGAGCACCTGTATACATCTTAGGTGAACCAACTGACACCAGTGGCTTGTGAGACCGGCCACCACCCCTCGTCGGGGTCTCGACTGTATACACTAGTCTACTCTGGAGTATCGATGCCCTGTCTCGAAACTCCCACGACTAGGGATCTTTTAAGGATGTGCTTATAGACTCCAGCTCTCACTTATATGATCGCCCTCATACTGCTGGTAGTCAAGCAAGAATCCTAGGGGCTCTATCAACGTGTAATAGCGACTCGTAAGGTCACCTAAAGCAGTACACGATGATAAAGATAAACCAGATAGCATACTATCATCTCGAGTAAGACTGTCCCAACGGCATAGGTTCTCCCTCAATCATTGCAATCACGTGCCTGTGATCCAATAATTGACTCTGAGGGCACTATATCCAACATTAATAAATTAAATTAATCCAATAACATTCTCTATATCTCCTAAGCTACCTAGATTAGAAAACTAGGTACTTTAGTTACCTCATTCCAAAGGTTATAGCTTAAACCATAGACTCTCGAGTGGATCTTCTTTGATACGAGGAGGCCAATAACCAAGCTCGATCTGTACAAACGAGGAGCTTAAGAAAAGGATAAGAAGACCCGAAGGACCTGGACACAACGGAATAAATCACTTCATAGTAGATTAGAACCTTCGTTAGTATTGCTAGTTAGGGTTTCCGATATGATCTTGGGGTTTAGGTCGATATTGCTTGCTATAAAATTATTGTTTGCTTATTTCGCCTCCCCACAAACCCTGTGGGGTGCGCAACATTGACTAACACATGGTAGGGTAGTGATCAAAGCACAGTGGGAATTCACACGAGACAAATGATGACCTCAGGTCCTAAGACTAACCTGTACTTATGTCACCTGAAAACTGCTATCTGACGATAGGTATAATACCATTTAGAGGTTCTCGGTGAGTCCGTCCAATATACTCACCCCCAGTGAGCACTTGTATACAATCTTAAGTGATTATACCAATAGTTGTGGGACCAACCACCGCCTCTTGTCAAGGTATAGAAACGTATACACAAGTCTACTCTGGAGTATCGATGCCCGATCTCGATACTCCTGCGACTTGGGACCTTTAAGGATATGCTGCCCATCTCCAATAAGTATGATCACCATCATAACGCTAGTAGTCAAGAAAAATCCTATGGACTTCATCAACACATAACCACCATATGTTATATCAAGTATAACATATGCATATGTTAAGATAAAGATAAACCATAATAGTATACTACTGTATCGAGTCTTTATCAATCTGTGCAAGTAATATAAAGCATCAATAGAAAGAAATACACATATCAATATAAAGATAACTCAAATAATATACTATATACAACTGAGCAAGATTGTCCTGTACATACATATCCCTAGAATCCTATATAATTCAGGCCTCTAGGGCATACATATCCAACAATCACCCACTTGCACTAAGGCCTGTAATTTGCGTACCGAATACCCAACGTCTGCTCTAAGGCTAGTTGTTGGCGTACCGCATACCCAACATCTCAAAAAGTCGCTCGAACCGCGCTTGAGGGAGGGCCTTGGTAAATGGATCCGTCGTGTTGTCTTTCATATCTACTCTCTGGATCTCGATCTCCCGGTGATCTACGATCTCCCTGATCAGGTGATACCGCCTTAAGATATGTCTGGACTTCTAAATGGACCGTGGTTCCTTCGCTAAAGCTTTAGACCCATTGTTATCACAATACAAAGGTATTGGATTAACAATGGACGGAACTGCCTCAAGTTCAGTATTGAACTTCTTCATCCAGACCGCTTCTTCTGCGGCATCGTTCGAAGTAATGTATTCAACCTCCATCATTGAGTCTGCGATGGTGTCTTGTTTAGAGTTCTTCTAACACACCGCCCTTCTATTGAGGGTAAACACAAAATCTGAGACATACTTTCTATCATCCTTACCACTCTAGAAGCTTAAATCGAGAAAGGACTCGACCTGAAGGTCTCCATTACCGTAAACCAAGAATATCTCTTTAGTCCTTCTTAGGTACTTGAAAATGTTCTTCATAGCTGTCCAATGATTCTCGCTTGGGTTCGACTGATACCGGCTCACCACGCTAAACGCGTATGCTATATCTGGTCTGGTACACAGTATCACATACATTATAGATCCTACCGCCGAAGCCTAGGGTATAGTGCTCATGCGAACCCTCTCCACATCAGTCTTGGGAGATATCTCTTTGGAGAGGGTGATTCCGTGCAATATGGGTATATTACCGCGCTTGAAATCTTCCATACTAAATCTCTTTAGTATGGTCTCTATATACCTGGACTGTGAAAGTCACAACCATCTCTTAGATATATCCCTATAGATCTTAACCTCAAGAATGTAGGAAGCATCACTCAGGTCCTTTGTGGGGAACTTTTGTGACAAGAACAGCTTGACCGATTGTAGCATAGGAATGTCATTTCCTATCAAAAGAATGTCATTCACGTACAAGACGAGGAATACAACAGTTCTCCCGACAATCTTCTTGTAGATACATGGTTCATATTCGTTTTTGATGAAGTCAAATTCCTTGATTGCCTCATCAAAACAGATGTTCCAGCTCCGCGACGCCTGCTTTAATCCATAAATGGATTTAAGCAACTTGCACACCTTCTCGCTGCTCCCACAGTCTACGAATCCCTCCGGCTGATCCATATAAACGCACTCTTCTAAACTTCCATTTAGAAATGACATTTTTACATCCATTTGTCAGATATCGTAGTCATGGTAGGCAGCAATAGCAAGTAGGATCCGAATGGATTTCAGTATAGCCACTGGAGAAAAGGTTTCATCATAGTTCACTCCTATTCTTTGACGAAAATATTTTGCAACAAGTCTAGCCTTATAGGTTTACACCTATCCATCTGCATCAATCTTCTTTTTGAAGATCCACTTGCATCCAACGAGTTTTACCCTAGGAGGAGCAACATCCAAAGTACAAACTTTGTTGGTGTACATGGACTCCATTTCGGATTTTATAGCATCAAGCCATTTACAGAGTCCCTACTGTTAATGGCCTGCTTATAACTAGTAGAATCATTTTCTTCCAAGATGCAATCCTCTCGATCCCCATTTATGAGAAAACCGTAGTATCTCTTGGGCGGACGAGAAATCCAACTAGATCTGCGGAGTGGTTGAGGTTCGTCCGGGATTATTGAACCTCTGGTTCCAGCAATTCTTCAGTTATAATTTGTCCTTATGGAATTTCCTCCAGTTCTACCGTGCTCCCACCAGTTTCTTTTGCAAGAAACTCCATTTCTAAGAAAACGGCATGCTCAACAACAAACACTTTCTGTTTCTCGGTGTGGTAAAACATACATCCATTCGAATACTTTGGATATCCCACAAAGTTACACAAAACTGACCGTGCCGCTAACTTTTCTGGATTCTGTTTTTTAATATAGGCCGGACAACCCCATATCTTAATACGCTTAAGACATGGTTTCTTTCCACCCATATTTCATATGGAGTCTTAGACACAGATTTGGAAGGAACCTGATTGTAAAATTTTAGAAAATATAAAATATTATTTTTGAAATTTAAATATTAAAATAATAAATTTTATGAATATTATGCAAGTATGGAAATATGTTATAGTAAAATGGTATAATTGTATTCCTTTGTTTCGGAAAATATTTGGAAATTTATATGAATTATTAATTATGAAGGCATTTATTGGATTTGGGCGTTTTATAAATTATCATACAATTATTTACATACAAGTTTATGTTAAACTTGATTAGTATTTCATTAAGTGTGCATTAAACCAAGTCTTTTTTGTTAACCATGTTTTGGGTGCCATGATACATTGAGATTTTTATTTGTAGTATGGTTTGCTTTTAAAAATAGAAATAAGAAAAGAAAATGTGAAAAGAAAAGAAAGAGAATATATGAGAAAAGGGGGGCAAGAGAGTATGGGTGTTTGAGAGAGAGAGAAGTTTCTACAACCATTTTTCTCCACTTGCTTTTCTGTAAGTCGATGTCGCGCACCACGCGGGTCCGCGGGGATGCGGAATACACAAAAAACGATTTTTTCTTTTGAGGGATTTCACAACATCGACCAAACAACCATGATCTTTCATAAACCATAACTGGATAAACTAACTACAAAGTGGTTTTAACTACTCGGTGAGAGATTATACCTCCTTGTTCAAGACCTTCGGGTCTTCTTCTCCTCTTCTTAGCTCCTAGATGGCTTGAATCTTCTTCTCCTCTTCTTAGCTCCTAGGTGGCTTGAATGGAACTCAGTCTTTAGCCTCCTTTTTGTCGAAGACGAACCACCCGAGAATCTTTGGGTCAAGCTTCAATCTATAGAGTGAGGTAACTAAGATGTCTAGTTTGCTAATCTAGACAACTTAGGAGATGCAGAAATGATTAGAGTATTTTATCTCAAGAACCCTAGGATTCACAACACATGTGAGGGTTAAGGTTTGAGGAAGAAGGAGGAGGAGAGAAAATGGAGAGAGAATGAGAAGAACACAAATGAGCTCAAGTGCTTAGAGGCAAATGAGAATGGCTAAGTCATTCAATCATCAAGCATGCAATATTTTCAATAGAAAATAAGCAACCATTCTTGAATAGTAAAGTCAAATGAATAAAATAAATGACTTAGCCATACTTCAACCATACCACAAATATCACCATTTTCCACCTCATTAATCTATTTCTAAAAATAGATAAATCTAATAATGAGGTGTCTCCTTCTAGAAGCATGTCTTGTGAAATTACAAGAATGCTCTCACCGTATATACATACCTATATTCGTACTATAAAAATACAAATACAATGAGATAATAATAATCTAATAATATAATACTAGAATCTGGTTTAAAACAAAGCCCACTAGTATTATCCGTCCGAACAACATCCGTGTTTACACGTATATGATCGGAACCCTGCCGTAAAACCATACGTCCTCTACATCATTTCGTCTGAACCAGGAAAACCCTCTGTGTGGGACTCTAAAGACTCAATAGTATGATGGCAGTGGTTTAACCACAAGTTCGTCAGCGGCACTAGCTGTACGTAACGGCTATCCAGGTATATGTCGAAAAGAAGGCCGACGAGCGAACTCATCCAAACCCCTATTGAGCCTGTCCGTGATAATCTCCGTGCAGTCCGGTCTATTCGTTTGAGATTATCGCATGCAAGGTCTAGAGCGGTGGAAAACGTCAGACCCCTAATAACCTAATAAGTCGTGTCAGTGTGGCTCAAGACCATCCGAGAATCTACTGGTCCAACTACCAGTAATTCTCAATCCTCCATTGGCAAGGGACTTATGGTGTTGACCAACTGATCACAGCGCGACATCGACTTCCTATACCGAGAAAGATGAATCCCTAATAGTCACTGACTACCTCCATATAGCTCAGGACTGTACCCAAATAAAACCTGTTTGCACGCCTCAGTAGAGCCGTGTTAGGGTAGTAATCAAAACATAGTAGAAACTCACATGAGAAAAATGATGACCTCAGGTCGAAAGACTATCTGCATTCATGTCACCAGAGAACTGCTATCTAACGCTAGGTATAATACCATCTAGCCAGTCATCGGTGAGTCCATCTGGTGCACTCAGTCCCAGTGAACACCTGTATACAATTTTAGGTGTAACTCACGAATGGCCGCGGGACTAATCCATCGCCCCTCGTCAGGGTATAGATATTTATACACTAGTTTACTTTGGAGTATCGATGCCCAGTCTCGATACTCCCACGACTAGGGACACTTTAAGGATGTGCTTATCGACTACCAGCTCCCATAAGTATGATTGCCATCACAACACTGGTAGTCAAGCAAGGATCCTACGGACTTTATCAACATGTATACAACATATGAAATACTAAGTAAAATACATCACATGTTAAGATAAATAAAAACCAGATAGCATACTATCATATCGAGCAAGATTTTCCTGTAGGTACATATCCCTATCATCCTATACAATGAAGGTTTCTAGGGCATACATATCCAACAATCTCCAACTTGCACTAAGGCCTGTAATTGGCGTATTAAGTACCCAACATCTGCACTAGAGCCAGTTGTTGGTGTACTGCATACCAAAAATCTCGAATAATCTCTCGAACTGGACTTGGTGAATGGATTTGCCGTATTGTCCTTTGTATCTACTCTCCGCACCTCGATCTCCTGGTGATCTACGGTCTCCCTGATCTGGTGATACCGCCTCAAGATATTTCTGGATTTCTGATAGGACCGTGGTTCCTTCGATAAAGCCATGGCTCCGTTGTTATCGTAATACAAAGGTATTGGATTAGCAATAGATAGAACCACCTGAAGTTCAGAAATTAACCTCCTCATCCAGACTGCGTCTTTTGCGGCATCACAAGTAGCGATGTACTCAGCCTCCATCGTCGTGTCTGCTACGATATCCTGTTTGGAACTCTTCCAACAGACCGCCCCTCTGTTGAGGGTAAACACATAACCCGAGACAGATTTAGAGTCATCCTTGTCATTTTGGAAGCCAGAGCCGGTAAAAGCCTTGATCTGGAGGTCCCCATTACCGTACACCATGAACATCTCCTTAGTCCTTCTCAGGTACTTAAGAATGTTCTTTACTGCTATCCAATGTTTCTCACCTGGGTTGGACTGATACCTGCTTACCATGCTAAGTGCGTAAGTTATATCTAGTCTATGGTACATAACATCGCATTCATTATCGACCCTACCGACGAAGCGTAAGATACAATGCTCATGCGAGCCCTCTCCTCATCAGTCTTGGGAGACATCTTTTGTGAGGGTGATTTCGTGACAAGCGAGTAAATTACCGTGCTTAGAATCTTCCATATTAAAGCTCTTTAGTACGGTGTCAATGTACCTCGACTGTGAAAGTCCCAACATTCTTTTAGATCTGTCACGCTATATCTTAATCCCCAGAATGTATAAGGCATCACCCAGGTCTTTCATAAAGAACTTCTGTGATAAGAACAGCTTGGCCGATTGTAGCATAGGAATGTCATTTCCTATTAGGAGAATGTCATCAACGTATAAAATGAGAAATACCACAGTTCTCCCTACAATCTTTTTATAAATACAAGGTTCATCTCCATTTTTGATAAAGTCAATTTCCCTGACCGTCTCATCAAAGCAGATTTTCTAACTCCGCGATGCCTGCTTTAATCCATAAATGGATTTGAGCAACTTGCACACCATTCCGCTTCTTCCACTGTCTACGAAACCCTCTGGTTGATCCATTTAAACACACTCTTCTAAACTTCCATTTAGAAAAGCGTTTTTAACATCCATATGCCAGATGTCATAGTCATGGAAGGCAGCAATGGCAAGTAGAATCTGAATGGATTTAAGCATAAACACTGGTGAAAAAGTTTCGTCATAGTCCAATCCTGGTCTTTGACGAAAACCTTTAGCAACAAGTCTAGCTTTATAGGTTTGTACCTGACCATCTACACCAATCTTCTTTTTGAAGATCCATTTGCATCCTACGGGTTTTACCACAGTAGGAGAAAAATCCAAAGTCCATACTTAGTTTGTGTACATGGATTCCATCTCGGATCGCATAGCATCTGGCCACTCTACCGAGTCTTTACTTGTGATGGCTTGCTGAAAACTAGTCGGCTCATCATCGTCGATGATGGAATCCTCTCGATCCCCGTCTATAAGAAAACCGTAGTATCTCTTGGGTAGATGAGACTGCCTAATAGATCTGTGGAGTGGCGTAGGTACGTCCAGTTTCATTGAAATCTCAGGTTCTACTAAGTTTTCAGTAATAGTTTATGATTCTGAAATTTCTTCTAGCTCTATTGCGCTCCCACTCATTTCCTTTTCAAGATATTGAGTTTCTATGAAGAGGGCATGATGAGAAACAAAGACCTTTTGTTCCTCAGCGTAATAGAAATAATACCCCCTAAAATTCCTGGGGTATCTCATAAACTTACACACTACTGAACATGCCTCAAGCTTTTCCGGATGAACCTTTTTAACAAAGGCATGACAACCCTATATCTTTATATACTTAAGACAGGGTTTCATCCCACTCCACATTTCATATGGAGTGGTAGGCACAGACTTAGTTGGAACCTTATTCAATAGGTATGCAGCAGTTTTTAGTGAATAACCCTAGAAGGAGGGTGGCAACTCAGCATTACTCATCATGGAACGCACCATATCAACTAAGGTGCGATTCTGTCTTTCTAATACACCGTTGTGTTGTGTTGTGTATGGAGGAGTAAGCTAAGAGAGAATTCCATTCTCTTTTAGATATTCCAGGAACTTGGCACTTAAGTATTCACTACCCCGATCAGATCGGAGCATCTTGAAACTTTTGTCGGTTTGCTTTTCCGCTTCATTCTTATACTCTTGGAATTTCTTAAAGGCCTCGGATTTATATTTCATTAAGAATACATGTCCATACCTTGAGAAATCATCTGTGAAAGTAATGAAATAGGAATAGCCACTTCTTGCATGTGTAGACATTGGCCCACACACGTCGCTGTGTATGAGTCCCATGAGCTCTGTAGCTCTTTCTCCGTGTCTAGTGAGTGGAGTTTGTGTTATCTTTTCTCTGATACATGATTGACAAGTTGCATATGATTGATACTCAAACAGATTTAAGTATCCTTCTTTATGTAACTTAGTCAGTCGTGTTTCATTGATATGACCAAGTCTACAATGCCATAAGAAAGCTTGGTTTGATTCTGAAGCTTTTCTTTTTAGTGTATTTTGGACGTTGAAAACTTGATGTTGATTGAGAATGTATATTCCGTTACTAAGTGTACCCGACCGAACCATTTCATGATTTAGGTGAATGTTTATAACATTGCTTACAAGTGCAAAATTATATCCTTCATTTGATAACAAAGATACAGATATAATATTACACACCATACTGGATACACAAAAGAAGTTACGCAATAACAAAATATGTCCACTCGCCAATCCTAGGTGATATTCTCCTACTGCAACAGCATCCACACTGGCTCCGTTGCCAACCCTGAGAGTCATATCACCTTTCCTCAAAACTCTATGGCTTCTTAGCACCCGAAATGAATTACAGATGTGAGATCCTGATCCGGTATCTAATACCCAGGAAGTAGAGTTTATAGACGAACAGTTTTCAATCACAAACACACCTGAAGCAGAAGCCACAACTTTCTTCGTGTCCTGATTCTTGGCCTTTAGGGCCCGGCGGTCCTTTTTCTAATGTCCTTTTTTCCGACAATAGAAGCATTCTTCCTTTGTAGCTGCCCCCTATATTTTCCTTTCCCTTTCCTTACACCTTCTGCATACCTCCCCTCAGTTTGGTGGGGCCTTTCTTCTTCTTCCCCTTGGTTTTAGCCTTGGATTTAGCAGAAGAAGTTTCCTAATAAGAAGAGTGGGTGTTTTCTTGGTTTTCTTCAAGATGCCCTATGCCATCCTCAACATGTTGAGAAGCTCAGGAAGTGAAACTTCCATATTCTGCATATTGAAATTCAATATGAACTGGGCATAGGTGGAGGGAAGGGACTGTAGAATCAAGTCGATGTACAACTCGTTCTCCAACGTAGTTCCCACGTCCGTGAGCTCTTTTTTGAGAGAAATCATCTTTAGGACGTGGTCCCCAACAGATGAAACGATAGCCAACCTCGCTTGAAATAATTTTTTCGAGGTCTCATATTTTGCGATACGAGATTGCTCTCCATATAATTCTTTGGTATAGAGGAAGATGGAAGCAAGGTCCATCTTCTCATGCCGCCTCTGATGTACAGTATTCAGGAAGGCCAGCACGAGGCACTTGGCTTTCGCGCAATCAAGATCCCAGGTCTTACGGACCTCAATGTCCGCGATCGAGGATTCTGGATCGGGAACACGGGGAGCTTTCGCCGTGAGGACGTATACGACCTTATCATATGTAAAGGCCATTTGGACACTCCACAGCCAGTCTTTATAGTTTATCCTAGAGTGTTTATTTTTATCTAGTATTAGTTTAAGTCAAATCATGGTCGCTGCAATTAGGAGAGAGAGAAAAGAAACACTCAGTATTTGCTCTTGCAAGTTTAGATTGGTTATTAGTTTATCTAAACAAGATGGCTTCCTCTGTTTTCTCGAATTCTTCTTCAAATCCTAAAAGAAAAATTAGTCAGGATTAATTACACCTCACAATTCTTGCTTAACCTTTCGGCTAGGCTAGTGTCGGTACTTTGAGGGAGGTTTTCCAACACTTTCACGAAGTTCCTTAATTACATAACCTCTTTTCCCTAGAGGTGTAGCCCCGCTAACACCATTCTAGGAACCTACTTGGTTTATAACATTGATTGTTAAGTGAAAAATTCTCCCGAAGAGTAGCGGATACTCACAGTAGCAATTTTTTCTTTTGGGAGACTTTGCAACATCGACTAAACAACCAAGATCTTTTGTAAAACATAACTAGCTAAAACTAACTACAAAGAGGTTCTAACTACTCGGTGAGAGATTATACCTCCTTGTTCAAGTCATTCGGGTCTTCTTTCCATCTTCTTAGCTTCTAGATGGCTTGAATCTTCTTCTCCTCTTCTTAGCTCCTAGGTGGCTTGAAAGGAACTCGGTCGTCGGCCTCCTTTCTGTCGAAGACGATCCACCCGAGAGTCTTTGGGTCAAGCTTCAACCTCTAGAGTGGGGTTACTAAGATGTCTAGTTTGCTAATCTAGACAACTTAGAAGGTGTAGAAAGAGATAATTAGAGTATTTTATCTCAAGAACCCTAGGATTCACAACACATGTGAGGGTTAGGGCTTGAGGAAAAAAGAGAAGAGAAAATGGAGAGAGATTGAGAAGAACACAAACGAGCTCAAGTGTAGAGAGGCAAATGAGAATGGCTAAGTCATTCAATCATCAAGCATGCAATATTTTCAATAGAAAATAAGCAACCATGCTTGAATAGTAAAGTCAAATGAATAAAATAAATGACTTAGCCATGCTTCAACCATGCCACAAATATCTCCATTTTCCTCCTCATTAATATATTTCTAAAAATAGATAAATCTAATAATGAGGTGTCTCCTTCTAGAAGCATGTCTTGTGAAATTACAAGAATGCCCTAACCGTATAAACACACCTGTATTCGTACTGAAAAATATGATTACAATGAGATAATAATAATCCAATAATATAATACTAGAATCCGGCTTAAAACAAAGCCCACTAATATTATCCGTCTGAACAACATCCGTATATCCAGTACACGTATATGATCGAAACCCTGCCGTAAAACCATACGGCCTCTATATCATTTCTCTGTTAGTGTATATGCCCTAGAGGCCATTACTGTATCATACTAGTTTGTATATTACTTAATGGATGCTTGGGATATTCACCTTGTATATACAATCTTGCTCAAAATAGTAGTATGCTACTTGGTTTGTTTCTACTTCAATGTGTACATGTGTTTATTTTGTATATCGCCTATACACATTAGTAGAGCCCTTAGGATCTTTGCTTGATTACCAGCGATGTGATGGCCGTCACACTAGTGGGGCTGGGTAATCTATAAGCACATCCTTATGCAGGTCCCTGGTCGCAGGACTATCGAGACAGGGCATCGATACTCCGGAGTAGACCAGCGCATGCGCTTCTCATCCCAGTGTGGGAGACGGTCTGTCCCACAGCCGTCAGTACGTCGTACTTGAGATAGTATGCGGGTGCTCGTTAGGTTACGGGTACACTGGACAGGACTCGTCGGGAACTGACTAGTTGGTATTATACCTATCGTCAGTTATCAGTTCCCAGGTGACATGAGTACAGCTTAGTCCGCTGACTTGACACTGTCACTTCGCCTCGAGTGTGTTCCCACTGTACTTTGATCACTACCCTACCACGGCTCAAAGGAGTCGTGCAAACAGGTAGTGGTTGGGTGCAATCCCGAAGCACTTGGAGGCAGTGACGGTTAGACAGGATTCGTCTCTCCCGGTATTGGGGGTTGACATCGCGCTGTGTCTAGGAGAGCCATTACACGAGTAGTCCCTGGCCAGGGCAAACGAGATATACTGGTAGGTTTCCAGTGTTATCTCAGGGTGTTTTGGGCTTCGCTCCGGCACGACTTGTACCGCTATTGGGGGACTGACGTTTACCGCCCCCTAGGCCCGCCATGCGATGTATCAGACGAACAGACCGGACTGTACGGAGAATGTCACACTCAGGCTCAGTAGGAGTTCAGATGGGTTTCGCCTCGTCGGTCTTCTTGTCGGCATTACCTGGGGACCGTTACGCACAGCTAGTGCCGCTTGCGGTCTGTGGTTAAACCCACTGCCAGCGTAGTGTCGAGTCTTTAGAGTCCCACACAGAAAGCTTTTCGCCTTTAGGAAAAAGAGTAGAGGTCGCATGGTATTGCGACAGGTCGCATGGTTTTGCGACAGGGTTCGGTCACATCCGTGCACTTGTGCACGTACAGTGTCCGGACAGTTTACACTAGCGGGCTTTGGTTTAAGCCAGATCCTAGTGTACCTTATGGGATTGGATTTATCCAGTTTGCATTCGTGTTCCTCGGAACGCGGATGCGGGTGTGTATGCACAGTTGACAGGGAGGCACAGACAGCGGATTCTCATTAGGGTTGTTGACAGTTGACCGTTGACTTTTTGACTTTTTGCTCAACCCTAATGAGAATATGATATGTGATTAACTATTATATTAATTAAGTATTATGGTGATATGGTTGTTGACTTGTTGACTTTTGTTGACTTGTTGACTTTGTTGACTTGTTGACTTTTGTTGACTTGTTGACCGGTTGACTAGGCTTGACTAGTTGACCATCATGATAACCATGGTTATCATTTTATGCCAAAGACTTTTTCTTGCTTGCTCATTTGAGTAAAATGAGTGCATGACATGATAAGGTTATGGTTGCTTCTAACCATCACATAAGACTTTTTTTGATATGATGAGTTATGATCACTTTGGATTATGAGAGGGTGAAAGACAAAAGAGTTGCTCATTCTTTCTTGCTCATTCTCTCTCTTGTTCTTGAGCTCTCCTCTTGCTCTCACCCTCAACCTCTTGCTCCCTCTCTTGATCTATGGTTCTCTTGTCTCATGAGTTGAGAATCAAGAACCATAGATAAAATCCCATTCTAAATCATCTCTACTCATTCTAGTTCACTAGGTTTAGCAAACCAAGTGAACTAGTTTCTTCAAAGAACGAAGAAGGAGCTAAAGGTTGGAGCTTTCAAGTGGATCTATCTTCGGCGTACGGAGACAACGAGAAGGAGCCATCGAACCACCATCGGAGCTTGAAGAGAAGGAGTTCAAGTTTAGGTATAACCATCTTCATCCGAGTAGCTAAATATCTTTAGCTTAGTTTGCTAGTTTTAGTTTAGGTAAAGATCCCGACCTAGCTTAGTCCATGTTGCCTCTTGCGTTAAAATTTTGATTTTATACCGTTTCCGCCTCCCCGTAAGAACCGGGGGTCGCAACGTGGACTTACAGTGGTATCAGAGCCTAACTAAACTTAAACTAGCTTGGTAGTGAAGTGTAACGAAGTTCGGAACCGGAAAAATCCAAAAACCAAACTTTTACAAAAACTGAGTTTCTGTTGAAATTTTTTTGGCTCAAAATGAAAAACTTTACACTTGTAAATTCGGCTCAGGGTTTTATGTGAACACCCAAGAAAAACGATACAGTAATTCGTCCAAACCGCCGCCCTTCCGCCGCGCGAGCTAGGCATCCGCCGCGGAACCGCCGCGCTTTGTCGTCTTCTGTGCATCGTTTTTCGTGCAGTGTGTGTCTGTGTTGGTTTTGGGATTTTTGGAATATATTATATGTGCCCAGATTTTCCAGAAAAGAAATTTCCTTTTGGGGTCCTATAATTCCGTATTTTTTCCGAACTTCACTGCACTTTGACTTTGATGGTTATATCTGTGATGTTTGCATGTATTGAACGTCGGCTAATCGCTATAAGTCGATTAGTCGGGGTTATACATGATCTGTTATGTGCTGGAATGTGTATATAAATATGTTGGATTGTCGCGGGTGAATAGCCGGGGGGTTGTGAGACGAGAGTTTTCTTTTCTTGCAATTCATGTAAATCTGTAAATTGATGTAATAATTATTTGTATGGCCGCACAACCGGGAAGGGGTTGTAGCCGTCATTGTATAATTTCTTTTTACTGTTTTTGCTCCTAGGATAGACCCATGGAGGGGTGCACAAACTACCGGGTATGCCGAAGTGTCGAGTGGCCTACTCATGGAGATGAGGGAGGTTGCTACGCTTCGGGTACTTGGCGGGTAGTTTGCCGCACCCGTAGGGGTCTTGGGTAGGGTTTTGGCTATTCACCGCGACCGTGTTATCTGTTTTTGTTACAGGCTCGTACAAATTACAGATTGCTAGTATATCCAATGTATTTATCTGTGATCTGAAATGTTTATCATTGCAGTATATCTATATATGATATTATTTAGGCGTTGCTTATGTTTTACAGACGCGCTAGCCCAGCCCCCGCTCTGTCGTTAGTTAAGTAACCTAACGGGTAATGACGGGGCCCCGTGGCGAATGCGAATGGCATAAGCGTACGTCATATTTTGGTTGTTTTCTGCAATGGTAGGATTAAATGATGGGACGCATTAAAAGAACTAATGCAAGAATATCACGCATTAAAAGAACTAATGCAAGATAATAAACCAAGTTAAAGTCGTTGGAACACTTTCGAAAAACCACTCGGTTCTTTTCAAAACAAACTTTTAAAATACGGAGTTTGAGCCACTCCATTTAAAAGCTATCTCGTTCCATCGACCAAATCAAGTTCACTACGTTCACGGTTTTGCCAAAACCATCCGTAGCCCTCCATCATTTCAGTTAAATATTCGGTAGTATTGACCTCACGCCAAGGCATAGTGATTGGTAGCTGCCGGATATTTATCTGTTGCATAGATAGAATGCGTTGGTTTGAGACAGTCGTACTGCCATTTTGGCCTACGTCAAGGGTATGTACGGGTGGGTTCAAATTAACCTGGATAATGATGGGACGAACTTGACATGTGACTTATGACATTTTGACCTCACGCCAAGGTCATAAGAGCATGGGGCAAAAATCCACATCGGGAGTTTCATAAGTACTGAAACTTGCTAGATTTGCATACCATTTGGAGTGTGATGATTCTGGTAGGATTCCTTCAGTTTCGTCACGCGATGATATTTGGATCCCGATCCTACTGTGAGTATATGCTACTCCTCGGGAAATTTCTCACTTAACGATCAATGCTATAAACCTAGTAGGTGCCTAGAAAGGTGTTAGCGGGGCTACGCCCCCAGGGAAAAGAGGTTCTTTAATTAAGGAACTTCGCGAAAGCGTTGGAAAACCTCCCTCGAAGTACCGACACCGGCCTGGCTGAACGGTTAAGCAAGTATTGTACGGTGGGATTAATCCTGACTAATTCTTCCTTTATGGTTTGAGGAGGGATTCGAGAAACAGTGGGAGCCATCCTGTTTAGACAAATTAAAAACCACTCTAAACTTGCAAGAGCATCATGCTGAGTGTTTCTTCTTCTCTCTCCTAATTGCAGCGACCAATCAACATGACTGGACTTAAGTTACTCCTAGATAAAAACAAACCGACAGGGCCAAACTACAAAGATTGGCTCAGGAATGTCAAGATAGCAATCACTTATGACAAGCTGGGGTATCTTCTTACCACCAAAGCTCCCCCTGTCCCTGGTCCAACTTCCAGTGTCGCGGATAAGGAAATCCGCAAGACTTGGGAGATTGATAGCGCGAAGGCAAAGTGCCTCCTGCTTGCCTCGATGGACAACGAACATCAGAGGAGGCATGAGAATATGGACATGGAGTCCATATTGCTCCATACAAAAGAACTGTATGGAGAGCAATCACGTATCGCAAGATACGAAGCGTCGAAAAAGTTATTTTCGACAAGAATGGCCGTCGGATCATCAGTAGCCGAGCACGTGCTAAAGATGATCGGCTTCATTGAGGAGCTCGCTGACCTAGGGATCACATTGGAGAGTGAGCTATATACGGATATAGTTCTCCAGTCCCTTCCTTCCACTTACGCCCAGTTTATACTGAACTTCAACTTACAAGAAAAAGAGGTTAAACTTTCAGAGCTCCTCAACATGCTGAGGAGCGCAGAGGGCACCCTACAGAAAAGTAGGGATACATCCACTTTGTTTGTAGGAGGATCATCTTCTTCTAGGTCCAAGGCGAAAGCCAAGGGAAAGAAGAAGAAGGCCCCCGCCAAACCAAGGGGCGGTGTTAGTAAAGTGGATACGAAGGGAAAAGGAAAAGCAACAAAGATAGCGGGGAAGCTTGTGGATAAGGAAGAATGCTTCTATTGTCATAAGAAAGGACACTGGAAGAATGATTGCAGGGCCTGGAAGGCCAGAACACAGGAATTGAAGCAGGTTGCAGCTTCAGCTTCAGGTGTGTATGTTATTGAAAACTGTCTTTCAATAAACTCTACTTCCTGGGTATTGGATACCGGATCAGGATCTCATATCTGTAATTCTTTGCAGGCGTTGAGAAACCGTAGGGTTTTGAAGGCAGGTGACATGACCCTCAGAGTTGCAAACGGAGCTAGCATGGATGCTAAAGCCGTGGGGGACTATCACCTGGGAATGTCAGATGGATATGTTTTGGTTTTGCGTAATTGCTTTTTTGTACCCAACGCAACTTGTAATATCATTTCTGTATCTTTAGTTTCTAAAGAAGGTTATGAATTTGCGTTTGTAAGTAATGTTGTAAACATTCACCTTAATCAAGTTTTGATTGGGTCAGGTACATTGAGTAATGGTATATACGTGTTAAACCAACCGCAGATTTTTAATGTCCAGAATACACACAAAAGAAAGTCTCCAGAAATAAATCAGACTTTCTTATGGCATTGTAGATTGGGTCACATCAATGAGAGAAGGTTGACTAAGTTACATACAGAAGGATATTTGAATGCGTTCGAATATCAATCGTATGCCACTTGTCAATCTTGTCTCAAAGGAAAGATGACAAAGACTCCGTTTACTGGACAAGGAGTAAGAGCGAGCGAGCTCTTGGGACTCGTACACAGTGACGTGTGCGGTCCAATGTCTACACATGCCCGAAGCGGACATTCTTACTTCATTACTTTTACGGATGACTTCTCAAAGTACGGTTATGTCTTCTTAATGAAACATAAGTCCGAGGCCTTTGGAAAATTCCAGGAGTATAAGAATGAAGTAGAGAAACAGACCGGCAAAAGTATTAAGATTCTAAGATCGGATCGAGATGGAGAATACTTAAGTGCCGAGTTCCTGGACTATTTAAAAGAGAACGGAATTCTCTCTCAGCTTACTCCTCCATACACCCCGCAACATAATGGTGTATCGGAGAGACGGAACCGCACCCTATTGGATATGGTGCGGTCCATGATGAGTAACGCTGAGTTACCGCGATCGTTCTGGGGGTATGCGCTAGAATCAGCTGCATACCTTTTGAACCGAGTTCCGACTAAGACTGTGCCTACCACCCCATATGAAATGTGGAGTGGGAAGAAACCCTATCTTCAATATCTGAAGATCTGGGGATGTCCAGCTTTTGTCAAAAAGCAGCATGCGGACAAACTCGAGGCACGCTCAGTACTGTGCAAGTTTGTGGGATACCCAAAGAACACCAGGGGGTATCTTTTCTACTACGCAGAGGAACAAAAAGTCCTTGTTTCTCGTAATGCCCACTTTCTAGAACACCAGTTCTTGGAAAAGGAAATTAGTGGGAGCGCAGTAGAACTGGAAGAAATTCCAGAACCACAGACTATTACTGAAAGGTTAGTGGAACCAGAGGGTTCAACAGAACAGGACATTCCTACGCCGCTCCGCAGGAGTAGTAGGCAGTCTCATCCGCCCGAGAGATACTGCGGTTTTCTCATAGACGGGGATAGAGAGGATTGCATCATAGATTATGATGAGCCTACTAGCTTCCAGCAGGCCGTTCAGAGCGTTGACTCAGTGAAATGGCTGGATGCAATGCGGACCGAAATGGAGTCCATATACACCAACAAGGTATGGACGTTGGACATTGCTCCAGACGGGGTAAAACCCGTAGGATGCAAGTGGATCTTCAAAAGGAAGATTGGTGTAGATGGACAGGTTGAGACCTATAAAGCTAGGCTGGTAGCAAAGGGTTTTCGTCAAAGACCTGGCTTGGACTACGACGAAACCTTTTCTCCAGTAGCCATGCTGAAATCCATTCGGATCCTTCTTGCCATTGCTGCCTTCCACGATTATGAGATCTGGCAAATGGACGTAAAGACAGCTTTTCTAAATGGAAATTTAGAGGAGTGTGTCTATATGGACCAGCCGGAGGGTTTCATTCAGAGTGGGAGCAGCGGATAGGTGTGCAAGTTGCTTAAGTCCATCTATGGACTAAAGCAGGCGTCGCGGAGTTGGAACATCTGCTTTGATGAGACGGTCAAGGAATTTGGCTTTATCAAAAATCCAGATGAACCATGCATCTATAGTAGATTTGTAGCGAGAACTGTAGTATTCCTCGTTTTATACGTGGATGACATTCTCTTAATAGGAAATGACATTCCTATGCTACAATCTGTCAAAGGGTTCTTGTCACACAGGTTCTCCATGAAAGACCTGGGTGATGCCTCATACATTCAGGGTATCCGGATCTACCGTGACAGATCCAAAAGGATATTAGGACTTTCTCAGTCCAGGTACATCGACACCATACTGAAGAGATTCAGTATGGAAGATTCCAAGCGCGGTAACCTACCGGCTTGTCACGGGATCACCCTCTCTAAAGAGATGTCTCCCAAGACTGATTTGGAGAGGTATCGCATGTCTATTATACCCTACGCTTCTGCGGTAGGCTCTATAATGTATGCGATGTTGTGTACCAGACCGGATGTAGCTTATGCACTGAGTGTGGTAAGCCGGTATCAGTCAAACCCTGGGGAGAAACACTGGATAGCGGTAAAGAACATTCTCAAGTACCTGAGAAGGACTAAGGAGATGTTCTTGGTGTATGACGGAAAAGACCTCCAGATCGAGGCCTTTGCTGACTCCAGCTTCCAGAGTGACAAGGATGATTCCAAGACCATGTCGGGTTTTGTCTTTACCCTCAATGGAGGGGCGGTGTGTTGGAAGAGTTCCAAACAGGAAACCGTTGCAGACTCGACGATGGAAGCGGAATACATCGCTGCATCTGATGCCGCAAAAGAAGCTGTCTGGATGAGGAAGTTCTTGAAAGAACTTCAGGTGGTTCCGTCCATTGTTGATCCAATACCTCTGTATTGCGACAACAACGGGGCTATAGCTTTAGCGAAGGAACCCAGGTCACATCAGAGATCCAGGCACATCTTGAGGCGGTATCACCTGATCAGGGAGATCGTGGATCGCCAGGAGATCGAGGTTCGGAGAGTCGCTTCAGAAGACAACACTGCAGATCCATTCACCAAGGCCTTGCCCCAGACTCAGTTCGAGCGGCTGATCGAGATGATAGGTCTTCGATACGCCAGTACATGGCCTTAGTGCAAGTGGGAGATTGTTAGTGTATATGCCCTAGAGGCCATTACTGTATCATACTAGTTTGTATATTACTTAATGGATGCTTGGGATATTCACCTTGTATATACAATCTTGCTCAAAATAGTAGTATGCTACTTGGTTTGTTTCTACTTCAATGTGTACATGTGTTTATTTTGTATATCGCCTATACACATTAGTAGAGCCCTTAGGATCTTTGCTTGATTACCAGCGATGTGATGGCCGTCACACTAGTGGGGCTGGGTAATCTATAAGCACATCCTTATGCAGGTCCCTGGTCGCAGGACTATCGAGACAGGGCATCGATACTCCCGAGTAGACCAGCGCATGCGCTTCTCATCCCAGTGTGGGAGACGGTCTGTCCCACAGCCGTCAGTACGTCGTACTTGAGATAGTATGCGGGTGCTCGTTAGGTTACGGGTACACTGGACAGGACTCGTCGGGAACTGACTAGTTGGTATTATACCTATCGTCAGTTATCAGTTCCCAGGTGACATGAGTACAGCTTAGTCCGCTGACTTGACACTGTCACTTCGCCTCGAGTGTGTTCCCACTGTACTTTGATCACTACCCTACCACGGCTCAAAGGAGTCGTGCAAACAGGTAGTGGTTGGGTTCAGTCCCGAAGCACTTGGAGGCAGTGACGGTTAGACAGGATTCGTCTCTCCCGGTATTGGGGGTTGACATCGCGCTGTGTCTAGGAGAGCCATTACACGAGTAGTCCCTGGCCAGGGCAAACGAGATATACTGGTAGGTTTCCAGTGTTATCTCAGGGTGTTTTGGGCTTCGCTCCGGCACGACTTGTACCGCTATTGGGGGACTGACGTTTACCGCCCCCTAGGCCCGCCATGCGATGTATCAGACGAACAGACCGGACTGTACGGAGAATGTCACACTCAGGCTCAGTAGGAGTTCAGATGGGTTTCGCCTCGTCGGTCTTCTTGTCGGCATTACCTGGGGACCGTTACGCACAGCTAGTGCCGCTTGCGGTCTGTGGTTAAACCCACTGCCAGCGTAGTGTCGAGTCTTTAGAGTCCCACACAGAAAGCTCTTCGCCTTTAGGCAAAAGAGTAGAGGTCGCATGGTATTGCGACAGGTCGCATGGTTTTGCGACAGGGTTCGGTCACATCCGTGCACTTGTGCACGTACAGTGTCCGGACAGTTTACACTAGCGGGCTTTGGTTTAAGCCAGATCCTAGTGTACCTTATGGGATTGGATTTATCCAGTTTGCATCCGTGTTCCTCGGAACGCGGATGCGGGTGTGTATGCACAGTTGACAGGGAGGCACAGACAGCGGATTCTCATTAGGGTTGTTGACAGTTGACCGTTGACTTTTTGACTTTTAGCTCAACCCTAATGAGAATATGATATGTGATTAACTATTATATTAATTAAGTATTATGGTGATATGGTTGTTGACTTGTTGACTTTTGTTGACTTGTTGACTTTGTTGACTTGTTGACTTTTGTTGACTTGTTGACCGGTTGACTAGGCTTGACTAGTTGACCATCATGATAACCATGGTTATCATTTCATGCCAAAGACTTTTTCTTGCTTGCTCATTTGAGTAAAATGAGTGCATGACATGATAAGGTTATGGTTGCTTCTAACCATCACATAAGACTTTTTTTGATATGATGAGTTATGATCACTTTGGATTATGAGAGGGTGAAAGACAAAAGAGTTGCTCATTCTTTCTTGCTCATTCTCTCTCTTGTTCTTGAGCTCTCCTCTTGCTCTCACCCTCAACCTCTTGCTCCCTCTCTTGATCTATGGTTCTCTTGTCTCATGAGTTGAGAATCAAGAACCATAGATAAAATCCCATTCTAAATCATCTCTACTCATTCTAGTTCACTAGGTTTAGCAAACCAAGTGAACTAGTTTCTTCAAAGAACGAAGAAGGAGCTAAAGGTTGGAGCTTTCAAGTGGATCTATCTTCGGCGTACGGAGACAACGAGAAGGAGCCATCGAACCACCATCGGAGCTTGAAGAGAAGGAGTTCAAGTTTAGGTATAACCATCTTCATCCGAGTAGCTAAATATCTTTAGCTTAGTTTGCTAGTTTTAGTTTAGGTAAAGATCCCGACCTAGCTTAGTCCATGTTGCCTCTTGCGTTAAAATTTTGATTTTATACCGTTTCCGCCTCCCCGTAAGAACCGGGGGTCGCAACGTGGACTTACATCCTGAACCAAAAAAACCCTTTGTATGGGACTCTAAAGACTCGACAGTACGCTGGCAGTAGGTTTGACCACTATTCCGTCAGTGGCACTAGCTGTCGTAACGGCTACCCAAGTACATGTCGAAAAGAAGGCCGACGAGCGAATTCATCCGAACCCCTACTGAGCCTGTCCGTGACAATTTTCGTGCAGTCCGGTCTGTTCGTCTGAGAGTATCACATGCAAGGTCTACAGGGGTGGAAAACGTCAGACCCCTAATAACCAGACAAGTTGTGTCGATGTGGCTCAAGACTATCCGAGAATCTACTGGTCCAACTACCAATAATTCTCAATCCGCTCTGGCTAGGGACTTATGGTGTTGACCAACCGATCACAGGGCGACATCTACTCCCTATACCGGGAGAGACGAATCCCCAACAGTCGCACACTGCCTCTATGTGGCTCGGAACTGTATCCAACTAAAACATGTTTGTACGACTCAGTAGAGCCATGGTAGGGTAGTAATCAAATCACAGTGGGAACTCACACGAGACAAATGACGACCTCAGGTCGACAGACTATCTGCACTCATGCCACCGGAGAACTGCTATCTGACGCTAGATATAATACCATCTAGCCAGTCCTCGGCGAGTCCGTCCGGTGTACTCAACCCCAGTGAGCACCTGTATACAATCGTAGGTGCACCTCACCAATGGCTGTGGGACCAATCGATCGCTCCTTGTCAGGGTCTAGATATGTATACACTAGTCTAATCTGAAGTATCGATGCCCAGTCTCAATACTTCCATGAGTAGGGACATTTTAAGGATGAGCTTATCGACTACCCAGCTCCCTCAAGTATGATTGCCATCACTGTTGGGATTCCTTAGCACCCTATTAGGTTTTCACAGCATCAAAAATGCCAATTTCAAAATTCTAGAGTGCTAACGAACTCTTAACTAGGATCTAACTAGAGTTTTAGGAGCTAAACTAGAATGTAAATAACATTTCATAGAAAGTGAATGAGGAATAAAACCTTTGTAGACTGGTCCTTTGCTCCATATAGTGATCTCCCGAACTCTAGTTTGGGTTCACTTGAAGAAATGAACAATCTTGCTCAAAGTCTTCGAGGTCGAAGATGATCTATGTCGAGGAGAATCAAGCTCATGCTACCTCTTCACTAAGTGGTGAACTTTGTGAAGAAACAACCCAAACTAAACGGCTAATCTAGTAGAGGTTGATGAAGTAGGAATTGGGCTCACTTTAGATTTATTTTTCTCACATGTTTTCTTCATCTCATCAAAACCTAGAGAGCTCTTTGGAGATGAAGAAGAAGATGAAGTGGAGAATGGAGTGATTGAATCAATCCTGTGAGAATAGCAACCATGGTGAGATAATATCTCATATTAACCCTTGTAGAGACTAAACCATGGTTTAAAATAATGGTTGTGTTAATAAATATTTCAAGTGAGACAAAATTAGTGGACTAAGTCAAAGATGCTTTAAGCTTCTCCAAACTTCTAAGCATGACAATTTCCAACTAATTTTGAATTATTTAAAATAAATAGTAACCCACCATTATAATAAGCATGGTGTGAGTCTCATACACCCATGTTGCATGTATCATCTAACATGACACATAATAATGTACACTAATATATATCACATATATACTAATGCATACATAAGTGAGAAAAAGATATGCTTAAGTGAGCTAATAACAGTTAATGTAAATTAATATATCAATTATATAATTATACATTAGATTATTAAATCAATACTTGATTTAATAATCTGGTTATATCACATATAACCGACTAATATTATATGTATCAACTTATTGAATCAACACTTGATTTGATAACCCGTTTATATCACATATAACCGACCGATGACACAAATTGCGAGAATAGAATACGGTATCCCATACGCGTATTAATCTTGGTCCCGCACATATCACATATGTGCTCCTACTTCATTTCGCAAGAACGAGAAAGCTTCTGTGTAGGACTCTAAAGACTCGTCAAAACGCCGTCAGTAGGTGATGATCATATCAAACACCCACAAGGCACAAGCGGTCATCTAAAAGTAACGGCCACCCGGGTATTGAGTGATCAGAAGATCAACAAGCAAGCCTGCTCATACTCCTGGGAATCCAATCAGTAACACTACCGTATAGTCCGGTCTGTTAATCTTATATGTCGCATATCTAGTTTAGCGGTGGTAAACGTCAGACCCTAGTAACTTGATAAGTTATGCCAATGCAAAGTCCATAACGGGTCGAGAAACTACTGATAACACTTACCAGTAAATCTCATCTACCCTGGCCAGGGATTTCCAGTTATGGCCAGTCGGGCATAGCGCAACATCAATCCCCAATACCGGGAGAGACGAAATCCCCTCCTATCGCTCATTGCCTCCATGTGACTCGGGACTGTACCCAAAAACCACCTGTTTGTACGACTCAGTAGAGCCGTGGTAGGGTGGAAATCAAAGCACAGTGGGAGGCACACAAGACTCTATGACGATCTTGGGTTGACAGACTAACCTGTATAAATGTCACCAGAGAACAGCTATCTGACGTGAGGTATAATAACATTTAGGAGTTCTCAGCGAGTCCGCTCGGTGTACCCAGTCTTCATTTAGCACCCATATACGATCTCTGATGTCAAACACCAATGGATATGGGATCATCCATCACCCATCATATAGGTCGAGAAGCATATACGCTAGTCTACTCTGGAATATCGATGCCCTGTTTTGATACTCTCACTACTAGGAACAATTGAAGGATGAACTCATGGACTACCCAAGCCGCGCTAGTATGATCTGCATCATAATCCTGGTAGTCAAGTTCACATCCTAAGGATTTTATCAACATGTAACAGAGAGACAGTAAGTATACATGTTAAGATAAAGACAACCAGATATCGTACTATCATGTCGAGCAAGAAAGTCCTCCCTATATATGTCCAAGCATCCATTATAATATATATCTCATGTACAATAATGGCCTCTAGAGCATACATACAACTAACAATCTCCCACTTGCACTAAGGCCAGTTGTTGTAGTATGTCATAACCAACGTCCTATAAAAGTCTCCCGCAGGAAAGACCTTAGTGAGTGGATCCTCCATGTTATCCTTCGCGTCGACTCTCCTAACCTCGATCTCTTGGAGATCAACCATCTCCAAGATCAGGTGATATTGCTTTAGAATATGTCTGGGTCATTGATGGGACCGGGTTCTTAGGCCAAAGTCATATCTCCATTGTCACACAATGGCAGGAAGCTAGTTCATCTCATGAACAAATATACACCCAGACTGCCTCTTTAGTAGTATCTTTGATAGCGATGTATCCAGCCTTTATCGTCTAGTTTGCCCCAGTATCTAGCTTGGAACTCTTCCAACACACCACCCCACTTCTGGGGTAAAGACAAAGCCTGTGACCGTCTGACAGTCGACCCTATCACTATGGAAGCTTGAGTCGGTAAAGGACTCCCACTGGAGTTCACCGTTACCAAACTCCAAGAACATTTCTTTAGTGCTTAACAAGTACGTATGAATGTTCTCTAAAGCTATCAAGTGATTTTCCCCAGGATCATTTGATACCATCTCACTACACCTAGTGAGAATCCTAACATCCACTTAGATCTTTCTCATAGATCCAAAAACCAGTATTTAGGAGGTATCACCTAGATCCTGTATGGAGTATCCTTGTGATAAGAGGAGATTGACCGAGTGTAGCTTAGGAAACACCTTTCCTATCAAGAGTATGTCATCTACGTACAATACGAGGATAACCACCTTACTCTCTCCTACCATTTTGTATATACACGGTTCATCTACCATTTTGATGAAGTCAAACGCTTTGACTATCAAATCAAAATAGATGTTCCAACTTCGCGATGCCTGCTTTAACGTATAAAGAAACTTGCACACGTTTCCGCTGCTCCCACTGTTTATAAAACCCTATGGTTGTGTACCTATAGATGCTCTCTTCTAAATAAGTATTTAGAAAAGCAGTCATGACACCCAACCACCAGATATCGTAGTCATGGTATGTAGCAATGGCAGGTAGGATCCGGATGGACTTAAGCATAGACACTGGAGAAAAGGATTCATCATTATCCATGCCTGGTTAATGACGAAAACCTTTTGCAACAAGTCTAACTATGAAAGTCTCAACATTGCCATCTACACCAAGTAATATTCCCAAGATATACTTGCTTCTGATGGGGTTTTAACCCTTTAATATAGCAACCAAAGTCCATACTTTGTTGGTGTATATGGATTCCATCTCAGATCGCTTAGCATCCAGCCATTCTTACAGAGTCCCCACTCATGATGGCATGCTCGATAGTAGTCGGGTCATCATCTTCCATGATGCAATCCTCGCTCCCACTGTCATTGAGAAAACTAAAGTATCTCTCAGGAAGATGATGAACCTTACCAGATCGGCGGACAGGCTGAGCTTCGTCGGGAACTATTGAATCCTCCGGTTCTACCAAATCATCAGCTGTAGTTTGTATAGCTGGAACTCCTTCCAGTTCTACCGCATGACCACAAATTTCATTCATAAAAAATTCCTTTTCCTAAAGGGGTGTCATGTCGAGAAACAAAACACCTTCTGTTTCTCGGTGCGGTAGAAGATATTCCCTTGCAAATGCTTGGGATATCCAACAAACCTACACAGAACTGACCTTGTTTCGAGCTTGTCTGGATTTTATTTTTGACATAAGACGGACAACCCCAAATCTTAACTCGCTTAAGACATGGGCTCTTCCCATACCATATCTCATATGGAGTGGTAGACATTGATTTGGTCAGAACCCAATTCAATAGGTATGCAGCTTCCTCAAGCGCATAACCCCAAAAGGAAACTGGCAACTCAGCAATACTCATCATAAAGCGCACCATAACTAATAGGGTGCGATTGCTCCGCCCCGATATACCTTTGTGCTGTGGTGTATACGGAGGAGTAATGCTGAGAGAGAATCTCATTCTCCTTTTGAATAGTCCAGGAATTCTAAGCTCAAATATTCTCCTCCCTGATCACATTAACAGACATAATACTTATACCCGTTTTGGTTCTCAACTTCGGATTTATATTCATTGAATTTCTCAAAAGCTTCAGACTTACGTTTCAACAGGAACATATGTCCAAATCTTGAGAGATCATCAGTGAATGTAATGAAGTGCAAAGAACCAGTCACAGCATGTGTAGATAGGGGACTATATACATCACTATGTATTAGTCCCAAGAGTTCACTAACTCTTTCTCTGTTTCCAGTAAACAGAGCTATGGTCATTTTATCTTTGTGGCATGACTGGTAAGTCTCACAAGATGTAAATTCAAACTGATTTAAATATGCATCTTAATATAACTTAGCTAGTTGTGTCGCATTGATATAGCCTAGCCTACAATGCTTCAAGAAGGATTCGTTCATTTCTGAACTCTTCCTCTTGTGTGTGTTTTGTACATGGAGAACTGTGGTTTGATTTAGAACATATATGCCATTAGATAACGTGATTGATCCGATCAACTTTTGATATAGGAAATGTTCAAAACATTAACCAACAATACAAAATTATATCCTTCTTTATTTAATAAAGAGACAGATATAATGCTGTATATCAGGTTCGGTGTGTAATAACATTCATTCAGAATCAATGTATTTGGTAATACAAGGTGATATTTGCTAACCATTTTGGCTGCAACAATTGCACCATTCTCTGTACCTAGACATATCACCCAACCTCAGTTCTCTACCTTTCAGTAGCCCATGCAACAGAGTACATATGTGGGATCCTGATCCGGTATCTAATATCCAGAATGTAGAGGATACTGAGAAAAACAGTTCTCGGTAGCGAACACACCCGAAGTAGATGCATCAACATGCACTTTTTTCGTTTGGGCGGCAAGGGAATCCTGGTATTCCCCTATTTCCTACTCGGTCTTATAACAATTATAAGATAGAGCGGAACCAACGTTCCCCAGCTCAGTATAACAAGCAGGTTCGGTCAATACATCCATATTATTATCTTGATTAAGATGTGAAATGGTCGCTACCTGGAGAGAGAGAAGAAAAGACTCCGCGTGCGCTCTTGCAAGATTAGATTGGTTATATATTTTATCTAATCAGGATGGCTCCTACTGTTTTTATCAAATCCTCTTTCAAATCATAAAAGGAAAGATTAGCCGGGATTAATTACACCCTACAAGTTTGCCAATCTTTCAGCCAGGTCAGTGCCAGTACTTTGAGGGAGGTTCCCCATACTTTTGCACGTACCTAATTAAAATAAACCTCGCTTTCCCAGGGGCATAACCATGTTGACACCTTTCTAGACACCTACTTGATCGGCTGATTGTAAAGTGTAAAACTCTCCCAGGAGTAACAATTACTTGTAGTGGGTATCAGGATCCAACTATCACATAGAAAGTATGCAATCTCTTTGCAAATTTCAACACTTGAAACTCCTGATAATGGTTTTTACCCCTAGCACTTATGACCTTGACTATAATCAACATATCATAAGCACTAGTCAAGTTCTACCCGTCATTTCATGATTAATTAGACCCACCCATATGACCCTTGGCTATAATCAACATAATCATATTAATGTCCTAACTAATTGCATCATATGCTGTGTAGGAAGACATCACTTAGCTACCGTACACTACGCCTTGACTATAATCAACATATGCAGCACGAATACTAAGTACTCTACTTCCCAAAATGACGGAGGGTTGCGGATGGTTTTTATAAAAACCTTAAACGCTTTGAACTTGATCTCGTTGCATAATCAAATAGTTTTAAAAGGAGCGGATTAAGATCCGCTTTTTGAAACTTTGCTTTTTTGTAAAAAACCGAGTGGGTTTCAAATTCGATTCCACAATATTATTAGGTTTATTTTCCTTCATTAATCTCATTAATGAATGTCCCATCATTTAAGCTTCCTAAGCATCACAGATAAATACAACGTACGCTTATGCCATCAGCATTCGCCACGTACGGAGTCCCGTCATACACCGTTAGGTTAGGTAACTAACGGCAGAGCGGGGCAGGACTAACGCGGGTGAAAAACATAAGCAACGTCTATTATATATATCTCATATATAATATGTAAAGTATCTATCTGATAATATAAAGTGATCACATCACAGAATATCAGCAGCAGAGGACAACATATGGAATATTGGATATACTAGGATTTCCGTGTTTTAAATTAAGCCAGTAAAACACAAGAATTCCACGGTTGTGATGAATAGCCAATCCCACATCCCAAGACCCCTACGAGAGCGGTAAGCAACCCTACCAATTCTAGAGTTAGGAGACCCGAAATCGACTCCTCGAGATGGTCTCCCACTGGACTCTAGAAGCCGGTCACTTGTGCTCCCCTCCTTGGGTCTATCCTAATACCGAAAAGTAAATAATATACATCCACGGTGACATATTCCTCAACCCGGAAGTGCCCCAAAAAAAGAATATTACATACAAGTTTTTACATGAATGAAAATGAAAAACTCTCATCTCACATAAAAACTCCCGGCTATTCAAACACGACGATCCAATATAACATATCACAGCAACACATAACATCACATGTCATCAACGTAAGTAAATATACGTATCCCAATTGTCGTTGACGTATAACAACGAAACCGACGATACACCACATATTACACGTACGGTCGCAAAAATAAAAGTGAAAACTACAACAATTGGAATCCGCAACCACCTTAGACATCATAAACCCGAAATATCTCATATTCTGGATTTCATGCCTAACAATATGAATTTCTTAGACATCGCATGCCTAACATTTATAAACCCCGCATTTTAGTCTCATTATTGAAAACACTTTCCAATAACAAGTCGGGAAATTCAACAAGATTCTCAAAAACCTGATCGAATGCTCGTCGGAAACATTACTAGACGGCCATACTCCCGATGCCGTCGACGAAGTGCACTTAGGAGGAACACCACGGCCGCGAGCACCCGAATGGATGATTTTGGCAACGGGGTTCTCCTACAGTCACTTGATCGGGGCTATGGGGCATGGCTATCTAGTAACGTTACCCGGCAAGTATCCGCGTACGCTACGTGATTGCGATGGACTTTTGATCCACATAAAAATTCCATGGCAACTGATCAAATGAGACTAAATTGCTAAATTTATAAAATTCAAATTAGTTTTCATAAACCTAAATATTTTGGATTCCAAGTATTGTATCTCATTTCACGATGTTAAACAATTCGATCGAATCAACGAATACCCAAAATTTTCCAGAGAGCTCAACACTTAAGCAGTGTTAAAAATTACACTAAACATGCCACAGTACCTACGGACCAACCGTAGAAGAACCGACCCATGTCTCACACATGGCGCCGCGGAACCGCCGCAAATAGTCCTATTTGGCCGCGGTTCCGTGGTCATGTAGTCGAGATTGGGTTTCGTTCTTCTAGAGGGTCTATAGAATTACCTGCATGATTTTTTGAATAATTTTAAGATGAAAAATTTCAACTTTTGGGAAAATTTCCAGAGAAGGGTAAATTTGGGGTTTTCGGTGTTCGTTCGGACTTTTAACTTCGCTTCGACCACTACTAATGCTCTAGCTCGACTCTGATACCACTGTTGGGATTGCTTAGCACTCTACTTGGTTTTCACAGCATCAAACATGCCAATTTCAAAATTCTAGAGGGCTAACGAACCCTTAAGTAGGATCTAACTAGAGTTTTAGGAGCTAAATTAGAATGTATACAACTTTTCATAGAAAATGAATGAGGAATACAATCTTTGTAGACCGGTCCTTCACTTCTAAACCTCCGTGTAGTAGTCCCTTCGTTCTATGTAGTGATCTCCCGAACTTTAGTATGGGTTCATTTGAAGAAATAAACAAGCTTGCTCAAAGTCTTCGAGGCCGAAGATGATCTACGTCGAGGAGATTCAAACTCATGCTAACTCTTCACTAAGTGGTGAACTTTATGAAGAAACAACCCAAACTAAACGGCTAATCTAGTAGAGGTTGATGAAGTAGGAGTTGGGCTCACTTTATATTTATTTTTCTCACATGTTTTCTTCATCTCCTCAAAACCTAGAGAGCTCTTTGGAGGTGAAGAAGAAAATGAAGTGGAGAATGGAGTGAATGAATCAATCATGTGAGAAATAGCAACCATGGTGAGATAATATCTCATATTAACCCTTGTAGAGACTAAACCATGGTTTAAGATAATGGTTGTGTTAATAAATATCTTAAGTGAGACAAAATTAGTGGACTAAGTCAAAGATTCTTTAAGCTTCTCCAAGCTTCTAAGCATGACAATTTCCAACTAATTTTGAATTACTTAAAATAAATAATAACCCACCATTTTGATAAGAATGGTGTGAGTCTCATACACCCATATTGCATGTATTATCTAACATGACACATAATAATGTACAGTAATTTATATCACATATATACTAATGCACACATAAGTGAGAAAAAGATATGCTTAAGTGAGCTAATACTAGTTAATGTAAATTAATATATCAAATATATAATTATAAATTAGATTATTAAATCAACACTTGATTTAATAATCCGGCTATATCACATATAACCGACTAATATTATATGTATCAACTTATCGAATCAACACTTGATTCGATAACCCGGCCATATCACATATAACCGACCGATGATACAAATCGCGAGAATAGAATATGGTATCCTATGCGCGTATTAATCTCGGTCCCACACATATCACATATGTGCTCCTACTTCGTTTCGCATGAACCAGGAAGCCTCTGTGTAGGACTTCAAAGACTCTTCAATACGCCGGCAATAGGTGATGATCATATCAAACACCCACAAGACGCAAGCGGTCAGCTAAACGTGACGGCCACCTGGTTATTGAGCGATCAGAAGATCAACAAGTAAGCCTGCTCATACTCCTGCGAATCCAATCAATAACACTACCGTACAGTCCGGTCTGTTCGTTTGATATGTCGCATATCTAGTCTATGGGTGGTAAACGTCAGACCCCAGTAACTTGATAAGTCATGCCGATGCAAAGTCTATAACAGGTCGAGAAACTACTGATAACACTTACCAGTAAATCTCATCTACCCTGGCCAGGGATTTCTAGTTATGGCCAGTCGGGCATAGCGCAACATTAACCCCCAATACCGGGAGAGACGAAATCCCCTCCTATCGCTCATTGCCTCCATGTGACTCGGGACTGTACCCAAAAACCACCTATTTTCATGACTCAGTAAAGCAATGGTAGGGTGGAAATCAAAGCACAGTGGGAGACACACAAGACTCTATAACGATCTCGGGTCGACAGACTAACCTTTACAAGTGTCACCAGAGAACTTCTATCTAACGTGAGCTATAATACCATCTAGGAGTTCTCGGCGAGTCCGTTCAGTGTACCCAGTCTCCACTGAGCACCCATATACGATCTCTGATATCAAACACCAATGGATATGGGATCATCCATCACCTATCATATGGGTCGAGAAGCATATACGCTAGTCTAATCTGGAATATCGATGCCCCGTCTCGATACTCCTACGACTAGGAACAATTGAAGGATGAACTCATGGACTGCCCAGGCCTCACTAATATGATCTGCATCATAATCCTGGTAGTCAAGTACACATCCTAATGGCTTTATCAACATGTAACAGAGAGACAGTAAGTATACATGTTAAGATAAAGAGCAACCAGATAACGTACTATCATGTCGAGCAAGAAATTCCTCCCCATATATGTCCAAGTATCCACTATAATATACATCTCATGTATAATAATGACCTCTAGGGCATACATACAACTAGCAATCACAACGCTGGTAGTCAAGCAAGGATCCTATGGGTTTTATCAACATGTATACAAGATATAAAATACTAAGTAAAACACATCACATGTTAAGAGAAAGACAAACCGGATAGTATACTATCATATCGAGCAAGATTGTCCTGTACATATATATCCCTAGCATCCTGTACATTGAAGGCCTTTAGGGCATACATCTCCAACGTTTTCTTCATCTCCCTCTTCTTCATCTTCTCCTTCATTTTCTTCAACTTCTCCGCCATCCTTTCTACCACCATACAACACCCTCAAAACTTCATCAAAACCCCATATTCCCTTCATAAATATTATCCCTAAACTCACTACAAGCATCATGGTGGGATCAAGTTGGAGTTTTGAGCACTTTGGACCATCTAAGAATTTTTTTGAGTTGCTTCCTTGAGATAAAACACTCGCCCTTATTCAAGTATTTAGTTTTCTAACCTCCTATATTAGTTTAGAGTTAAGAAGCTAATATTTTATGAACTTAGAAAATTCTAAGGTGATCTTTGATCGTTTAAATGAGCGGTAGTGCTTAGTAGAGGGTTTAGGGAGTGCATACAAGACCGATAAGTGAGGATGATATAGTGGAGAAATTCTCTGATTCGACGAACTTGGAATTTTCCGATATTGGTTTTTGACGATTTATGGTGATCAATTAGAATCTGGGATGGGTTGGAGACTCTGAAAAATTAATTGCAGATACAGTGGGATATGCAGGAAATTAGGAAGCTACCCCTGAAGCCCGAGCCCCCATCTCCCCCTCTTGGCCACCAATTTAATTCATATGGCTGCAAATTGCAGCTCGTTCTTGGAGTTAGGGTGGTTGTTGGTCCATAGCTCAATCAATAGATTTCTAGGCATATCCATTGTCCAAAATGTTCTAATTTCACTTTAATAAAAATCTAGGAGTGTTTTACTAAGTTTATGATTTTGCTTTACGACTTTTGAAAACTAGGTTTTTGATATTTGAGTTTTGAATCGGTCGTTTGACATTTGTACGTCAACGTCAGGGGTTGTTTGGTTGTTCTTGCATGCGTGGACCATAGGTTAAACCTATATGCGTATCGCTTGTCGTATCAGTTTTCAGATTTGATTTTGATTTCGATACGATATGCAATGATTTGTAGGTACATTCGCGTGAACTCCCGGGGAGACGAAGGAGAGCAAGGCGTTCATCGACTTCGGGTAGAGTAAGGATAGTAGGTGAGTAGATGTATATCTATGGGAGAAGTCAGGTGGATGGCGTATAGTACCCCCTCAACCGTAGTATTAGGGTACTAGGTATATAGTTATATATATATAAATATTAGATATGTATATTTAGCTAATAGAGTTCTAGGATACTATAAGAAATGGTAAGCATACCGTAGGGAGGAATATCTTTAGTTCTTATTCTCTTAGCCTTGAGCCATTTATATATATGCTGTAACACACACATATATAGATGTAATTTTTAGGATAATTTCGATATATCATCATGAGATGAGGATATGATATGTCATGATGACACGAGTTGATATGATCAGACATGATGTTACAAGGCTATGTTATATGATATGATATGGAATGACATGATATGATATGGTGTATTATATGATGATATGAGACGATGCATATTCATGATACAATACGAGATGATACGACATGTGACGATATATGACACAATGAGATAATATGGTGCACATGATGATAGATCCGTACCCTTGATTTGATGATACTGTAAGATGGATTATACCGTACGTGATACTATGAGGGTGGATCGCTGACTTATACGTATATCGACTCGAGTGGATATTGTTTTAAATCACTTAAGTAGATATTAGGATATATTTTGAGCCATATCTATTTTCAAAACTAACAAATCATTATGCACTTTTAAATAACAACCTTAAGGGACGCTACGGATTTTCAAATGGTATCTTTTTCTCAAAAACACAGTTGCCCTTATTTTTTTTAAAAACAACGATTTGTACTATTTTAAACTATAACCGTATGGCTCATATGTAGTTACGTATTTTATACTGTTTGCGTTTACATTTTCCTCTTTCTGTTATGTTCGTATTATTCTCATTTTGCGGTATACATACTATGTTCCTTTTTCTTATCGTTGTATGACTTCGCCTGCTAGGACATACGCACTATTACTGATGATACGCATGTTCCACAGACACATACTCGCCGGCTCACACACTCATCATCGGTAATTTCCATGCTACGTACACATTCGAAATCTCTATGTCACCGTATCACCTAATAACCTGTAGCTTTTAGTTATTGTTTAGTACCCATACCACACTTACTAGTTCAGTTATCGTATTTTCTTACCTACTTAAATGCTACGCTCATATAAACACACTGGTTATGCATTACGTATTTGTTCTGTACCTGTACTCATTGTTTCATTATTGTTTCATGCTTACAAGATTCAGATTTCATGAGATTTTTGGATTTGAGAAACCGCAGATACATTTTGAAAACTTATGATTGTTTAAAAAACGCGGTTTCTCTTGATATGATATTTGGCGTCCACCATGAGTTTTCTTGGTTCTGAGTTATATTCATACCCGATTCGAGAAAAGAGGTGGTACCGTCTGCGGGTACATGGTGGACCCAGTATGGTACTCCTGGACAAGAAGATCGTATAGAGAGACGTTGAGCCCGACAGGGGAACACTACCTACCGGTGATAGTACTGGACTCGGCGGATATCCGGAGGATACCGACCGGAGCGATTGAGACATATGGATATAAGGGTTGATCCGATGAGACGGCGCCTGAGATATGAGAATTTACGTGTCGATGGTGGACACGGGTTTTATGATGTTTTCGAGTGTCGATGCTGTGCACTCAGGTTTTTATAATGATTTGATGTGTCGTTGATGGACACACGTTGGATGATACACATATACACATATATATGATACACATATACACGTTGTATGATACACACATACACATATATATGATACCGATGACATGGTACCATATTATGACACAGACACGATTATATTATTATTATACTTATGTTTACACTATCACCCTCATTACCACTCGACTGTATATGTTTATCACACTTATGTATATATATAATCACCCACGTTACCACACGGTATTATTATATTATTGTTTTACTGTATAACCTAGGAGATCGTCATACATTCGATATCTACCTGATGATGTCTTCTACTCACGAGTTGGCAACTCACCCCCGTTGTGCCATAGTTTTCTTGCAAGATCGACCACTCGGATTTAGTAGCGGCTTGCAGTCACACTACTCCTTTCTGGGTGATTGCATTTAGTAGGTGGGTTACAGTTCAGAGCGTAACCACCCTTGTATGCATTTATTAGTCATTTGTATCTAGTTAAAAGCTCCATCAACTAGACTATGTATATTGGTAGACCTAGAGATCGGGTTATATATTCTTTGTATTTCGAGTAGAGACTTGTATATTCTTTCGGGCTTAGACTCACGGATATGTATTTATTCTTTATTTTTGGGTTTGATGGTGCTTTGGTTTTCTTTATCTTCTTTTCTGTGATTGATCTTCGCTTTGGGGCGTCGTATAAATTTATTTGTATGGTTGTGATTCCGCCAACTGGTGAAGAGCTAGCTCCCGCTTGGTGATGCCGATATTATTGTTATGTATTGGTTTTGGATCAAAATTTACAAAGAAGATACTGCCCAAATTTCAAACGACGAAATTTTTTTCAACTATATTATACAACCCACTTGTATTTTCATATAATATTACTTATACTTTTAAAGAAGAATATGAATTCATTATACCTTTATTTCAAAATTGCACCTCCATTATTTTCCTAAAAAGGTTTAGATTTCTGGGCTTTCGGATTACTTGGAATTACGGTGGGGTCCTATAGACTTCATGTGATTCAAGTGCCGGTTACGTTCTAATTCCGGGTTGTGACACTGATTCAATAGGTATGCCGCTGTCTGTAGCGCATGACCCCAGAATGAAAGAGGTAACTCAGCGTTACTCATCATGGAGCGAACCATGTCCAATAGGATACAGTTCCTCCGCTCTGATACACCGTTGTGTTGTGGTATATACGGAGAAGTAAGCTGAGAGAGAATACCATTCTCTTTTAGAAAGTCCCGGAATTCGATACTTAAGTACTCCCATCCTCGATCAGATTGAAGGATCTTGATACTTTTTCCTGTCTGGTTCTCTACTTCGCTTTCAAATTCTTTGAACTTCTCAAAATCTTCAGATCTATGTTTCATGAGAAACACATATCCGAACCTAGAGAGATCATCAGTGAATGTAATGAAGTACGAGAACCCACCCCTCGCATGTATAGACATCGGACCATATACATCACTATGTATGAGTCCCAAGAGCTCTGTAGCTCTTTCTCCATGTCCGATGAACGGAGATTTGTTCATTTTTCCTTTAAGACAGGACTGACAAGTTTCATAAGATGAAAATTCGAACGAATTCAGATATCCATTCTTATGCAACTTACATAGTCTTTTCTCACCGATATGACCAAGTCTACAATGCCATAAGTAGGTTTCATTCATCTTTGAACTCTTCCTCCTGCATTTGTTCTATATATTTAAGACTGTATTTTTATTTAGAACATAGATACCATTACACTGTGTACCTTCTGCAACCAATACCGGATTAAAATGTTCATGATATTTCTATCTAGAACAAAGTTATATCCATCTTTATAAGTAAAGAAATCGATATGTTATTTCAGAGCATGGAAAGTACATAGTAACAATTGTTCAAAATCATAGTATTGCCGCTTGGCAATACTAGGTGATATTCACCGACTGCAGCAGCACTAACCTATGCTCCGATCTCTACTCTGAGGGACATATCATCCGGTCCAACCATTCTACTTTTTCTTAGTCCTTATAATAAATTACAGATATGAGACCCTGACCCGGTATATAGTACCCAGGAGGTAAGGTTGACCGAAAAACAATTTTCACTAACAAATACACCCGAAGAAGATGCTTTAGAATGCTTCTTCTTCAATAGGGTTATCTGGAATTCCTTATAGTCCTCTTTCCCTTGCCCATACTGGTGACAGTTGCCACAATTTAGAACCAAACCGACGTTCCCCAGCCCAGTGTAATAAGCTGGTTTTGTTAGGAATATGTATGCCCTAGAGGCCATTATTGTATATTATAGTGGATACTTGGACATATATATAGAGGACTTTCTTGCTCGACATGATAGTATGCTATCTAGTTGCTCTTTATCTTAACATATGCACTTGTTCTAGTTTAATATCTCATAGATACATGTTTATAAAGGCCTTAGGATGTTGGCTTGACTATCAGGACTATGATGGATCAGACTAGTGGGGCTTGTGTAGTCTGCAAGCACATCCTTTAACAGTTCCTAGTTGAGAGAGTATCGAGACAGGGCATCGATATTCCAAAGTAGACTAGTGTGTACGTTTCGTGACCGTGTATAGGGCGATGGTTGATCATATAACCATTGGTGTTTGACATCAAAGATTGTACACAGGTGCTCATTAGAGAATGGGTACACCAAACAGGACTCGCCGAGAACTCCTCGATGGTACCATACCCATCGTCAGATAGCAGTTCTCTGGTGACACTTGTACATGTTAGTCTATAGAACCGAGATCATCATAGTGTCTCGTGTGGTTCCCACTGTGCTTTGATTTCCTCCCTATCATAGCTCAAAGGAGTCATGCAAATAGGTGGATTTTGGGTACAGTCCCGAGTCACATGGAGGCAGTGAGCGATAGGATGGGTTTCGTCTCTCCCAGTATTAGAAGTTGATGTTGCGCTATGCTCGATTGGCTATAACAGCAAGTCCCTGACCAGGGCTGATGAGATTTACTGGTAAATGTTATCAGTAATTTCTCGATAGGTTATAGGCCACGCATCGGCATGACTTATCAAGTTAGTGGGGTCTGACGATTCCACCCCTCAGACTCGATATGTAACATATCAGACGAAGAGACCGGACTGTACGGTAAGCGATGCTTATAGGCTTTACGGGAGTTTGAACAAGTTTGCTTGTTGATCTTATATTTGTTCAGTACCTGGGTAGCCGTTACGTCCAACTAGTACCGCTGATGGCTTGTGGTATCTAATGTGATCCTTACCTACTGCTGGCGTATTGACGAGTCTTTAGAGTCCCATATAGAGGTTTCCTAGCTCAAACGAAACGAAGTAGGACACGTATGGAGATATGTATGGGTGCTTGATTAAATATGAGTATATGATACCGTATTCTAATCTAGCGATATTTGATATCAGCCTGGTTATATGTGATATAATCTGATTATTGAATCAAGTGTTGATTCAATGATTATATATATATATATATATATATATGTTAATATATATTTGATATTGGCCGGTTATATATGATATAACCGGATTATTGAATCAAGTGTTGATTTAATATCTGCTATTGAATATTAGCTGGTTATATGTAATATAACTGGATAATTGAATCAAGTGTTGATTTAATATTTTGATACACACACACACATATATGATATTAGTCGGTTATATATGATATAACCGGATTATTGAATCAAGTGTTTATTTAATAATTTGATATATATTTATATACTTGATATATATATATATATATATATATATATATAAACTAATATTTAGCTCACTTAAGATTTTCTTCTCTTGAAATATATTTATATATGTGATATATATATATATATATATGCATTCGTATCATGGTTGATGATACAAGGAACATGGATGTATGAGAATCACATTGAGAAAAGATAATGATAAACATTTTGGAATAAAAAGAAATGAAGAATGAGTCATGGCTTAAGATGCTTGTAGAAGCCATGACAAATCTTCAAGCCTTGTTTTATTCAAAGATATTTATCATACACATCTTATCTAATAAGTTCATAGTTCAAATCTCATCCAAGTTCATCCTCATCTTCATCTTGCTCTTCTCTCTAGAATTTTCTTGAGTTGAGAAAAAGAAAAAGAGAAAAATATTTTTAGTGAGCAAATATCCTACTTCATCAACCTACACCAATCTAGCTTATTAGTTTAGGTTGTTAATTTCACTAATACCTTCATTAGTGAAGTGTGAGCTTGAGTGAGAGAGACTTCAAAGTGGATCATCTTCGGCAACGAAGACAACAAGAATGCTCGATCCTTTCTTCAAGTGGATCCTCAAGAAGAGCTCTAAGGACTAGTACTCAGAGCTTTGAATTGAAGGACTAGACTACAGAAGTTGTAAACTCATTCACTTAGTATAGAATCTTGTTTGCTAACTATAAAACCCTAATTCTCTTGTTCGATTCTTGTTTTGTATACTTAGCACTCTAGATTTTTTAAAATTGTATACTTGATGATCATATAAAAATAGTATGGTGCTAAGACATACTTTCATGGCATCAAAGCCAAGCTAGAGACTTAGGCGAAATCTAGACGACGTTAAAGAGTTCGATCGAAGTTTTAAACACCAAACTTGGCTAGTTTCTGTCCATTTTTCAAAAGTTGATATTTTGACAATTATAAATTCTCAGAAAATCATACAGGTAATTCTATAGAACCACAAGAAATATGAGAGCTTAACTCCTCTAAGTGGCTGCGAAACCGCTGCCTAAACCATGTTCTGGCCGTGGTTCCGCCACCCACTTGAGGGGTTAGTGACTCGTTTTTCTTCTGCTGCTTCATTTCGACATTTTAGACTTTCTGGAAATTTTTAATGAGACTCAAGTGGCTGAGATCTCTGTGAATTGGTGGTGTTTAAAATATCGATCGAAATATTTAACATCGTCTAGATAGTTTTGAATATGGGATACAATTTTTGGAATCCATATTGATTAGTTTTGCGAAAACTTAACGAAATGTAAATCTCGCATTTTATTCTCAAATGATGGATTGCCACGGAGTTTGGATTTGGATCAAAACTCCGTCGTAATCTCGTATCGTACGTGAATACTCGCTAGGAGACACTACTAGACAGCCACGCCCTATAGCCCCGACCAAGTGACTAGGAGAACCCTAAGGCCAAAAGCATCCATTCGGGTGCTCGCGGCCGCAGTGTTCCGCCCAAGTGTACTTCGTTGATGGCCTTGGAGGTGCGGCTATCCATGTTCCCTTATGAAAAATAAATAATAAATTAAAAGAAATAGGAAAATTCCCAAAATGGAGCATCACATGCCCACACATGATGCGCCTTGAAGCAAAGATTATAGGCATTGCGCTTAACAAATAAGGCTGAAACTGAGCCTCACGTGCAAGCACATGAGCATCTATATACAAAGTATATAGGCGCCTTCCTAAAACAAATAACTGGCTGGAAAAACTCACGTGTCAGCACATGATGCTCTTTGTTGGGCTTAACTTCATGGAGTCACGTGCTGCACGCGAGGGTTTCTAATGCCTACTGAGCCGATAGAATTAAATTCTAAATAAAGGGATCAAAGCCCTATTTGAAAAATATTTCCTTAGATCTTTCCAAATAAGAAAGATTACGTTCTGTAAAACAGAGCACCGTTGGATTAAATATCCAATGGTGATTAAAAATACAAAATTACAGAATAAGCTCTGTATGGAAAAATATTTTCCCAATCTTGTTAAAAACAAGAAAAATATCTTCTGTAAAACAGAAGGCCTGGGATTAAAGATCCAACGGTGGATAAAATCCCCAAATCAATTAGAGATCTCTCAATGAGAGATTTCCTTAACCAAATCAACAAACTTGCCTCCACTATATAAATGACCCAAAACTTCAAGTCTGAGGGAGATACAGAGAGAAACGACCTCTAGATCTAGGATTAAAATTTGAATTCCCTCCACAAGTTAGTTAACCAAAAGATTTAAATTTCCCTCCAAAAAGTTAGTTAAGCCTAAATTTTAATTTCCCTCCAAGAGTTTGTTGACCAAATATTCAAATTTCCCCCCAAAAAGTTAGTTAAGCCCAACATTTAAATTTTCCCTCCAAGAAGTTGTTAAGCCGATCCTTCTAGAAATGCCACGTGGAGCTTCTGGGGTCTTCTGGAAGCTTTGGCCGTTATAATTGAGCATGTGACAAAATTGGGTGAATTGATCTCACTATATGGCCGCGGATCCGCCGCGCTAAGGGGGCATGGGCCGCGGATCCGCGGCCCTTTGGTGGCCTTGGTGCTTCAAATTTTTGTGGTAATTCTTGGATTATCTTGTGGGCCTTTTTCTGATATATGGATTTTTATTTGGCCTTCTGTATCACTACCAGATCTTCAGGCTTTGAGTTGGCGTTTCTTTTATCAGTCCTTTTCCCAATTTTGGGCTCTGCTTCCGGAATTTCCTGCATAGACTCCAAGACAAGAGTTGCGCAATACAAGGATGATGCGATACCATGAAAAACACACAATTTCCCTAAAAAGTGCCGGTTTTAGTCTACAGTACGAGTAATCCTGTATTTTAGAGATGATTTGGTAATATGTGCAATTATGAATACCGAACACTTCTATATGAGTTCAAATGGTAGGGAAATTACCGTGTTAAAAGTGCAGTATTTTCGACTGATCAATATTCCTATGCTACAGTCGGTCAAATCATTCTTATCACAAAGGTTCTCCATGAAGGACCTGGGTGATGCCACGTATATATTAGGCATACGGATCTATAGGGATAGATCCAAACGGTTATTGGGATTGTCCCAAACCAAGTACATCAACAGCATCCTAAAGAGATTTAGTATGGAAGACTCTAAGCGGGGTACCTTACCCGCTTGCCACGGAGTCACTCTCTCCAAGGACGATTGCCTAAAGTCTTATAAAGAGAGAGCTCGCATGAGCATTATTCCCTATGCTTCGGCCGTAGGATCGATAATGTATGCGATGTTGTGTACACGCCCTGATGTAGCTTATGCAGTTAGTGTAGTAAGCAGGTATCAGTCAAACCTAGGGGAGAATCATTGCACTGCTGTGAAGAACATTCTTAAGTACTTGCGAAGGACTAAAGAATTGTTCTTGGTGTATGGTAACGGGGATCTCCAAATGGAGGCCTTTACTGATTCGAGCTTCCAGAGTGACAAGGATGACAACAAGTCTATCTCAGGGTTTGCATTTACCATCAATGGAGGGACGGTAAGTTGGAAGAGTTCCAAACAGGATACCGTTGCAGATTCAACGATGGAAGCTGAGTACATTGCTGCAAATGATGCTGCCAAGGAAGCCGTCTAGATGAGGAAGTTCATCTCGAAGCTAGGAGTAGTTCCAACCATTATTGATCCAATACCTTTATATTGTGACAATAATGGGACTATGGCGTTGGCCAAAGAGCTCAGGTCCCATCAGAAGTCCAGACACATCCTGAAGCGATATCATCTGATCCGGAAGATAGTTGATCGCCACGAGATCGAGATCAAGAGAGTAGATACAAAGGATAACACTGTCGTTCCATTCACCAAGGCCCTCCCTCAGCCGCAGCATGAGCGACTTTTTGAGATGTTGGGTATGAGAAACGCCAATAATTGACCTTAGTGCAATTGGGAGATTGTTGGATATATGTATACCCTGGAGGCCATTATATGATATTGTATGTACTGATATATATATATATATATATATATATATATATATATATATATATATTTAGAGGACAGTCTTTCTTGACATGATAGTATGCACTATGGTTTCTCTTTATCATATGTTCACTTGATCATGTTTTTTTTTCATTTGGTACATGTTGATAAAGCTCTGAGGATACTAGCTTGACTGCAGGGATTATGATGTGGATCATACTAGTGGGACACCTATAGTTTATAAGCATATCCTTGAAATGTTCCTAGTCATAGGTATATTGAGACAGAGCATCGATATTCCAGTATAGACTAGCGTATACTATTTTTGTTCCATATGATGGGCGATGGATGATCCCATATCCGTCTGGTGTGGTGACACCAAAGATTGTATACGGGTGCTCAGTAAGACTGGGTACACTGAACGGACTCACCGAGAACTCCTATATGGTATTATATCATACGTCGGATAGCAGTTCTCAGGTGACACCGGTGCAGGTTAGTCTGTAGACCCGAGATCACCATAGAGTCTTGTGTGTCCTCCCACTGTATCTTGATCTCCACCCTACTACGGCTCTACTGAGTCATACAAACAGGTGGATTTTAGGTATAGTCCCGAGGCATATGGAGGCAATGAGCGATAGGAGGGGTTTCGCCTCTCCCGGTATTGGGGGTTGATGCTGTGCTGTACACGATTGGATATAACAGGAAGTCCCTGACCAGGGCTGCTGAGATATTACTGATAAGTGTTAATAGTAGTTTCTCGATCTGTTGTAGACCATATACTGGCATGACTTATTGAGTTATTGGGGTCGACGATTCCATCCCTAGACTCAATATGCAGCATATCTGACGAAGAGACCGGACTGTACGGTAAATGTTGCCTGTTGGATTGACGGGAGTTTTGACAGGTTCGCTTGTTCTTCTTCTGATCGCTCAATACCCGGGTGGCCGTTACGTTTAGCTGACCTCTTGTAGCTTGTAGGTGTTTGATGTGATCATCACCTGCTGCCGGCGTATTGACGAGTCTCAGAGTCCCACATAGGAGTTTCCTGGCTCGGGCGAAACGATGTGGTGTACATATGAGATATGTACGGGAGCTCGATTAAATACGTGTATATGATGCCGTATTTTAATCGGGTGTTTTATATTGGTCGGATCATATGAGATATGACCGGTTTATTAAATCAAGTGTTGATTTAATATTGACTTTTATCTCATTTAAATAAACCTTTTCTTTATGATGGATGCATGCATGTATATGTACATGTTGATGTGCATACACACATACATACATGCATTAGTATCATGGTTGATGATACATCGAAGATGGCAATATAAGAAATACATGGAAAGTAAATATATTTTTATATATTAGAATGAGAAAAAGAAAATAGATTATTCATCATTGTTGACTTTTCTTTACTTGACCAAAGTTAAACTATGGTTTCATTTTCCTTTGTTATTTTTCTCATTCTAAAATATCTAGATATTTTATTAACCATGGTTTGAGTTTAGATATTTATCTCTCTCTCTCTCTTTATCTTTATCATTATCTTTTTCATCCAAAAGAAAATGGTTGCCATCTTCATCATCCTCTCTCTAGCTCTCTCTTGAGTTTTATAAATTGAGTAAGGTTAAAAGAAAGAAAGGGTTTTTATATGAGAACACAACCATATCATCACACTACATTTCTTTAGCCCCTTGGTGTAGTTTGTTTGCTTCATCTTCTTTGTGATCTTTTGGAGCTAGGAGTTTTGAGCAAAGGAACTTCGGGTGGATCATTGTGGACGTGGAGGAGGTTCAAGCTAGCTTGTTCAAACCTAGGAGGTCTACAAAGGTTGTAGTCTTTCCACTTAGTCATAGATTGATTTTAGTATGTGATACTATATGTGTTACCCTATATTTCTAGTTCGATTCCTAGTTAAGTTTGCTTAGCACCTCTCAAAATTTAAATTATGGCATGTGTGATGCTTCCAAACCCTAAATGAGGTGATAAAGAAACCCTACAATGTTAACCGATAGACGGGGACTAAGTGGCACTTTTAGTTTCATTTATGAGTATCGATGAGAATATGAAAGTTTCATATTATCACCGAGTATCATATATTGGTTTTAACTTGAACATCTTGAATCACTCTCTAATGATGTATTTGTTGTGTATTCTTGTTGTATGTGTGTGTTTCGGCTGTCAGGGGTAGGGCTTCTATCCCATTAAGAATGTATAGAGAGAACACCAATTCGCTTATGCTTTCAACCGTTTCGAGTAAATTTCGGCAGCACCTCCCCGCTGTTCTCCGAGTACACTGTAGTAGAATAGATAATCATTTCAAAGCTGTGAAATAACGTTGAAATGAACATCTAATCTATCTTTGTACACGGAGACCCAGCGGAAAGGTAGCGACGAAATATCTCGAAACGGATGAAAACACAAGTGAATGAAGGTGTTTGCTTTATACATTCCCAACTTGTCCACACGGGACAAATCTATCGATTATCATACGATTGAATCTTCTCGTCACATAGACTATACGACGGTTGTTAGTATCGTGCTATACCGTCCGATATTTAACAACTTTCGTATAGTTCTATATCACGACGAATATCGAACGTATGTTAACCGATAGACGGGTACTAAGTGGCGCTTTTAGTTTCAAATATGAGTATCGATGAGAATATGAAAGTTTCATATTATCATCGAGTATCATATATTGGTTTTAACTTGAATATCTTGAATCACTATCTAATGATGCGTTTGTTGTGTATTCTTGTTGTATGTGTGTGTTTGGGCTGTCGGGGGTAAGGCTTCTATCGGTTATCATACGATTGAATCTTCTCGTCACATAGACTATACGAAGTATTTAAATAAAATATAAAGTAACTGATATAACATGATTTTAAACTTATGAAATAATACTTGCTTAGTTACTTGCAAGTTGCAACTTGAGAATAAGATATATGAAGAATTGAGCATTAAAGAACTAAGATGCATATTTTGGTAGTTACTTGCCGCAACCCCTAAGTTAAGTAGTTTTTGAGAATTAAGACCTTTTTAATCATACTTTGGATAGACTGTCACAAACAGTAGGGCATATTCAAAAAACAATATTGAAGGCAGGGTAATTTAGCACTTTCTTTAAAAAATAAAATAAAAAGATGGAATGATTAATCTCTGCCTCCATGAATGCTTACATATAGAAATACATATTCATTACCATGGAAAATGCTTTTAGATATATTATTGAATTGGCCATTAGATCCATTTGATAGATACTGGCAGCTATATAGTTCAGCAGCCCCCATGCATTCTCAAGGAAAATGCTTTATTACAATAAGAATGATGATGAGTGTTTATATACTTTATTGAGTCATTTGCATGATAGACCCCAGTAGTAAAATGGAGTAATGAAAATTTCAGGCCAATTTCAAATGAACATAAACAAGGACAGTTGAAATTATGTAACATTTGTTGAATTAATTGAACAAGATGCCTCTTTAACAACTGAATGGAAGAAAATAATCTATGTAGTTCACCCATAATTTTTGTATAAAAAAAACTTTGTTGTCATTCTCGTCATCGTTGTTGTATGCATTTGAGTGTCAAACTATAGGAAATCAGTAACTTAAAAATAGTTTAAAAAATGCACGATTGTAGTTTCATGTAAATTCTAATTATTGGTTTCTTGTTCAATTAATTTTCAAGAACACCTTCCACAAAACACTCCCTCCCCAACCCCAACCGCAACCCTAACCCTAACCCGGCCCTAACCCTAACCCCAGCCCCAGCTAAACCCCAAACCCAACCCTAACCCTAACCCCAGCCCCAGCCCCAGCCGAACCCCAACCCTAACCCTAACCCCAACCCCAGCCCCAACCGCAACACCTGCTGAACCCCAACCCCAACAGCAACCCCAGCCCCAGCCCCAACCGCAACCCCAACCCCAACCCTAACACTAACCCCAACCGATGCCTAACCCTAACCCTCATCGGTACCCAAACCATGAACCCTAGCCCTAAAATAATAAAAAAATTGTTTAATTGAAGATTTACTAACCTGTGTGGTGGAGGAGACGATCGATCGGTGGCGACGACGAAACGGAGGCGATGACGAAAACGGCGACGAGGAAGAACGGCGACGAGAATGGCGGTGGTGACTACGAGAACGGTGATCGGTGGGAGAGATTTAGGGATTTTAGATTCGCGCGCAAGAGATTATCGAGATAGATAATCAGCGTAGGCGATCTATGCCATTTTAATTAAATCCCTATTTAGATGCCCCTACGGATTAGTCCGTAGGTCTTTGGTTTTCGACTCCGTAGGGGCAAACAACAATTTACGATTTAATATTTTTAAATTAATATGTCAGGACCGTAGGGACAACCGTATGGCCCTACGGACTAATCCGTAAGGCCAAAAAAAATCTGCCCGTATGGATTTCATTATCTGTAGGGGCAACCTCCTATTTTAGTATTGTTTACGCCCTTCCGGGTTTTCACAAACTCGCCGGTAGCCCTGCTGTTTTTACTCACGGACCCCTTTCGGGTTTTCATCCGTGCCCATTTCGCTTATGGACGTACCTTTTTTTGCCGCGTTAACTTAAGGATGCTGCGGTTCGTAGTAGCTTAAGTACGTTATGGTCCGTAGCTAGTTTCATGAAAGTGCGGTCCGTTGTTAGTTTAGGGACGTTTCGGTCCGTTGTTAGTTTAGGGACGTTTCGGTCTGTTGTTAGTTTTCTGCGGTGAAGTTTTGTTGAATACTACTTACAGAGCTTGGTACTCGGGAAGACAGCGAGCGAACACAAGCGTCGTCATCTGTCATTAACCTGAGTTGCGACTTGTCAAGCGTAGTATTTCTTAAGGAACCTGCCGTTTATTGGCCGGAACGGTCTTTCGCCATGTATATCCATGAGCAAATAGGCCCCACCTTGATAGACCTTGTCTATGATGTATGGGCCCTCATAGTTTGTCTCAAATTTCCCTCGTGTGGCACGATTGAGGATCATAGGTCTTTTTACGACTAGCATGAGTTCGCCTTGGTAGAACGATCTTGGCCTAGTCAATTTTTCGTATGAGCGCGTCATCCTTGCTTTGTAAGCTTCCAGGTTTTTTTGTGCCATGAGACAAGTTTCATCGAGGGCGTCGAGCTTCTCAAGCCGGAGATGAGCATTCTCTTCATCTGTTAGCTCATGATGAACCGCCACCGTAGAGAGGGTAGCTCTATCTCCAAAGGGAGTACTGCTTCTGTGCCGAATACCAATGCATACGGCGTTGTATTCGTAGCCGTTTTGAACGTGGTTCGATACGCCCAGAAAGCTTCATGCATTCTCTCATGCCCGTCTTTTTTGTTTCAAGACACCGTTTTCTTTATAATTTTTGTCAAGGTTTTGTTGAAAGCCTTAGCTAGACCGTTAGCTCGGGAATTATAGACTGAAGAGTTTCTCTGGTCTATATTATGCTGTTGTCCGAAGCGGTTGATTCTGTGACTTTTGTAGGCCGACCCGTTATCGGAGATAATCCGTCGCGGAGTGCCGAACCGATAGATGACGTGTGTCTTGAAGAAAAGGAGAATATTCTCCGTCATCACTTCTTTTAGCGATACTGCTTCTGCCCATTTAGAGAAATAATCAGTTGTCGCCAATATGAACCGATGTCCTTTGAACGACACTGGTTCGATAGGCCCAATTATGTCGGTTCCCCACATTTTGAACGGCCAGCTAGCAACTGTTGGGTATAGCGGATTTGGATACTGGTGGATAAACACCCCGTGAATTTGGCATTAGTGACACTGCTTCGCATATTCGAGGCGGTCCTGAATCATCGTGGGCCAATAGTAGCCCATCCTTTTGATCTTCAGCTTCATCTTTGGCTCGGCTTGATGAGAACCGCAGAGTCTATCATGGGTTTCTTGGACGACTCTCCTTGCTTCTTCCGGTCCCCAGTATCTCAGCCATAGAGAGGTGAAACATCTCTTATATAGAGTATCATTGACAAAGGCGAAAGACAGAGCTCGTTTCATGAGCTGATGTCTTGAGGATGCATCTTCAGGTGTTCGACGGGATTTGAAGTAGTCTATGAAGACTTCTCTCCAATACTTAGCTTTTTCTTGGTCCTCTATTTATAGGGTTGTTTGCTCGGTCACTTTCTTTTCTTCAGACGACTCCGGAGATATTTCCGCTGGTGTGAGAACCCGGCGGCTTTGTACAATGATTCTTACATCATCGTGTTTTTCGTCAGCATGTTCTTTAGCGAGTTTGGCTAATGCGTCAGTTTTGCTATTTTCTATACGCAGTATGCTTTCCAGGGTGTAGGAAGGGATCTGAGTCAATATTTTTTGCACTCTCTCGCCGTACTTTACCAACTCTAGTTTGCACGTTTGATAGTCGTCGTTTACTTGACTAACGACCAGCTGGGAGTCTCCGTAAATAAGGAGATTTTCGATCCCCATGTCAACAACGATCTCAAGACCTGCTATCAAAGCCTCATATTCCGCTTTGTTGTTTGTTTTTAGCTCCGTTAAGGAAAAGGAAAAGCGCATTATCCCTCCTTGTGGAGTCACGAAGATGAGGCCCACCCCAGATTTTATTATAGGGGAGTTGTGCTTTCGCTTCTTCATAGGAGATGCCCCATCCAAGTAGAGTTCCCATCGGGTATCACTCCCTCCTCTCTCCGCGTCAATCGTGTCAAACGCGTGCTAGTATGGTAATTCGCAATTTAGGGGTGAATCGGCAGGTATCGGATGCTCAGCGAGGAAGTCAGCGATGGCCTGGCTTTTCACTGCCTTGAGAGGTCGGTATGTTATCAAGAATTCCATTAAGAGTAGGGCCCATTTAGCGAGCCTTCCCGTTAATATGGCTCTTGACATCAGATATTTGAGAGGACCCGCCTTTGATATGAGATCGACATCATGCGCTGAGGCATAATGCCGAAGCTTCGTTATAGCGAAGATTAACGCCAGGCAGTGTTTTTCGATAGGGGAGTAGTTGTTTTCTGCCTCCAAGAGAACTCGAATCAAATAATAGAGGGCTCCCTCCTTCCCTTGGTCGTTCTCCTGTGCCCATAGTGCGCCTAAGGAACCTTCAAGAACGGTTGTGTACAGGATGAGAGGCTTTCCCTTGACCGGAGCGGTCAGTACCGGCGGATTCTGCAGGTATTGCTTGATTTCGTCCAGTGCACTCTAGCATTTACGATCCCAAACGAACGGGATTCCCTTCTTCATCAGGTGACTTTAGGGACGGCATTTTCCGGAGTGGTTGGCTATGAACTGTCGGATATACACGAGCATCCCTTGTAGAGACCGCAATTGTTTTAATGTTCTTGGTGTGGGCATTTCCATAATCGCCTTGATCTTCGATGGATCTATTTCAATGCCCCGGTGTCGTATGATGAACCCTAGAAATTTTCCTGAGGAGACTCCGAATCGCATTTCAGAGGGTTCATCTTTAGGTTATACTTACGAAGACGTTGGAACACTATTTTCAAATGCTCCAGTGTTCTTCGTACGATTTGCTTTTCACTATGAGGTCTTCAATGTAACATTCAACAAACCCATGTATGAGGTCATTGAAGATCTTTGTCATGGCCCTCTGATAGGTAGCGCCGGCGTTCTTCAGACCAAAAGGCATCACTTTGTAACAGAATATCCCAAGAAGTGTCTAGAAAGCGGTATGCTTCTGGTCTTCGGGATGCATCTTTATTTGATTGTACCAGATGAGCCGTCCATGAAGGAGAGGACTTCATGAGTAGACGTGTTATCTATCATCAGCTCAGTAACCGGTACGGGGAAATCATCCTTCGGACAAGCTTTGTTGAGGTCCCGAAATTCTACGTAGATGCGCACCATCCCATTTTTCTTCATCACTGGGACATTGTTGGCGATCCAGTCAGGGTATTGAACTTCTTGGATGAAGCCAGAGTCGATTAGCTTCTTGACCTCGTTGTTGATACTCATTTCAAGTTCGAGCCGCATTCTTCTCGGTGCTTGTTTGACTTGCTTGACGTCCGGAGATATCGCTAATTTATGCACAGCTATTTCTGGATCTAGCCTCGGCATCTCGGAATAGTTCCATGCGAAGCAGTCTTTATACTACATGAGCACGTCTTTTAGCATAGTCACCTATTCTTTAGACAGCAGCTCACTGACGAACGTAGGCCGCGGGTCGTTTGCCATCCCTAAGTCGATTTTCCATAGGTTGTCCGCAGTAGTGTGTATTCCATCTTCCAACTCTTTTAGCGCCGGTGGAAATTCTGAGATCAACTCATCTTCATCCTCATTTTTGAAGCAACAGGAGAGGTCATCCATATTCTTGTGCACTCCTTTTTCCGACAGCGTTATTACGTAACGGGTACGAGATCGTTTCCAAGACCGATGTTGATCTGGTTCTACTCTCGCTATATACGTTGCTTTTGGCACTTGCTTTTGTGGTGGGGGTACCCTCCAACTGTTGGATAGAGCGAATCTGCCGAGTTGATATTAGTCTTCGACCCAGTTTTTGAAGGTGAAGCAGTCTTCAAGAGGAGTCGTATCGCTCGGTGATAGGAGCAATAATCCGGGTGATAAACTCGTTTGCTTGATCGGGGTACCGAGACTCCGGGAGTGTCATCATTTGATGTTTCATGACAAGGTCAAAGATTCTCCCTGTCTTGTCTCGAGGGAGAGAATATGCTTGACCTATCTTTTTCATAAGAGATGGATTCCAGCTGACCTTTTCTCAATCGCGTGGCCATTAGGATCCGTTTTGCCGCTGTCGAACATTTATTCCGTTCTTTAACTTGTTTTTACCTCCGTGTCGGCTTTTTTCTTGTCTTGGGAATGCATGGTGGGCTGACGGTGAAGGGCATTGTCATCCTCCATAGCCTGCTGAAGGAGGCGTTGCGTCTTGGCTTTCTCGTAAATGGCCATTTCACGGCTGTGGTCGTTCTGAACCTTTTGACTCGCTTCCCTTACTAGCTTGTCCATCTGTTCTTCAAACGACGGACTCAGCATTTTTATGGAAGGAGCTCGTTCTGGTTAAACGTCAGCGTCTTTTAAAAGAGCATCCCCTTCTTCATCGAGGTCATTTATGACATGACAGCCATGGAATTGCTCCCGTTTCTTGGACTGGAAATATCCAAGCCCAATCGTTTCCATTTTTCCGTTAGACAATTTTTGCTGAGTTCCGGGGACGTTCCAAATCCTGTTGTAGAACTGAGCATGTCGAGCAGTCTGTTTGAAAGGTATGCCTTGGCATCTTAATAACCTTCTCAATCCCTTTGTGTGGTATCTGGGCAGACGGATGGGTTGGAGCCTATTGAGCGCAAAATCGGCACCATGCCAGACTTCTCTTTTGACATTAGTCTCCGTGGATCGATAGAATAGGATCGTCTTTTCACCTCTTCGCCTGGGAGGGACGTAAAATGTCTGCAGCTCTTGCACACTATATGTCTCAAGCGCATCAAGTTCTCTATAGTGCTGCCGCAGAACCATGGCGATTTGCAAACTCTGATCATCTCCAGTGAGGGCCTGCATTGATGGACGGACCGAAAACACTGTGTTGACTTCATCTTCAGAGTCACTACCAAAGACCAGAATAGGGATAGATGGTCCCGGCCTGTTGCATTAGGGCGGCCCCGAAAAGACTATCTTCCTCCTCCTCGGTATCGCTCCCGAAGACGGGAATAGTGGTGATAGCTTTTTTCTTATTCTCCGGTTTATGGCATCTTTCCGTGTCTTCAAAGTCTGGTAGATATTTTGCATCTTCGTACTTTCGGACTTCATTTACGGAGAATGGGTTTAGTTCCCCCATCACGGTATACTCGAGACCATCTTTGAAATACTTCATACACTGATGTTGTGTAAAAGGGATAATATTGTACTCGTGTAACCAAGGCCTGCCGAGCAAAGCGTTGTAGCAGGTCTTGCCATCAATGACATGAAATTTGATGTCAGTGACGAGCAGCCTAAAGCGTAACATCAGTATTACATACCCGAGCGTCTGTGATCACTGGAAGTCGAACCCGGAGATGGTGATTTTATCCTGAGCGAGGTAATGAACGCTCATGAAGAATTCTTTAAGCACCCTCACATTTAGGAGGTTGACAGAGGACCCGTTGTCAACTAATATCTTCCCTATCTTGATGTCATGGCAGTACCCGGTGACATACAGGGGACGATTATGCTCGCACGTTCCGAGGAGGAGATCTTCATCACCGAAAGTGATGTCAGCTGTGTGCACTTCTTCCAGCTCGTCCTTCATTTTTTCTTCGGCAAGGAAATATTGAAACTGCTCGGTCTCTTGTAATGCCCTGATCAGAGAATCTCGTGCCTCTTTAGACAACAGAAGGGCATCCAAAACGTTTAGCTGTGAGGGTATCTTCCTCAAGTGTTCTAGGATATTGTAATCCACTTTGTTTTTCTTGGACGGGTCCTTGGCTGCCAGCTCTAAAACGACTCGATCATCGAGGGCGATATCCTCAGAGAATTTTTCCTTCCCCTTATCTTTTTTATTCGATCCCTTATTTGTAGGTCCGAGATTCTTTTCGGGCTACGTACGATTATGCAACTGAATGTTTTCACAGTTCTTTATCTCTTCCTCTTTTCCTGAGGTGGATTCCTTGAAGAGAGGACCGATGGCTACTTCTTCATCAGAATCTCTTCCGAATGTGAGAACTTGCGATCCCCTGGTATCAACCATGTGACAGTTGCCGGCGGTTCTTTTATGCTCATCTGTCATGCTTCTCTACTCTCGAAGAGCTTTGCGCTTCATCCGCTTGAAATGATGTCAGTGAGCAACGTATCCCTGCCACCACTTTTTAAAGGCCGTGCATTCTTCGGTAGGGTGTGCAATCCTCTGATGGTATAAGTAGTAGTTAGGATGTACATCCACTTCTTCAAGGTGTATACCACCAGGAGTATTCCCTTTGAAAGATGGCAGCTTCATTCCCATTGATAGGGCTTAAGCAAACCGTTTCCTTGTCTTAAGCCTGTTTTTGTCTGCCGCGGGCGTACTTCGATCTAGTTGGAGTGTTTTGCGACTCATCCCTACCATGACTTCTTCAACTTGATGCCGACGCCTGGCCCTTTCGAATATGGACATTTCACACTTTTGATCAGCTTTGCTCTTCTGACGGGCTTCGTTCAGCAGCATATCAATCATCTCGTCTAACGGTTCCAAGGATTTTGGCACCGATTCTACCTCCAGCTCCTCTATATTATCTTCTGACGCCGAAGGAGCTTCTTCGTCATTTACTGACGAATAAGAGATCATGTGACAACTTACCATATAATCCTCGGGTTCTTCTGACGAGTTGTCTCCGTCGTCATTGTCATTATCTCCTCTCTCAAGGATATGGTTGAGAAACTCTTGGAGTGTGACCGGGGTTCATGCCTTCTGGTTATATTCCTCCAGTGCGTCAATATGCCTTTGCAAATCTGTATGCTTGTCATCAGGCTGTGCGGGCTTCTTGGTCTTCTTCTTCTTCTTCGAAGAATTTGACAGATGGGCTTAGGTGTTTTGCCCATTGCTACCAACTCCCGGTGTTAGGCGCGGTTTCAGCATCGCCTCAACGATCTCGGGCTCCAGCGGGTTTTTCCATCTAATCGCCGGACATGCTTGAAGATCCTTCAGCATTCTTTTAGTTTTAGCCGAAAGAACAACTTCCCATGGAGCTTCCTCTGTGAATGAGCATGATGCCCCCGGCGTGTCCACCTTTTTAGGAGCATATTGTTGTGGCGGGTTTACCCTCCAGTTTTCAGACAATGAGAACTTGCCCTGTTGGTACCGATCCTCAATCCAGTTTTTGAAAACGAAGCAATCTTCAATTGGGTGGCCCACTATTCAGTGGTAGGGGCAATAGTTGGGGTTGTTGACATCGTCCGGTTGCAGTGGGCGTCTCGGATCCGGCAGAATGATGAGCCTGTTGCGCACTGCCAGTTTAAACAATATTCTCGTTTTATCCCGAGGAAATGAGTAAGGACATCTCAACTTTTCTCTGAGTGATCACGGTTTACATTTTGACGAGCAACTGGTTTCGGATCACTCGGCTGTTGCTTAGCGTTGGCGACGAAGGCCGCTTTCCCTTTGCCCTTTTCATTTCGAACCTCCATTTTCGAGGAGGACGGTCTATGGCCCATCTGGTTCATTTGGACCAGCTTTTCGATCAAGGCCTGGAAAGTGGTCGGCTTGAAGAACATCATAAATTGGGCTATAGTATCCTATGGATCGAGGGTCCCTACGAATATGCCTACGGCAGGAGCTTCTTCTATGCGTTGTTCGCATTTCGACCATAGGTTCCACCACCGAATTGCATACTGAACCAAAGTCTCTCCTGGCTTCACCCTTGCATTGATCAATGCCGTGATCGGGGTGTGTTCGCTGGTGCTTGTGAAACGCTGGGTGAATAGCAACTCCATTTGTGTGAATGTTTTGATGGAGTCATTCGGAAGCTCTGAGTACCATTCAAGTACCGTCTCCGCTAAGCTGCCGACGAACTGGCGAAGTAGCAATTTGTCGTTGCCTCATGTATTTCCGCATAGAGCCCTGAACTGAGCGACGTGCTGATGGGGATTGCCTGTCCCCTTATACACGTGCAATTTAGGGATCGTATATCTCGGTGGGTACTTAATTTGATTGTACCAGCTTAGATAGGGTCGCCCAGATCTGACGACTTGGCCGGCAGCTTCGCTTGCCTGATGAGCTCGTATTTGTTGAGCTATATAGTCATGAAGCGCAGCATTCGAGATCGTCTGCTCCTTGGCTGCTGATAAAGCCAGAAGAGGGTTTGATGTCTCCCCAATGTCGTCTTCAATGATTATTGGGGGATCTTCAACTGGAGGGTCCGGTTGGATCATCATCCCCACCATATCTTGGAATAGGAGCACCATTTGTTTTATGTTAGCCACTTATTCCGCGGCCTATTTATCTTTTTTCTCGAGCATCCTTCGTAGGAACTCGGTGTCGGTTTCTTGATCTTGGTGATGCTCCGAACGACGCTTCCGGGCATTCTTTCAGCCTAGTGAGTGCGGCCATCTTTGTCAGCATCTTCTTGAGTTTTTGTTGTTGCTCCTGAGCCTTTGTTATGGACCGCGTAAGTGGTCGATGACCCCTAGAAGCACGGCTTTCCTCTTTTCCAGAAGCCATGTAAATGGTGTGCACTACCATGCCCCCAGACTTAAGGCGTTTAGGTTCAGTGCCCTTGGGATTTTTCGCAGGCACAGGGATCTTCTCCGGCCTTCTCTTTTTATGGACGGTCGATGTTGAGGGGGCTGCAACAGGCAACCTTGTAGACGACACCTTCCGTAGCATGGTGGCGGGATGGTCCTCCTCTTGCTGAACCTTCATTTTCTTCTGTCGGCGGCAGTAGTTTTGTCAATTACAGAGTCGTGGACTCTTTGATAGACCCTGTGGATTTTGGAGGACAGCCGCTAAGGAGGATGCTCCGGCTTCGCCTTAGTAACATTTTTAGCAGATGGAGGAGACCTTTTTAGTACGGCAATTGGAGAGTTCTTGCACACCCTCCTGAGCGGCTCAAAGCTGTTCCCAGTTGGAACAGCGGTATCAATTTCCATTGTTAGAGCTGGTGGGGTAAGTCCAGAGGGGGAACTGCCCCCAGCTTTCCTCATTCGGCGCTAGTAGCGACGTCGAGCATGTCGTGCGGCCGGGATCACCTCTGTTGTCGGGGTAGCTTCGTCATGCCCCCTGTTCTAATGAGAAGTTGTTGTCGGTGTCAGCTTGTCGAAAACAGACGTCCGCTAAGAGGGGACGGTCAATCATTCGAAAGCCGACCCTTTAGTAGGGGAAGCAGCCATGGTGACTTCGCCTGAAGTGAGAGTTGGAACATACAGTCTTATGAAGACTGATCCTTTAGCAGGAGAAGCCCTGTCGACGACTTCTCTCATCGGAGATGGAACGGCTATCCGTTTTGGGATAGCCCCTTCGGGTATTACGAGCCTCTTTGTGGGCCCACATGAGCTTTGGCTCAGCCTGTTGAAGACTAAGGCATTGGAGTTGGATAACCCGTTGAGAGGGGCCGTGGAGATTGCAAGTCGATCGAAGACCGACTTCTTCGGAGTTTCCTGTAATGGCACTGAAGCACTGAAGCTCATTGGCAGGAGCATGGTCCCGAAGAATAGTCCAGTGGTGGCTTGAGTCACCTGCTCCACTGGCATTGCAAAGATGGAGGCCGCTTTGGGCCCATAAGTCACTCCTCCAGTCGGGGTGGAGTGAGAGTTGCTGTTGCAGGTGCAGTTAGAAGTCATCGATGTCATCTTCTCTTCTGCATAGGAGAAAAACACCAAATCTTAGTACCTCGAATCCAGGGGCAACTATAGTAAACCGCGATTTGTTCTCGAACATGACACATGAAGTATGGAGTGGAAAGAGGAAAAGGTCCCACCGGGCGTGCCAGAATCTGTTTACTGCAAAAAATGGGAGACGGGACCGCGTGGGCCGTCTTGCCTAAATTTGGGGGCAGATGCTATTTGGGTTTATCCGTCCACCTCTCCGAAGATACCAATTTGATTTATGACACCGTATATTGGAGGATTGGATGGATGCGGCCGTTATAGCAGACTTCGTCAGATTCCCCCTCGTTTGCGAAGGTTTTTGATTGTGGGGACGCTCTTCCTTACAGGCGCAAACCCCTGCAGTTAATTACGTTACCTCATAGCGATAACCACTTTCTTCTACTCCAGATGTTCACTTCGTGTCGTGTGTGTTTGTTTTGTTTTGGGTTGCTCGTAGATTGTATACAGAGACTAATTTATGTTGTCGTCCGTAGGGCGTGGATTAGTCCAAATTCGTATTTTCTTAGATTTGGGTTTGGTTTGATTTAAAGATCGTTAATCTCGTTTGAAATTAAGTTCATCTTAAATGTTTGTTAAGGATACGTTAGTCTAATTTTAGACTAAGATCTACTTAACAAGGTTTTATGATCATTTAGATCCAACGAAAGAGCATTTAGGCTCTATTATTTTAGTTTAAGGACGTTGTGGTCCGTTATTAGTTTAGGGACGTTGTGGTCCACAGATCACCATTTTTAAGGTGAGCGTTTAGTTTAAGGACGTTGCAGTCCCCAGCTAGTTTAAGGACATTATGGTCCATTATTAGTTTAAGGATGTTGCGGTCCACAGTTGTTGGTTGTCGGGACCCGCCACCTCTCTGAAGACGTTGAAGAATTACAACGACGTGTATCAGAGGTGTGAAGAGATGTACCCTTTGTAGGGTTGCTAGGCACACACACAAGGGTCTACGAGGCATCAACCATGCCCGATTTAAAATTTAGCCATGCCGAACAACCCAGAGCCGGATCATTAAACTAGAGTTTTGGCGAAAACAAGCATGTTAAACACTTTAACACTAAGTGAGAGGGATTACAACCTTTGTAGATCCGGTCCTTCACTTCTTAAGCTCCGTGTTGAGTTCACTTCGCTACGATCATTGTGTTCCGGACTCTCGAGAGGCTCCATGAAGAGAAAGATGCAGTCTTGCTTCCGATCTTCGATAACAAAGATGATCTACCTTGAAGTTTCATTACAAGCTAACACTCACTAAATGAAGTGAACACTTTCATCTAAAGGGCAAGGGTAGATGGGGATGATGAAGTAGGATTTTTTCTCTCATTTGTTTTCTTATTCTCACTCATTTTCCATCACAAAATCAAAGCAAGAAAGCTTTTTATAAAGAACTCAAGCAAGAAGAAGATGAAAAAAAATTAGAATTCTTTTGTGATGAATAATGAAAGTCTTGATAAGGTTAGAAATGCAACCATGGTTCAAGTAACCATTGTAGAGATTTTACTAGGGTTAAGGGTTAGGGTTAAGGTGAAGAAATATCTTCCAAAATATCTATTCCAAAACAAAAATGAAAACCTTCTAGAAACTTCTAGAAATGCTTAACCCTAATCAAACCCTAACCATGTTTAATCTCCACTAAACATGTTGCATTAATAACCATATCATGTTACAATATTATATATCACATATATAATATTTATTGTAACAAAATAAAATAATACAATTAACATATATCGCATATATATCAATGTATTACCCGAGTGAGAAAAAGAATCTTTTAGTGAGCTAATATTAGTTAATGTAATTTAATATATCATATATATTATTATACATTAAATTATCGAATCAACACTTGATCCGACAATCCGGCTATATCGCATATAACCGACTAATATCTCATTTACCGATTCATCGAATCAACACTTGATCCGATGACCCGGCTGATATCAAATATCGTGAGAATAGAATATGGTATCACATATCGCATTATCCTCGGTCCTGCACATATCACATATGTGCCCCTACTCCGTTTTTCCTGAGTCAAGAAACCTCTGTGTAGGACTCTAAAGAATCGTCAATACGCCGGCAGTAGGTGATGATCATATCAAACACCCACAAGCTGCAAGCGGTCAGCTAAACGTAACAGCCACCCAAGTATTGAGCACTCAGAAGATCAACAAGCAAGCCTGTATATTCTCCTGTGAATCCAATCAGTAACACTCCCGTACAGTCCGGTCTCGTCGTCTGATATGTCGCATATCTCGCCTAGGGGTGGTAAACGTCAGACCCCAGTAGCTTGATAAGTCGTGTCGATATGACGTCTATAACAGTTCGAGATACTACTGATAACACTTACCAGTAAATCTCAGCAACCCTAGCCAGGGATTTCCAGTTATAGCCAATCGAACACAGCACAACATCAACTCCCTATACTGGGAGAGACGAATCCCCTCCTATCGCTCATTGCCTCCATGTGATTCGGGACTGTACCCAAAAGCCACCTTTTTGCATGCCCTCTTGGATGTGGTATGATGGAAATCAAAGCACAGTGGGAATCACATAAGACTCTATGACGATCTCGGGTCAACAGACTACTCTGTTCCAGTGTCACCGGAGAACTGCCATCAGACGTGAGGTATAATACCATCTGGGAGTTCTCGGCGAGTCCGTCCAATGTACCCAGTCTCTACTGAGCACCCGTACACCATCCTTGATGTCAAACACCGATGGATATGGGATCATCTACCGCCCATCATATGGGTCAAGATGTGTATACGCTACTCTACTCTGGTGCATCGATGCCCTGTCTCGATACACTCTCGACTAGGAACTGTTATAGGATGTACTCGCCGACTACCGTGGCCCCACTAGTATGATCTCATCATAGTCACAGTAGTCGAGTACATATTCTAAGGGCTTTATCAACATGTAACATAGAGACAATCAGAGTACATGTTAAGATAAAGTACAACCAGATAGCATACTATCATTTCGGGCAAGAAAGTCCTCCCTATATATGTCCAAGCATCCATTACAATATACATCGTATGTACAGTAATAGCCTCTAGGGCATACATATAACTATAAATCTCCCACTTGCACTAGGGCCATCTGTTGTGGTATCACATACCCAACAATTAGCTGTGGTTGAAGTATCTCATACTCTACCATCCCATAAAAGTCTCTACTGGGAAAAAGGCCTTTGTGAGTGGATCCGCGCTGTTGTCCTCTGTGTCTACTCTCCTAACCTCGATCTCCCTGGAGATCATCCATCTCCATGATCAGGTGATACTGCCTAAGAATTATATCCGGATTTCTGATGGGACGGGGGTTCCTTGGCATAAGCCACAACTTCATTGTCACACAATGGTTGGAACGAAGTTCATCTCATGAACTTATATATCCAGACTGCCTCTTTGGTAGCATCCTTGGTAACGATGTATCTTGCCTTTAATCGTCTAGTAAGTCACGGTATCTAGCTTGGAACTCTTCCAACATACCGTCCCTTCACTGAGGGTAAAGACAATGCCTGCGACTGACATTCAGTCGTCCTTATCACCCTGGAACCTTTCCAGTGGTTCTCCCCAGGATCGATTGTTACCATCTCACTACAACTAGTGAGTATCCTAACATCCAATTAGATCAATCTCATAGATAAAAAAACCCAGGATTTAAGAGGTTTCACTTTGATCCTATATGGAGAATCCTTGTGATAAGCGGAGATTGACCGAGCGTAGCATAGGAAACTCCTTCCCCATCAAGAGTATGTTATCCACGTACTCTACGATGATCACCACCATACTCTCTATTACCTTTTTGTATATACAAGGTTCATCTACCATTTTGATGAAATCAAACTCTTTGACTACCACATCAAAACAGACGTTCCAACTACGCGATGCCTGCTTTATCATATAAAACATCTTGCACACGTTTCCGCTGCTCCCACTGTCTACGAAGCCCTCTGGCTGTGCACTTATAGACGCTCTCTTCCAAATCATCATTTAGAAAAGCTGTCATAACACCCAACCGCCAGATATCGTAGTCATGGTATGTAACCGTGGCAAGTAGGATTTGGATGGACTTAAGCATAGTTTTGAAAGTCTCAAGTTTTCCATGTACACCAAGTAATCTTCTCAAGATATACTTGCTCCTGATGGGGATTTAACCCTTCAGATAAAGCAACCAAAGTCCATACTTTGTTGGTGTATAAAAATTCCATCTCAGATCGATAAGCATCCAGTCATTTTTACAGAGTCTCACTCCTGATGGCCAGCTCGAAACTAGTTGGGTCATCATCTCATGATGCAATCCTCGCTCCCACTGTCATAGAGAAACCGAAGTATCTCTCAGGTGGGTGAGGAACCCTACTAGATCGACGGAGAGGCTGAGGTTCGTTGGAAACTATTGAATCCTTTGGTTCTACCAAATCATCTGCTGTAGTTTGTATAGCTGGAACTCCTTCCAGTTCTACCTCATGACCACTAATTTCTTCACAAGAAATTCTCTTTCACAAAGGTGGCATGCTGAGAAACAAAACATCTTTTGTTCCTCTGTTTGGTAGAAGATATTCCCTTGCGAATGCTTGGGATATCCAACAAACTTTCACAGAACTGACTTTGCCTCGAGCTTGTCCAGATTATGCTTTTAGACATAGGCTGGACAACCCAAAATCTTAACAAACTTAAGATATGGGCTCTTCCCATTCTATATCACATATGAAGTGGTAGGTAACTGATTTAATTTGAACCCTATTCAATAGGTATGCAACTTCTCAAGTGCATAACTCCCAAAAGGAAATAGGAAACTCAGTAGTACTCATCATAGAGCACACCATATCATATAGGGTGCTATTGCTCCGCCCCGATATACCATCGTGCTATGGTGTATACGGAGGAGTAATGCTGAGAGAGAATCTCATTCTCCTTTAGAACAGTCTAGAAATTCCGTGCTCAAGTATTCTCCTCCTTGATCTCATCAAAGGACATAATACTTATACCCGTTTTTGGTACTCTACTTCTAACTTATATTCAGTGATTATCTTAAAAGTTTCGGACTTGTGTTTCAACAGGAACATATGTCTGAATCTTGAGAGATCATCAGTGAATGTAATGAAGTACAAAGAACCGGTCTTGGCATGTGTAGATAGGGGACCTTCATACATCAGCATGTATCAATCCCAAGAGTTCATTAACTCTTTCTCTGTTTCCAATAAATGGAGCTGTGGTCATCTTATCTCTGTGACATGATCGGCAAGTTTCATAAAATGTAAATTTAAACTAATTTAAATATGCATCTAAATGTAACTTGACTAGTCGGGTCGCATTGATATGACCTAGTCTACATTACCTCAAGAAGGATTCGTTCATTTCTGAACTATTCCTCTTGTGTGTGTTCAGTATACTAAGAACTGTAGTTTGATTTAGAACGTCTGTGCTTTTAGACAACATACCTGTACCGATCAACTCTTGATATAGGAAATGTTCAAAACATTATCCAACAATACAAAATTATATCCTTCTTTACTAATAAAGAGACTGATAAGATGTTGTATATCAGGTTCGGTATCTAATAACATTCGTTCAGAATCAATGTATTCTTGTAATACAGGGTGATAGTGACCAACAGACTTGGCTGCAATACTTGCACCGTTTTCTATCTCATGAAACTTATCACCCGTTCTCAGTTCTCTACCTATCTGTAGCCCATGTAACAAATTACATATGTGGGATCCTGATCTAGTATCACATACCTAGGATGTAAAGGTTACTGAGAAACAGTTCTATGTAATGAACACACCCGAAGATGATGCATCAACATGCACTTTCTTCGTTTGGGAGGCACGGGAAATCTGGTATTCCCCAATTTCCTGCTCTGTCTTATAACAATTATAAGTTGGAGCGGGACCAACGTTCCCCAGCTCAGTATAACAAGCTGGTTTGGTCAATACATCCGTATTATTATCTAGATTAAGGCGTGACATGGTCGCTACCTGGAGAGAGAGAGAAGAAAACACTCAGCGTATGCTCTTGCAAGATTAGATTGGTTATCTAATATATCTAATCAGGATGTCTCCGACTGTTTTAGTCAAATCTTCCTTCAAACCCTAAAAGGAAAGACTAGCCGGGATTAATTACACTCTACAAGTTCGTCAATCTTTCAGCCAGGCCAGTGTCGGTACTTTGAGGGAGGTTCCCCGTGCTTTCGCACGGACCTAATTAAAGTAAACCTCGTTTTCCCAGGGGCGTAACCCCGTTAACACCTTTCTAGACACCTACTTGATCGGAAAATTGTAATGTGTAAAACTCTCCCACGAGTAACTCTTACTCGCAGTGGGTATCGGGATCCAACTATCTCATAGTAGGTATGCAATCTCATTGCAAATTTCAACACTTGAAATTCCCAATAATATTTTACCCCTAGCGTCCTATGACCTTGACGGAGGTCAACAAACCATAGGCTGCTAGTCAAGTTCTACCCGTCATTTCCTGATTGAATTAAACCCACCCGCACGACCCTTGACGGAGGTCAACAAGGCCGCACGACTACCCTAAAACAATCTGCATCATATGCATAAACAGATAAATACTAGTTAGCTACTGCACACTACGCCTTGACGGAGGTCAATAAACGTACCACGAATACTAAATAGGACTTATCTGAAATGACGGAGGGCTACAACAGGTTTTTAAGAAAACCCTTTGCGTAATGAACTTGATATCGTTGTAGAATCGAGTGATTTTAAATGGAGTGTTTTTTAGGCTTTTCTAGTTTTGCTAAAGAGGTCACTCCCTGTGAAGGGATCGTCGGCTCTTTCCTCATCGAATAAGGTGCAGGATATATCATATATACCGCTGTGCAAAGTAAGAACTATAGAAGCAATCAAAAGACAGACCGAGTTTATAGCATCTGCTAGTTTCACTAAAGAGGTCACTCCCGGTGAATGGATCTCGGCTCTTTCCTTGTCGAATAAAGTGCTGGATGTTCTACAAGGAACACCGCTATGCAAAGCAAGAACTAGAGCTACCAGTTTTTAAACAAGTTTCTACAACATCTTTAGGTTTCTTTTAGTTTCATTAATCTCATTAATGAAGTCCCATTTTATTATGCTTCACAAGCATCTCTTTTGAAACGAAATCTGCAATATAACATATATCTCATATATATAATATAAACATTCGTCTCAGGCAGTAATATGATCTCATCACAGAACATTGCAGCAGAAGAACATATATGAAATATTGGATATACTAGGACGTCCGTGTTTTAATACGAGCCTGTATAAAACATGGATTCCATGGTCGCGATGAATAGCCAAACCCACATCCCTAGACCCCTACGAGAGCGGCAAGCAACACTAGCAATTCTAGGGTTAGGAGACCCAGTCTCGACTCCTCAATACGGTCTCCCACTGGACCCTTAAACCCGGTTACTTGTGCTCCCCGCCTTGGGTCTACCTAATGCGGAAAAGTAAATAATATACAACGGTGACATCATCCTCAGCCCGGAAGTGCCCCAATAAAAGAATATTACATACAAATGAATTTTACATGAATGATAAAGAAAAACTCTCATCTCACATAAAACCCCCGGCTATTCAAAACGCGACGATCCAATATAACATATCACAGCAACACATAATATTTCATATCATCAACGTAAGCAAGTATGCGTATCCCGATTGTTGTTGATGTATAGCAACGGAGCCGGTGATACACCACAAACTACGCTTACGGTCACAGAAAAGAAAGTGTAAAACTACAACAGTTGGAATCCGCAACCTGTTTAGACATCGCTTGCCTAACCAAATGAATTCCTTAGACATCGCATGCCTAACTATTATAAACCCCACATTTTTGTCTCATTATCGAAAACTCTTTTCAATATCAAGTCAGGAAATTCAACAAGATTCCCGACATCCAGATCGAATACTCGTCGCAAACTTTAGTAGACGGCCGCACCCCCGGATGCTGTCGACGAAGTGCACCAAGGCAGAACACCGCTGCCGCGGGCTCCCGAACGGATGCTTTTGGCGACGGGGTTCTCCTACAGTCACTTGGTCGGGGCTATGGGGCGTGGCTGTCTATTGAGTTTACCCGGCGAGTATCCACGTACACTACGTGATTGCGACGGACTTTTGATCGCATCAAAATCCCATGGCAACCGATCAATTGAGACTGAACTGCTAGATTTATAACATTCAAATTAGTTATCTCATAACTACATGTGGATTCCAAATATTGTATCACATTCCAGATAAATAGACAATGTTAAATTTTCCGATCGAATAATCAAACATCCAAGTTTTCCTAAATAGTTCTCAACACTTGAAATTAGTTTTAAAATATCCATCACATGCCACAGTACCAATGGTCCAGCCGTAGGAGGGTCAAGCCAACGCCTCTCATGTGGCACGCCGTACTGCCACAAACCCTGAGGTTCAGAGGCAGTTCAAGACGGTCACATAATCGAGTTAAGGTTTGTTGTCTTCTAGATGGTCCACCGTGTTACTTGCACTACTTAGAACGTTCCTAAACTACGAAAAAATCCAACGCTTGGAAATTTTCCGGCAGGGGAAAAAGTGAGTTATTGATATCCGGTCGAACTTTTTAACACGATCTAAAAATTACCCGGACAACTAAACAAAGTTAAATTATATGATCGAATCAATGAGTCCCTAATACAACCCTAGAAAACTCAACACTTGAGTGGAATTAGAAATTCCCAGAAAAGAAATGACAAGAAAGGACCTAAGAATAAATATATGAAGTATGAGGGACTAAGTCATAATTTTGGCCGCGGTGCCATGATCATATAAGAGCATTAGTAGTCCGTACTTTACAGTAATCCTTGGTTTTTCTTGCTTAATTTTCTGAGCATTTTTAATTCATAAAAAATCACATTTTTGAAAATTGTCCAGAGAAGGGTTCGTATCGGGGTATCCGGGTTCGATCGGACTTTAAACTTCGCTCAGACTTCGCCTAAAGCTCTAGATTGGCTCTGATACCACTGTAGGGTTGCTAGGCATACGCACAAGGGTCTACGGGGCATCAACCATGCCCGATTTAAAATTTAGCCGTGCCGAACAACCCAGAGCCGGATCTTTAAACTAGAGTTTAGGCGAAAACAAGCATGTTAAACACTTTAACACTAAGTAAGAGGGATTATAACCTTTGTAGATCTTGTCCTTCACTTCTTAAGCTCCGTGTTGAGATCCCTTCGCTGCGATCATCGTGTTCCGGACTCTCGAGAGGCTCCACGAAGAGAAAGATGCAGTCTTGCTTCCGATCTTCGATAACAAAGATGATCTACCATGAAGTTTCATTAACACAAGCTAACACTCACTAAATGAAATGAACACTCTCATCTAAAGGGCAAGGGTAGATGAGGATGATGAAGTAGGATTTTTTCTCTCATATTTTTTCTTATTCTCACTCATTTTCCATCACAAAATCAAATTAAGAAAGCTTTTCATAAAGAACTCAAGCAAGAAGAAGATGAAAAAAAAATTAGAATTCTTTTGTGATGAATAATGAAAGTCTTGATAAGGTTAGAAATGCAAACATGGTTCAAGTAACCATTGTAGAGATTTTACTAGGGTTAGGGTTAAGGTAAAGAAATATCTTGCAAAATATCTTTTCCAAAACAAAAATGAAAACCTTCTAGAAACTTCTAGAAATGCTTAACCTTAATCAAACCCTAAGCATGTTTAATCTCCACTTAACATGTTGCATTAATAACCATATCATGTTATTATATTATATATCACATATATAATATTTATTGTAACAAAATAAAATAATACAATTAACATATATTGCATATATATCAATGTATTACCCGAGTGAGAAAAAAAATCTTTTAGTGAGCTAATATTAGTTAATGTAATTTAATATATAATATATATTATTATACATTAAATTATCGAATCAACACTTGATCCGACAATCCGGCTATATCGCATATAACCGACTAATATCTCATTTATCGATTCATCGAATCAACACTTGATCCGATGACCAGGCTGATATCAAATATCGTGAGAACAGAATACGGTATCACATAACGCATTATCCTTAATCCTGCACATATCACATATGTGCCCCTACTCCGTTTTTCCTGAGTCAAGAAATCTCTGTGTAGGACTCTAAAGAATCGTCAATACGCCGGCAGTAGGTGATGATCATATCAAACACCCACAAGCTGCAAGCGGTCAGCTAAACGTAACAGCCACCCAGGTTTTGAGAGCTCAGAAGATCAACAAGCAAGCCTGTACATTCAACTATGAATCCAATCAATAACACTCCCGTACAGTCCGGTCTCATCGTCTGATATGTCGCATATCTCGCCTAGGGGTGGTAAACGTCAGACCCCAGTAGCTTGATAAGTCGTGTCGATATGAGGTTTATAACAGTTCGAGATACTACCGATAACACTTACCAGTAAATCTCAGCAACCCTGGCCAGGGATTTCTAGTTATAGCCAATCGAACATAGCACAACATCAACTCCCTATACCGGGAGAGACGAATCCCCTCCTATCGCTCATTGCTTCCATGTGATTCGGGACTGTACCCAAAAGCCACCTTTCTGCACGCCCTCTTGGACGTGGTATGATGGAAATTAAAGCACAGTGGGAATCACACAAGACTCTATGACGATCTCGGGTCAACTGACTACTCTGTACCAGTGTCACCGGAGAACTGCCATCTGACGTGTGGTATAATACCATCTAGGAGTTCTTAGCGAGTCCTTCCAGTGTACCCAGTCTCTACTGAGCACCCGTACACCATCCTTGATGTCAAACACCGATGGATATGGGATCATCCATCGCCCGTCATATGGGTCAAGATGCGTATACGCTAGTCTACTCTGGTGCATCGATGCCCTGTCTCGATACACCCTCGACTAGGAACAGCTATAGGATGTACTCGCCGACTACCGTAGCCCCACGAGTATGATCTCATCATAGTCCCAGTAGTCGAGTACTATCCTAAGGGCTTTATCAACATGTAAAATAGAGACAATCAGAGTACATGTTAAGATAAAGTACAACCAGATAGCATACTATCATGTCGAGCAAGAAAGTCCACCCTATATATGTCCAAGCATCTATTACAATATACATCGTATGTACAGTAATGGCCTCTAGGACATACATATAACTAACACCCTTGAACCAATGTCCAGACTGAGGAGGGATGGGATAAACATCATTTTAGATTCCATCTGTTAGGAGCTCATTATCTATCTTTAGGACTGAGATTGGTTTGGAGGACCCTGAGCATGAGGGACTCGATTGATTGGCCTCGAGAGATTTGGTTCTAAGGTTGGCTAATGTTGGCCTCTCATAGTGTTAAACACTAGTATATGCTCAGCACTCACGTGCTCCCACGTGCGGCCTTAAAGCAGTGTTAAATACTAAAATTTTGGGTGCTCACGTGTGGCACGTGAGCGCTTGAATGTTGGCGCTGCTTCTTTGGCTTTATTCTCTTGTTCCCTTTATAAATTCTAAGCCCTATTGGGGGTCACGTGGGGTCACGTGAGGCGCCCCAAAATAGGAACTATCTTGGGTTTATTCCCTTTTTTCTTTTGAAAGTGCTAAGCAGTATTAGGGGGTCACGTGGGTTTACGTGAGGCGCCCCAAAATGGGAACTGTCTTGAGTTTACTCTCCTTTTTCCTTTTGAAAGTGCTAAGCACTTTTAGGGTATCACGTGGGATCACGTGAGGCGCCCCAAAATGGGAACTGTCTTTGGGTTTATACCCTTTTTTGTATAAGTGCTTGTTCGGGAGTCATGTGGAGACACGTGACCTGATCTCAGTTGTTCTTTTTTGTTCATCAAGGGTGTTCATGTGGGAGCACGTGATCTTCCATTATCATGTTGGGTGCTAATCTTTTTACGTGCATGGAGATCTTGAGTTTTGAGACTTTCATGCCCATTGTTTTATAAGAATTAAATCCTTTTATAGGGTTAAACCCTAGTTTTATTAGAGGAATTAAATTCCTATATGTTCTTATAAGAATTAAATTCTTTGAGCTTAGTTCTTTCCCCTAGGTTTGAATCTATATAACAGAATCTCTCCGATGAGAATTAATTTCTCAATTTGTAGGGAGATCTGCTTCTGCAGATCTTAATCAGAGGAAGAACTAAGTTCTTTTTAGAAGAGTTAAACTCTTATGGAGGCGAAGAAGAGGTAAGATGTTCTCTGTGTTTTGTTCCTTCTCTTACCTAGGGTTTCTTTTTCTTTTTGAGGAGATCTTCTTCTCTCTAGAGAATTAAAATCTCTTTTCTTTTTTAGCTTAACAGGGGTTCTATAAAAAGGAGCCTAGATCTAGGGTGCAAAATGTTCAAGAATCACCACCATCTTCTACCCACAAGTTTAGTGACAAAAGCTTGTGCCAAATTCAATTCCCATCCCCAATTCAAAATCAAGATCAAGATCCCGAGAGCAATTTGAGCAAGAGAGCCTTCAACCTTTAGCAAGCGACGCCGGATTCCAACGGAGCAAGAGATCCACGCCGATCCGCGACTCAAGGAGCCGAGCGAAGCCGAAATCGACAATCTAGTTTCTTCCTTTTGTAAATTCAAGAGAGTTGTAATGAAAATTGTCGATAAATAAAGGTGAATTTTCTATACTCTTGCTTATCTTTTAATTCAAGCATAATGATTAGATCTCAATTTGTGATCATGATGTTTGAGTAATCTCCGCTCGTGTAGGAGTTGTGACGATCTTTAGATGATGATGATTTAGATATTTTTACAATTCTTAAATCCTATAATGTTTGGAAATTCTAGTGAATCAAATGATTAATAACCTAGTTTCGAGATGATGCTTTCTTGATCGTGTTCACTCGAAACTAGGGAACAACTATTGACCATTTGATTAACTAGAAGCTAGAATTTGAATGCGATCCATTGAAAGGACAAAGGATGAGTTGCGAAATCCCTAATTTCCTCGCAAGATCCTTAAACCTCGATGAATTTGCATCGATCTAGTATCAATTCATTAATGGATAAGAATTAGTAATCTTTAGATCTCATCACATCTATAGATCCGATCTACTCCTACGAGCCATACTTCTAGTCTTGATTGTTAGTTGGAAATTATCTCTCATCCCTATTCTTGCTCTTTAATGTTTCTTTTAGATCTAGATTTTTCTTACTTTTTGATCTACAATTACAAATCATGAATTGTTTTCTTTTCTTTTCATTAAATTTTCAACTCATCTAATTCAAGAATTGAACGGAACTCACTTTCCCTGTGGACGATCCGCACTCACTTACAATCTACATCCGACACCGTAGTTGATTGCGGTCAAATAATTTTTGGTTGTGATTTCTTTACCATTTCATTCTACACAATCGGAAAACCTTACAATCAAAATGGCGCCGTTGCCGGGGATCGTGTGCTATTTGTTCGGTTTTTGAAATTTGAGTTGAAAAGTTTATTCCATCAATATTTTTTAGATCAAAACTTGCACAAAATACTAATACGTGTTGTTGTGGTTAATTGCAAGGAGATCTGGAGCTTGCTGGAAAATTGGAAAATTATTTGGTGAATTCCAGAGGATTAAGGAAGAGATCAGGAGCTTGCTGAAGAATTTTTGTGCAGAGACCCCACCATCCCACCGCGTTTCCGCGGCCATTATCCCCATTACGCGGCGGTTCCGCGGCCCATTAAAGAGCTCTCTGTAAAATCTTTTGCAGGTAATCTCTAACTTTCTTATCTCCTCTCTAAAATCTGCTCCAACTAACAATTTATTGCAGGTTTCTTTGCAAATAATCGCTGCGCCGCAAAAAGCAAAATAAAGTGTGCTTGTTTTTGATTTTGTGGTTGTTTGCATAACTAATACGGAAATTAAGGGACACGGCCAAATCCAGATTAGGTGGGGAGTTCATTACCCTTCCTAGGCCCCAAAAATCACAAACCTGCATCCGCATTACCCTCATTAATTAAAAAATATCTAGAGATGACTCTAAGGACCGTCGCGCTCACTTAGGACAGAAGAAGGCCGTGGGTAATTCATTGCTTATCCGCGTTTCTCTTGTGGTGCCTAGGCAAGTGTGTCGAAGGCTAGTGGTTACTTAATTAGGCCCACTACTTACGTAGTGGAGAACCTCCCACTTACCTGGCACTTACCTGGCCACAGGAGGGCTAAAGAGGCAGTGGAGGATTCTATCTTGCGTCTTGTCTTCTGGCAGTTAGGAGCGGTCTAGAGATTGGACCTAGGTGACCATAGATTTTTAGGGTATTGCTTGTTGCATCATATTTTCAAAATCCGTATCATTTTTCAAAACAAACACCACACTCACTTCATTTCCCCTAATTATAAATCACGCTGCCACTTGTACTAACCCCTTTTAGTGCGAGATAGGCTGGACACGGGATTCTAGTGCCCGTCTTGTCCGCGTCCCCTCGATCGACTCCGAAGTCGGTATTTCTCCATTTACCTTTCTTTTACCCCCCACCACACCCACATCGATGGATCAGTCTCCATCAAACCTCTTTACCGCTACTCTGCCGCCGTCCGTTGGTGTGCAGATTCCTCCCCGCATCTCTCTCCAAGAGAGGTGTTACCCTTTGCGAGGTCCTCTCTCGACCTGCTTATCCATTCCACCAGCCAACGGGGATAACTTTGAGATTAAGCCCCAGTACATCAACCTTCTACCCAAATTCCACGGTCTCGAGACTGAAGACGCGTACGTTTTTATTACCAAATTTGAAAACGTATGCGCAATGATGGGTACATCACAACTTTCTGTGGATGCCATGCGTCTACGACTTCTTCCATTTACCTTGTGCGATATAGCCGAGAAGTGGCTGTATAACACCACCGCACATTCCATCACGAATTGGGAAGAATTCGTTGCAGCATTCCTTAAGAAATTTTACCCTATGCAAAAGACAGCTCGAATCCGTAGCGAACTTTATCAATTCTCCCAGCTTCCGGCTGAACCATTTTCAAAATACTTTGACCGATTCAAGGATCTTTTGGTTCAATGCCCACATCACGGCATCCCGAAATGGGAACTTTGCCGAATCATATATGAGGGCAGTAACCCTACCACTAAACAAAACCTTGAAAACATGTGTCAAGGCACCTTTATGACCAAGGATGATGGGGAAGCGTGGAAATTTTTAGAAGAGTTCGCTGAAAAGTCACTTCAGTGGGAGACTGGAACCCAGACATCGAGTAGGGGTGGCGTACACCAAATAGACGTATCCATAGGTGTCCGAGCTGAGATGGCAAAAATGCAAAAGAAGCTTGACGCTATGGAACACAAATTCCTAGCAGCCTCCCTAAACCTAATGTCGCTCCCCAAAACCGTTTGTGGGTGCTGTTCTGATCCTTCTCACTTGACGGAAGAATGTCCATTAAACTCTCAGTTTCGAGGTCTCGAGCATACCAATGCCGCATTTCAAAGACCTGGAAACGACCCTTTTTCTTCCACATACAATCAGGGTTGAAGGAATCACCCGAATTTTGCTTGGAACCAGTCCCAAAACACGGTTCCAAACCCGAATCAATTCCAACGGGTCCCTCCACCACAACAGCAACCACTTCACCTCACCCAGCACCCCTACCAGTCATAAAATTTCCAAAACCAGGTCAACACTCCTGCACCTTCTAATCCTATGCAGTCGACCTGTTCTGACGAATTCTCTCAATTCGCTCAAACCATGAAATCACTCATGTCAAATTTCATGGAAGTGTCGGCCGAGATTAAGTCTTCTGTTGGTGAGATAAAGAAAAACTCAGCGTCCCAAGCTGAGAGTATCAAAACGATGGAAGCTGAGATTGCACGACTTAAGGCCGAAATGAGTGCAAGAGAGAAAGGGAAACTCCCAGCTCAACCTATACCCAATCCTGGCTATTCACATCATGTGAATGCAATCACCACGTTGAGATCTGGGAGAGTGCTGGATAACCATGTTGGGGAAGAAGTTGATGATATTGATGATCCTATCAACGCCCCGGCTGAGACCTTTCCTCACACACACGCTTCTGCTTCTGATTCTTGTTCTTCTACCCCGCCGCCTTCTCACGAGCCTATTCTCCATTTCCCTCTAGGCTCAACACCTCAGCCCACCTCTTTTACTCCTCCACAGACGATCCCCACTTCTACTTTGGGATCGGGGCCACACACACTTCCTTCTCCTATGATGGACCCAGCGCTTATTGCTAAAGCACCTTACCCGAACCGGTTAAGGGCTAACACATCGAGTCCACATATGGAGAAGGTCATGGAAATGTTCAAACAGGTTAACATCAACATCCCTCTCCTAGATGCCATTCAACAAGTCCCCGCTTATGCGAAAATTCTTAAGGACTTGTGCACTAGGAAGAGGAAGACTCAAATGCCAAAGAAGGTCTTCATGTCTAATAGCATTAGCACTGCTTTTATCCCTCCGCTACCAAAGAAACGTAAGGACCCAGGATGTCCTACGATATCGATTTCTATTGGGGATAAACACATCAATCGTGCTCTTTTAGACCTTGGCGCCAGTGTTAACCTGCTTCCTTTCTCAGTCTATGAGCAACTAGGGATCGGAGAGTTGAAACCAGCCCATTGCACTCTACAGATGGCTGACCGATCAATCACCAAACCTAGGGTTGAACTGGAGGATGTGTTAATGAAAATCGGGGAATTTGTATTCCCTGTGGATTTTATTGTACTTGATACACAGCCTGTAGCGAACCCACGGAATCAAATTCCGGTGATTTTAGGTCGCCCATTTTTGGCCAATTCCAATGCAATAATCAACTGTCGAAATGGTTCTATGACCCTATCTTTCGGGAATAGGTCAATAGAGTTGAACATTTACAAGATTGGAAGTGTACCCTCCGAACCTACTGCTCATGTCTGTTCTGTCGACTTAATGGATGTCGACAGCAGCGAATTTGATGATCCTCCTGATACTGATCTTGACTCTTTTCATACGTTGTTGTTTGACCCAATTATGTATCATACACATACGGACTCTTCCACCAAGATGTCCAGGTCAACAACTGACACCGATTATGAACTGCTTTTAGAGTCTGAAGATCACCCCACACTTTGTGATGACATTATTCTTCGGGGTATTGATGAAACTTTTGAGGAGATCTTCGCTGATGAACTCGCATTTCTGAATAACACGGGTGTTGAGATGAATCATGTCCCAATCATTGAAATTGAACCTCCACCCCCTCTTCTGAACTGTAAAAAGAATGCGAGTAATCCATCACATTCACTGCTTCGTCTCTCCAAAATGAGACGCACACACACTCTCTTCCACCCCTTACCCTTTCCCCACTTCTTCTTCCACCAACCCGAGCACTGCATTGATAAAATCTTCGAATGGTTGGTGTTGATCTTCGGTCTTTGCAAAGCTTGGCATCGACCAATGTTTCTTGACCCCCTCATGTGATTTTCAAAAGCTTAACATTGCATAACTCAAGTTTGGGGGGGGGGGAAATAATTTTTCTGGCTCTTGAAATGAAAATTTTTACAAAAATGGCGAGTCAAAAATAAGTTTGGGGGAGGGTCTTCACTTATATATTTTGCCCCAACTAATAAATTCCTCCCAAGCTTATAGGTTTTATAGATATAGCGGTTGGCAACAGTGAGGACACTGTTGAAAACAAGTTTGGGGGAGGTTTGTGCATCATGAGCATATCATTTGCATAAGCACAAAACATTTCTTTAAAAAACCATAAAAATTTAAAATTTTTTCAAAACCCATAAAAATTTTGTGTAAATATTTTTCTTTTGGTTCATCAATTTTTGTAAATAGTTTTTCAAAACCCATAAAAACCTATAAAAATTTTAAAATTTTCAAAATCCATAAAAATTCAAAAGTTTCAAAATATAAATGATAATGAAAGATTAGATAGTGAACAATTACATCCATGAGATTAGAAAATTTTAAGAAAACCAAGAAAATTAGAAGTTTTCTTATACGAACTAGTAATAAGTAGTTATGAGCCGTTGTCCCAAGGGTTAGTAAGATGAAGGAAGTCACTAATCTGAGGATAAAAATAAGTCTGAAAAATAGTTTCTATTCTGGAAAGCCAAGCATTTTTGAACGTTGATACCCTGCTATTCGCACTTACACACGTCTTGAAGCCTGGGATAGTAGATGATACCTTGAAATGCTCTTGTCTTAAAGCCGATGTATGAAGGAAAAAATGAAGAAAATGGTGAGAAAAAAAAATGGACACTGGTTTTGTTATCACCAAGGGCAATAAAAAAAAATCTATAGCAAGGGTGCCTTTTCACCTAGTGCCCTAAGGCCAACTGGTCTGGGAGTCACTGCTATACCTAAGGTGGTGCAAGACGAGGAAAATACACCAAATAAGCAAGCACATGAGTAATCGGTCGGTTAGTACCTCAAGAAGTATTAACGGTCGCATGAAAGTGTGTAAGCTCATCAAAATTAAAAAATACTGAGGCGGATGGGCAAGAGTATGATAGCTTGAATTGAATTCTCCGGGTGTAGGGATGTTCTTTACACACACGCAGGGTGATATGATCGATGTTTGGAAGAAAGATAGGAATGAAGAATAAGACGATGTTTTATTGAGGGAGGGCGTGATTTCTAACATCTTTTCATGACCATTAAGATAGGGCTCATGACAACCGAAAAGCTAGCTTAGTTAGAAACCCTAATTTTCAAAACTTTTCTTTTACAATTCTTTTCTTTAAATGTAATATTCATGATCTTTCTTTTATTATTGGATTTTGTGGGTGCAATCTGCTGAAAACCCTCAGGAGACAACACTCCTCCTACTAGGGACACCTAGAGGTTTAAAGGCTTGTTGCACGTGCTCAGTGCAATCGTGTTGCCTACGAAAGTGTGCTTTTCTCTTTCTTTATTTTCTCCTTCTCTTTTAATAAAATAGTTCGATCGAGACGATCGAAAATAAGTTTGGAATATCATTTCCTATCAGAAGTATGTCATCCACGTACAATACGAGGAATGCAACAGATCTCCCTACAGTCTTCTTAAAAACACAAGGTTCATCTGGATTTTTGATGAAATCAAACTTTTTGATAACATCATCAAAACAGATGTTCCAACTCCATGATGCCTGCTTCAATCCATAAATGGATTTAAGCAACTTACATGCTTTTCCGCTGCTCCCACTGTCAATGAAGCCCTCTGGCTAATCCATATAAACGCATTCATCTAAATCACCATTTAGAAATGCAGTTTTAACGTCCATCTTCCAGATTTCATAGTCGTAGTAAGCAGCAATAGTAAGTAGGATCCGAATGGTTTTAAGCATGGCTACCGGAGAGAGAGTCTCGTCATAGTCCAAACCTGGTCTTTGACGAAAACCTTTCACTACCAACCTTACCTTATAGGTCTCCACCTATCCATCTACACCGATCTTTCTTTTAAAGATCCATTTGCAGCCTACAGGTTTTATCCCGGAGGGTACATCCTCCAAAGTCCATACTTTGTTGGTGTACATGGACTCCATTTCAGATCTCATAGCATCCAGCCAATTCACAGAGTCACCACTCGTGATAGCTTATTGAAAACTGGCAGGATCATCATCATCCATGATGCAATCTTCTCTATCACCATCAATGAGAAAACCGTAGTATCTCTCCGGTGGGCGAGAAGTCCTACCAGATCTACGGAGTGGGTGAGGTTCATTAGATTCTGTTATAAAATTAGGTTCAGCCAAGTCGTCATTTGTAACTTGTGTTTCTAGAACCTCTTCTAGATCTACCATATTGCCATCAGCATCATTTGGAAAAATCTCATTTTCTAAAAATATGGCATACTGAGAAACAAACACTTTTTCTTCCCCCTTGTGGTAGAAAAGATACCCAAACGAATGTTTTGGATATCCCACAAATATACATTTGACCGATCGTGTCTCTAGTTTGTCTGGATTCTGCTTTTTGACAAAAGCCAGACAACTCCAAATCTTAACTCGTTTAAGAGATGGTCTCTTTCCATGCCATATCTCATATGGAGTGGTAGACACGGTCTTGGTTAGAACTTTGTTTAACAGAAAAGCTGCAGTTTCCAATGCATGCCCCCAAAAGGAGAGGGGTAACTCAGAATCACTCATCATGGATCGTACCATATCTAATAGGGTACGATTCCGTCGCTCTGACACACCGTTGTGCTGTGGTGTGTAAGGGGGAGTGAGCTGAGAGAGAATCCCATTCTCTTTTAGGAAGTCTAAGAACTCTGTACTTAAGTACTCTCCACCTCGATCTGATCGAAGTATCTTGATTCTCATTCTTGTTTGGTTTTCTACTTCAAGTTTGTACTCCTTGAATTTCTCGAAAGCTTCAGACTTATACTTTATCAAAAACACATGACCGAATCTTGAGAAATCTTCAGTAAAAGTTATGAAGTAAGAAAAACCGCCTCTTACATGTGTAGACATTGGCCCACATACATCACCATGTATGAGGCCTAGGAGCTCAGTAGCTCTTTCTCCGTGTTCTGTAAACGGAGTTTTGGTCATTTTACCTTTGATACAAGACTGGCAAGTTGCATAAGATTTATACTCAAAAGAATTTAAATATCCATCTTTATGAAGCTTGTTTAGTCTTGTTTCATTAATATGACCAAGTTTACAATGCCAAAGAAAAACTTCATTTATATCTGAAAATTTTCTTTTATTTGTGTTTTGAATGTTGAAAACTGTGTGTTGATTAAGGACATATATCCCGTTATTTAGTGTACCACAACCAATCAACTCTTGATTAAGTCTAATGTTCATAACATTGTGTTGCACAACAAAATGATATCCTTCATTGTCTAACAAAGAAATGGATATAATATTACAAAGCATACTTGGCACAAAATAACATGGGTTCAAAACCAATATACAACCCGACGGCAACCCTAGGTGATACTCTCCCACTGAAACTGCATTTACATTGGAACCATTTCCAACCTGGAGTGTATGATCAACTGTCATCAAAACTCTGCTATTTCTCAACGCCTGCACAGAATTGCAAATATGAGAACCCGAACCGGTATCTAATACCCAGGAAGCATAGTTAATAGAAAAACAGTTTTCAATCACGAACACACCTGAAGCTGAAGCATCACCATGCTTCTTCTTGAGTTCAAGGTACTCAGTACAGTTCTGCTTCTAGTGTCCCGTCTTCTTGCAGTTGAAACATTCTCCTTTCCTCGATTTCCCAACCTTGGACTTGTCTTTCCCCTTAAACTTTTTGACTCCACCCTTAGGTTTGGTGGGTTTCTTCTTCATCTTTCCCTTGGCCTTAGCCTTCGAGCGAGAGGAGGAATATGACCCAACACTCAAAACGGGAGTCTTCACTGACTTTAGCGTGCTCTCTGCACTCCTCAACATATTAAGGAGTTTAGGTAGTTCCTTCTCCATGTTGTGCATATTGAAGTTAACTATAAATTGAGCAAAGGTGGAGGGGAGAGACTGCAGAATAATATCCGTATATTGCTCATTGTCTATTGTCCACCCAAGGTCCTCAAGCTCTTCTATGAGAGCTATCATCTTCAGAACATGGTCTCCTACTATTGTGCCAGGGGCCATTCGCATCTGAAGCAGCTTTCTGGAAGCTTCGTTTCGTAATACGCGAGATTGCTCTACATACAACTCTTTTGTATGGAGGAATATGGATTGTACGTCCATATTCTCGTGCTGCTTCTGATGTGTGTTATCCATCGATGCAAGCACGAGGCATTTGGCCATGGAACAGTCAGCGTCCCATGTCTTGCAGATTTCCTTATCCGCAACTGAAGATTTAGGACGTGGGATGGATGGGGTTGGAGCCGTGAGGACATTTGATACCTTATTATAAGTCAAGGCAATGTTGAGATTCCTCATCCAATCTTTATAATTGGTCCTATTCAGTTTATTTTTATCTAGTAGAAGCTTGAGTCCTGACATTTGGTATCTGCCAATTAAGAGAGAGAAAAAAATACACTCAGCGAAAGCTCTTGCAAAGATCAGATTGATTATTATCTTGTCTAATCGATGTCTCCCACTGTTTTTATCAAAATTTCTTTAAAACCTTTTAAAAAGAAACTAGCCGGGATTAATTACATTCTACAACTTCGCTAACCGTTCAGCCAGGCCAGTGCCGGTACTTGAGGGAGGTTCCCCGTGTTTTCGCACGGACCTAATTAAAATAAACCCCGTCTTCCCAGAGGCGTAGCCCCGTTTGACACCTTTCTAGATACCTAATGGGTTAGCTAATTGTAAAGTGCAAAACTCTCCCTGGAGCAACTTTTGCTCATAGTGGGATCGGGATCCTACTATCATATAGAAGGTATGCAATCTCATTGCAATTTTCAACTCTTGAAATTCCCGATATTATTTTTAACCCTAGTACTCGTGACCTTAACTATGGTCAACATATCATAAGTACTAGTCAAGTTCTTCCCGTCATTTCATGATTAACTAGACCCACCCACATGATCCTTAACTAAAGTCAACATAATCATATGAATGTCCTAACTAATCTGCATCATATGTAGTGTAGGAAGACATCACTTAGCTACCGTACACTGCGCCTTAACTAAAGTCAAAATACGCAGCACGAATACTAAGTACTCTACTTCCTAAAATGACGGAGGGCTGCGGATAGTTTTTAAGAAAACTTTTAACGTTTTGAACTTGATATCGTTGTAGAATCCAATGGGTTTAAAAGGAGTGGCTTAAGCTCCGCATTTTGAAACTTGCTTTTTCATAAAAGGCCGAGTGTGTTTCAAATCCGATTCTACAACATCTTTTTAGGTTCATTTTTCTTTACATTAATCTCATTAATGTAGTCCCATCATTTAATTCCTAAAGCCATCACAGAAAGAAACGAAAATATAACGTACGCTTATGCCACTCGCATTCGTCACAGTGTCCCGTTAGGCACCGTTAGGTTACTTAACTAACGGCATAATGGGACGGGCTAGCGCGAGTGCAAAACATAAGCAGCGTCCTTTATATATATCATATATATAATATTGCATTCGTCTCAGATATACATTAAATGATCACATCACATAATATAAGCAGCAGAAGCACATTTAATATAGGATATCTAGGAGGTCCGTATTTTGTATTTAGCCAGCAATAGAAAATACGGATTCCACGATCGCAATGAATAGCCAAGCTCACAACCCTAGACCCCTATGAGAGCGGCAAGCGACCCTACCAATTCTGGAGTTTAGGAGACCCGGTCTCGACTCCTCGAGATGGCCTCCCACTGAACCCTCGAACCCGGTCACTTGTGCTCCCCTCCTTGGGTCTATCCTAATGCGGAAAAGTAAATAATATACAACACTGGTGACATCATCCTCAACCCGGAAGTGCCCCAAATAAATGAATATTATATACAATTGAATTTTACATGAATGAAAAGAAATCTCTCATCTCACATAAAACCCCCGTCTATTCAATCACGACAATCCTGCATATCAAATCTCAGCAACACATAATATCACATATCATCAACGTAAGTAAGTATGCGTATCCCGATTGTCGTTGATGTATAGCAACGAAACCGGCGATACACCACATACTACACTTACGGTCACAGAGAAATAAAATGAAAAACTACAATAATTGGAATCGTAACTGCCTTTAGACAACACAAACCCGGAATATCACATATCCAAGATTTCATGCCTAATCAATGTAAAGCTCACATTTAGGTCTAACCCATGAAAACACCTTTTGATAACAAGTCAGATAATTCAACAAGATTTCCGATTATTCACGAGAACGAAATGCTAGATCTACACGCAACAAACAAATTTGTAGATTCCAATTATTGTATCACATACTAATAAACTAGGCACAGTTAAAACATTCGATCGAACGATTGAATACCCAAAGACTTCTCAGAAAGCTCAACACTTGAGCAGCTTTAAAATTTACCAGAAACTGCAACAAGTACATAAGGGCTAGTGCAAGAAGGCACAGCCCAAGCTTCACAACGGCGCCACGGAATCGCCGCAGAATGACCATTTTGGCCGCGGTTCTGCGGTCGTATAGTTGAGTTAGGGCCTCGTACTTCTTGTGGGCCCATAAAATACCCTACATGATTTTTTGAGTATTTTTAATGTGGAAAAATCCACGTTTTTGAAAAATGTCCAGAGAGCACCCTCCGGGTGTCGTATTTCGTTCGTTCGACGTTTTTAACGTCTTCTAGGTAACTCTAAAGCTCTAGCTTGGCTCTGATACCACTGTAGGGCTTCCTTATCACCTCATATAGGATTTGGAAGCATCACACATGCACAATTTAAATTTTGAGAGGTGCTAAGCAAACTTAACTAGGAATTGAACTAGAAATATAGGGTAACACATATAGTATCACATACTAAAATCAATCTATGACTAAGTGGAGAGACTACAACCTTTGTAGACTTCCTAGGGTTTGAACGAGCTAGCTTGAACCTCCTCCATGTCCATAATGATCCACCCGGAGTTCCTTTGCTCAAAGCTCCTAGCTCCAAAAGATCACAAAGAAGATGAAGCAAACAAACTACACCAAGGGGCTAAAGAAATGTAGTGTGATGATATGGTTGTGTTCTCATATAAAAACCCTTTCTTTCTTTTAACCTAACTCAATTTATAAAACTAAAAAGAGAGCTAGAGAGAGGAAGATGAAGATGGCAACCATTTTCTTTTGGATGAAAAAGATAATGAGAGAGAGAGATAAATATCAAGCATAAATATCTAAACTCAAACCATGGTTAATAAAATATCTAGATATTTTAGAATGAGAAAAATAACAAAGGAAAATGAAACATTGTTTAACTTTGGTCAAGTAAAGAAAAGTCAACAATGATGAATAATCAATTTTCTTTTTCTCATTCTAATATATACAAATATATTTACTTTCCATGTATTTCTTATATTGCCATCTTTGATGTATCATCAACCATGATACTAATGCATGTATGTATGTATGTATGCACATCAACATGTACATATACATGCATGCATCCATCATAAAGAAAATGTTTATTTAAATGAGATAAAAGTCAATATTAAATCAACACATGATTTAATAAACCGGTCATATCTCATATGACCCGACCAATATAAAACACCCGATTAAAATACGGCATCATATGCACATATTTAATCGAGCTCCCGCACATATCTCATATGTACACCACATCGTTTCGCCTGAGCCAGGAAACTCCTATGTGGGACTCTAAGACTCGTCAATACGCCAGCAGTAGGTGATGATCACATCAAACACCTACAAGCCGCAAGCAGTCAGCTAAACGTAATGGCCATCCGGGTATTGAGTGATCAGAAGAAGAACAAGCGAACCTGTCAAAACTCCCGTCAATCCAACTGGCAACACTTACCGTACAGTCCGGTCTCTTCGTCAGATATGCTACATATTGAGTCTAGGGATGGAATCGTCGACCCCAATAACTCAATAAGTCATGCCGGTATATGGTCTACAACAGATCGAGAAACTACTGATAACACTTATCAGTAATATCTCAGCAGCCCTGCCTAGGGACTTCCTGTTATAGCCAATCGTGCACAGCACAGCATCAACCCCCAATACCGGGAGAGACGAAACCCCTCCTATCGCTCATTGCCTCCATATGCCTCGGGACTGTACCCAAAATACACCTGTTTGTACGACTCAGTAGAGCTGTAGTAGGGTGGAGATCAAGATACAGTGGGAGGACACACAAGACTCTATGGCGATCTCGGATCTACAGACTAACCTGTACCAGTGTCACCTGAGAACTGTTATCCGACGTATGATATAATACAATATAGGAGTTCTCGATGAGTCCGTTCAGTGTTCCCAGTCTTACTGAGCACCCGTATACAATCTTTGGTGTCACCACACCAGACGGATATGGGATCATCCATCGCCCATCATATGGAACTAGAATAGTATACGGCAGTCTATACTGGAATATCGATGCCCTTTCTCGATATACCTACGACTAGGAACATTTCAAGGAGTTGCTTATAAACTACAGGTCTCCCACTAGTATGATCCACATCATAATCCCTGCAGTCAAGCTAGTATCCTCAGGGCTTTATCAACATGTACCAAATGAAAAAAAACATGATCAAGTGAACATATGATAAAGAGAAATCAGATAGCATACTATCATGTCGAGCAAGACTATCCTCTGAATATATATATATATATACACACACACACATCAGTACATACAATATCATATAATGGCCTCTAGGGCATATATATATCCAACAAACAATATCATATAATGGCCTCTAGGGCATATATATATCCAACAAACATACGTTCGATATTCGTCGTGACATAGAACTATACGAAGGTTGTTAAATATCGGCTGTATAGCTCGATACTAACAACCGTCGTATAGTCTATGTGACGAGAAGATTCAATCGTATGATAACCAATAGATTTGTCCCGTGTGGACAAGTTAGAATGTATAAAGCAAACACCATCATTCACTTGTGTTTTCATCCGTTTCGAGATATTTCGTCGGTACTTTTCCGCTGGTTCTCCGTGTACAAAGATAGATTAGATGTTCATTTCAATATTGTTTCATGGCTTTGAAATGATTATCTATTCTATTACAGTATACTCGGAGAACAGCGGGGAGGTGCTGCCGAAATTTACTCGAAACGGTTGAAAGCACAAGCGAATGGGTGTTCGCTCTATATATTCTTAATGGGATAGAAGCCTTACCCCCGACAGCCGAAACACACACATACAACAAGAATACACAACAAACGCATCATTAGAGAGTGAGTCAAGATGTTCAAGTTAAAACCAATATATGATACTCGATGATAATATGAAACTTTCATATTCTCATCGATACTCATATATGAAACTAAAAGCGCCACTTAGTCCCCGTCTATCGGTTAACATACGTTCGATAATTTATTCTTTTCAACGACAAACGCACACACAAAGCATATACACAGATTTTCTCCTTTGTTAGTAACTATCACGTTCTTAGATTTCTCAATATAGTCACCATAACCTACAATTTATATGTTATACAGTCTAACATGGCCCATGAGTACGTCAGAGTTAAGGACTGGATATATGTGGATTGGCAACAACGTATGCAACCCAAGTTTGTCGCAGGAGTTTCTGCTTTTATTGAAGTTGCACGCGCACATAATAAGATCGTGATAGAGAAGATTCTCTGCTCGTGCGATAGATGTGGTAATAAGTACTGGTAGAAGGTAGAATTGGCAGAGCTTCATATCGTAAAATATGGTTTTACTAGACTTTATACAACTTGGAAATATCACGGGGAAGGAGAAGAACGCAGTAATGCGGCAGAAGAAGAAGGAGAACACGATAATGCGGCAGGAGAAGAAGGAGAAGACAGTAATGCGGCAGAAGAAGAAGACGGTAATTTATTTCCATCAGAAGAAATGGAGAATATGGTGGAGGCTGCCCTAGGTGAATCTATTCGTATCGAAGATGACATTCTTTCCGGTCAAGGACCGCGTGCGGATAAATATGAAAATTTCATGAATGATGCTAGAAAACCAATTTATGAGAATGCAAAGTATTCCACCCTCTCATGGTTCGTCCAACTTTTCCAGATTAAGTACCTAAATAGATGGAGCAACAAGTCATTCACAATGCTCCTTTCGTTCTTGAAAGATTCTACGCCCCCGGGAAATAATGTGCCCGACAGCTGGTATGGAGCCCAGAAGATGATGTCTGATTTGGGTCTGAAGTGCGAGAAAATTCAACCATGTCCTAAAAATTGCGGGTTGTACCGGAAAGAGAATTCAGATTTGAAAGAGATTCCAACATGCGGAGAGGCCAGGTATAAGCCGAAAGATTCTGATATACCTGTCAAGATAGCACGATACTTTCCCATAACACAGAGGCTATTCAGGTGCAAGAAAACAGCTGAGGCAATGATTTGGCATCACCTTGCTCCTCCAAGTGAAGATGGAAAAATGAGCCATCCAAGAGATTCACCGGCATAGAAGGATTTCGATAGGAGGCACGCAATATTCAGTAGCGATCATCGCAATGTCCGGCTCGGACTGGCTAATGATGGCTTCTGCCCATTCAACTATATGGCTGGAAGTTACAGCACATGGCCCGTTGTAATGATAATTTATAATCTGTCGCCTTGGTTGGTTATGGACAAATCATACTTTATTATGCCTCTTCTTATCGACGGACCAAACTCACCGGGAAACAATATCGACGTCTATCTCCGACCTCTGATCGAGGAGTTAAAATCTTTGTTCATTGATGGTGTAGAGACTTACGATACAAACACAAATACAACCTTCATACTGCGTGTGGCTTTAATGTGGAAAATTAATGACTTTCCTGCGTATGGAATGCTATCAGGTTGGTCTGTACATGGTCACAAAGCATGTCCTCATTGCCATCAACACACAACATCGAAATTCTTGAATTTTAGCAGGAAGGTTTGTTATTGCGGCCATCGACGTTTCATGCCTCTAGACCACCCCTACAGGTTAGACACTGTTCACTTTGATGGTCATCAGGAGCTTCTTGGACCTCCAGCCCCATTGGCCGGAGAGGACGTGACTTCTCAGTGGGATGGTTACAATAATGTGACCTTCGGGATGGATCCGACAAAACAGGTCAAACCACCATTTTAGAACAAGTTAAGCATTTTCTTCGAGCTTCCGTACTGGTCAACAAATTTAGTGCGTCATTGTCTGGACGTCATGCATATAGAGAAGGGAGTATCAGAGCACCTTCTTCCATTAGCCCTCAAGACTTCTCTCCCCGAATCTGTTGCTAGTAATCAACGACCTATGTTGTTTTTTCAGAGAGTTGTGTGCTAAAACACTGGAGGTTGTGACGCTGGATAAACTAGAAAATTCTATTGCGTTGATACTTTGCAAGTTTGAGCGTATTTTCCCACCGTCATTCTTCGATATCATAATACACTTGACGGTTCATCTTGCAACTGAGGCTAAGTTAGCCGGACCGGTACAATATCGATGGATGTAACCTGTCGAGAGGTACGTGGAATTTTTTGTTTCGCGCAATTTTTAAAATTATTGTTGTCCTGTATGCCCGTATTTATTTATTCAACATATTTTCTTTAGATACCTCTACACTCTTAAAAAGTATATACGCAATAGAAATCGACCAGAGGGTTCTATCATGCAAGGTTATCTTCTTGATGAAGCAACCACATTTTGTTCCCGCTATCTGGACGAGAACATTGATACTATACTTAACCGTCCTCGAAGAATTCAAGACGGGCCATACGGTAAAGCTGATTATAAGAGGGTAGACACTATGTTTATCAATAAGATATATCGGTTTTTCTTTCATAATTGCGCGTGTTTTGAACAAATTAGAGAGTAAGTTTTTTTTGATTAATTGTTATATTTGTGTTTGTGTGCGTATGAAATGATATAATATTAATGTCACCTTTATTTGTCGAAAATAGAATTCATTTTAACGAGGTACGTGAGGGTCATCCTGATTGGAACGATGAACGATTGGAAAAATATCATCAGGATAATTTTTGCGATTGGGTAACAGATCATGTAAGTTATTCGAATAACATGTTATTGCTATCAGTTTTAATTTAAACTTATATCGTTATGTATTTGTCGTAAAATTTGTTATGTTAGATCCACGATCCGAACTTGTCTGCATCATTTGAGAGTGATTCAAGATGTTTAGCTTATTTTCCTAATATGGAGGTCGCATATTATAAAGGATTCGGTGTCCTTGGATACAAATTCGAAGTTAAGGACATAGAAACATCTAGAACCACTCAGAATAGTGGGATTGCGACGGTAGAATCGGACGGTGTGATTTATTATGGGTACTTAAATTCTATGCTCGGCATCCACTATTCCGGACTATCAGAACCCTTTTATATATTCCAGTGTACTTGGTACGATACACGAATCGATACGGATAAGTGGAGAAGCAATCTTGGGACTTGGAAAGATGAATATGGATTAACCAGTATGAACACACTTCGATTTTACGATTAGGAAGATCCGTTTATCTTTCCGAACCAAGCGTTCCAAATATACTACTCACAGTGTTTGAAGCATCCGGGATGGAGTGTCGTATGCTGTTGGAAACCCAGGGATGTCTACGATGTCCCAGAATTCGAGGACAGCGATGAGGATGAAGAAGAGAGAAGGCTTAGAGTGCTCCGACCGTCTGTTTCGAAAGACGGGTTGTCTTTGGCCGATCATGAAGTTACGTGGGTTAGAAATGATATCAATGATGAAATCCAAGTAGATATGTCTAATGCGCCCACGAAACGAAAAAGGTTATCAGTAATGTTATATTATTACTTCACATTTTACGATCTATACATATATAGTCAATACTTGTAATGATTGTCTAATGCGTCCACAAACCGTTTATCTAGATTTGATGACGATGACGGGAGCAGCGAGGGGCGGCAGGAGCTCCAGCCGCGGCATCGGCAGAGGCAGAGGCAGAGCGGTTCTGCAGCCCGGAGAGCTGCATAGGGAGCTTCAGAGGGCCGGTCTTGCACCCAGATCGGAGACCCCTTCGGATGCTTCCTTCCGTGTGGACTTTGCCACACCTCCAGGTATATTGCACGCATATCCATTTTGAATGTAATATTATAGATATTAATGCTTGTTCATGTCAAAATTACTTATATTATCAATGTTTGATTGTCTAGCTGTTAGTGATGCGTCCACATCAGGGACAGAGGCCACTCCTGCATCTCCAGGTATGTTTAAATATCATATAGTGCATTACACTATTGATTTAGAATGCTATATCATAAATATACACACATTCCTTTTGCTCTTACTTAGATAATCATTTTTTTATTGTCTAGCTGTAGGTGGTGCCACCACCGTATCTGCAGGTATGTTTATATATCCTAGAGTGCATGCATATTAATTTAGAATATAATATTATTGATCTACACATTCTTTTTTCAGTTACTTATATAATCTATTTTTAATTGTCTAATTATAGGTGGTGCGTCCACATCTGACGCAGGGGCCACTTCTGCCACTTCCGTACCCTCCGCTCAGTCTGTAGGTTAGTATGAATAAATATAAAATATTTATTCTTTTTATATATCCTCTAAAGAATAAATATGAACTTCATGGAAATTTAGCGTCAATGTTTATTTTCTAGTTAGAGGGGATGCGTCCGCATCCGGGACACCGGCTGTTCCTCACCGGAGGAACTATCGTCCCACTCGTGCTGCTGCCCAGGCCCAGGCTCGTGCTTTAGTCACCGGAGGTATATATCACACATCAATTTTCATTTAACCTTGATTTCTTAATACAACTTTGTCTTAATATTGATTGTCTTGATATTTCTTGCAGATGCAGGGCCTCCCCATCCCCAGAGGGGGACTCGAGGCCCGAATCAGTCCCACAGGCTGAGGCCTGACAGAGCTGGGGGGAGGCAGCATTCCCCGTCTTTTTTACCCCTGATTATCTCTATACCGGCGATCATGCCGAGAGTTTCGGCCGGTATATGGGGGATGAGAGCCGGCTCGTGAAGAACTATCCACTTCACGTTGATTGGGGCGACCAGCACCGGCGCTCATTCGCCCTCTTCTTTGATCAGGCTCGAGTATTAAAATATATTTTCATTTTATTTATCTAATATATTTATTATTAACACATGCAATCTAATAACAATATTTTTTTGTATTTTCAGTTGAATTACGATTTTCAGCCTGTACCCGACCCTGATCATCCTGGGAGGGTGCTCGATCTTCATGCTCTGTACAATGGCCTGATGAAGAACATGCAGACCAAGGTCCGAGACAACAGGAATGAGCTGAAGGCCGACTGCTACTCCCTATGGATGGCGAACTCCGAGGCAGAGAGAGTGGCCCTCCTATCTACTCCGGCCTTTGCGAGAGTCGGCGTAGAGACACGGCCTCTATTGTGCGAATATTTCGACTCTCAACGCAAACAGGTATGTATTTTAAATGTAATTCATTGTTTAGTATATAATTTATTTTTTTGTGTTCCTTAATTAAAAAACTAAATGTGAATGTGTTGTGCAGAAACAGGCCTCTCAAAATATAGAGAATAGGAAGTCGGCGAAGAGGGGTCGCCCTACTTATACAGGTGGCTCGAGGAATATTACTCATGCCATGGAGTTATCGGTAAATTACAATAGACCGGACATTTTGATATAATGCAATATTAAGAATTATTTTCTAATATATCTAATATTAAGAGTTATTTTCTAATATTGCAGAGTGCTCAGACCCTGGCGCAAGGTGGTATACCGAGCGTGCTGTCCGCATATCTTGCCGTCCACGGCACCTCGACAGATCCCGCCACGGGTGAACTTCGACACCCCGACGTTGCTACCCAGGTGTATTGCGTTAGTGTTAATATTTATTCAACCCCTATTTGAAATTTTAGTTTTGAAATGTTCAAATTTAAATGATATACTTATATTTTACTGGTTAATGTGGGTGTAGGAGTGGGTGGTTGAGCAGTCCGAGGCATCGGGGATCGATTTTACTAGACAGAACGATCCGATACTGCTGACCCCAGTCCTGGACGCCGCACACGGAGGGCACCACGGAGGTTGGGAGAGAGGCCGGGGACTGGGCCCTAGCAGGGCCCATATGAGGTTGGACTCCACCCCGGCGGTTACTTCCTCCGTCTCCAGTGAGCGACGTTTCCAGCAGGAACTGGAGAGCTTGAAGGCCACCGTTCAGGAGTTGAAGGAGATGTTGGTATGTATACTACTTAATAGTAAAATATTATGTTATATTATAGATAGCAACATATCCAACATTAGTACGCAGCCTGAGCTTATTTGGTTGTAGACTTAGCTTTGATTAATCATACATACATATCTAATTAAAATAAACTACGGTTTTCCAAACTAGATATCTAAACGAGGCCTAAGTCCCTAAGTATACATAAATTGGGGTTTCGAAATAACTTGATAATGATACGAATTCGAATAATACACAGTTCTTACTCGCTTATTACACACGTAGGTCCAGACACGACAGAGTACATCGGCCGAGCCTCCACATGCATCTCCTTCGGCTGTGGCTCCGCAAGCCACTACATCGGCTGCGGTTCCACAGGCAGCTCCTATAGCTCCACTGCCCGCTCAGACTCGCGCAGCCGCGGCTCCGCAAGCCACTACCTCGACGGCGGCTGCGCAGACCACATCGCCAGCTCCACAGCCCACTCAGACTCCCATACGCTCCGCATTGCATAATTTATTGACTTAGGATATATCCTTGGAGCAGGCGCGCCAGATTATGGCGTTTATCAAAGGTGGAGCTGGACAGAGCTAGGGTAGCTTTTTTATTCTAATATTTGAAAAATGTATTTATTTATATGATACATATTGTACTATATTTTGGACGATATTGATATTGGTGGTGTTTGCGTGTTTATATTGATATCATATTCTGCTTGTTGATTTCTTTTGTATATTATGCGTGAGATGTGATTATGAATACTGCGATATATGTTCTGCGTGATGATTAATTTTATATATGATGTATATATTATTGTGCACAGGGTGAGAAACAAATAGACAACCCTTTTTTAAAATAAAACCTGATAATATGTACCTACGAATTTCACCGTAGGGCCCACCATTGCCTCTACGGATTAATCCGTAGGGCCCAACAATGTACCTACAGATTTATCCGTAGGGGCAAAATATCAGGATATCTGATATTTTGCCCCTATGATCTCAGTATTAGGGGTTACGCTTGCCCCTACGGATATATCCGTAGGGGCAAACAAATGCCCCTACAAAGGTATCCGTAGGGACAAAATATCAGGATACCTGATATTTTGTCCCTATGCACTTAGCCGTAGGGGCAACTACTTGGCCCTATGGATAGGTCCGTAGAGACACCTAATTTATTTTATAAAATCATAAATTAAATAATTTTTTTGTCCCTACAGACTTATCCGTAGGGACAACTGGACCTACACAGTACTCCGTAGGGCAAGATTTTGACCGTAGGGGCATGTTCAAGGCTGCGACTTGCACCTACGGTGTTTGCACCTACAGCTTATTTTCTTGCCCCTACGGATATAGCCGTAGGGGCAGTGGTTTGCTCCTATAGATAAATCCGTAGGGTCAACCCTTATTTATAGTAGTGAGACTCGTAAAAAATTTCCTATGCATTTGCAGGGTCCTCTCGACCTTTTAAGGAGAAAATACCCGCGTGAGATCCTTATGACTCATAATAGAGCAAAACACTCAGGAATCCTCACGATCCTTAAGGAGAAATTACACTTACAAGATCCTCACGACTTGTAAGGAGAATTCCCCCCTTTGAGACCCTCACAGCTCACTAGATTCAAAAGTCTTAAGATACAGGGAGCTAAATCTGTTCTTAAGCCATCATATCCCCCAAACTGCCCTACAGACGGTCAATATTGATCCTTATATACAATCCACAGGCATAAATAAGCGTTCCCTTGCCCAGTTCCACCAATGGTGTGAAATTCCCCTATTTGATGAACAACACTTGTAGGTCCTCTTGACTTGCAAGAATAAAATGCTCTTGTGAGATCCTTACGACTCTCAAAAGAAAACACACTTATGAGTCCTCATGGACCTTAAAGTGAAATTACACCTACGAGATCCTCATGACTCGTAGGGAGAAATACCTTTATGAAACACTTACGGCTTACGAAGGTAGAGGCAAATGATGATTCGCTTCTGGCAACGTTTCAGTAGTAGCGATATTGATGCCTAAATCGGTAATAAATTCCAAGTCATTTCACGGTAAGTGATGATTCGCTCCTGGCAATATTCCAGTTGCAGCGATGTTGATGCTAAGATTGGTATCAGATCTCAAGTCCATACTCGCAACAAAATCAGCGAGCCAAAAATACATATAAAAATAGCCGAAATGATTGGGTAACTCGCAATAAAAAGCAGCGAGTAAAAAGAAAAATAGTCGAAATGATTGGGCAACGCGAAAAAAAGCCGAAATGATTGGGCAATCGCAACTTTCGCGATAAAAAAAGCTTAAATGATAGAGCATCGCGGAAAGAAATAAAAAAATGAAAGAATGAAACTTTTTCCCTACAGACGAGTCCATACTGACCCCTGTATACAATCCATGGGCATAAACGAAAAGGGAATCACATTTCCCAACAGACTCTGACAAAGGGAGAGTCGGATCTCGACGGAAACATCTGCATCCCAGAAGATCAACATGGCATTTCTTCTCGACACCGCAGAAAGCGGAAACAAGTCAACCAATGACCTCCCCGTCGGAACAATGCTTCGACGTGGAAACAAGTCAACCAATGACCTCCCCATCGGAACAATGCTTTGACCCGGAAACAAGTCAACCAATGACCTCCCTGCTGGAACAATGCTCCATCTCGGAAACAAGTCAACCAATGACCTCCCCGCCGGAACAATGCTCCATTTCGGAAACAAGTCAACCAATGACCTCCCCGCCGGAACAATGCTCCGTCTCGAAAACAAGTCAACCAATGACCTCCCTGCTGGAACAATGCTCCATCTCAGAAACAAGTCAACCAATGACCTCCCCGCCGGAACAATACTCCGTCTCGGAAACAAGTCAACCAATGACCTCCCTTCCGGAACAATGCTCCGTCTAGGAAACAAGTCAACCAATGACCTCCTCACCGGAATTGTGCTCCATCTCGGAATCAAGTCAACTAATAATCTCTCAATTCATCTCTACCTCCAAGGAAATCAGTGTCCCTGTGCAAACCCCTCAACCCGTAAAAAGAGAACTCTCTTGTGAGATCCTTACGACTCTTAAAAGAAAACGCACTTAGGAGTTTTCTCGACCCCTAAGGAGAAATTACACCTACGAGATCCTCTCGACTCATAGGAAGAAACGTCTTTATGAGACCCTCACGGCTCATAAAGTTGAAAAAGTCTTAGGTAGCAGACTTGAACCTGTTTCCTAAGCTATCGCTACCCTACAAGGAGGTCAAGATGGATTGTTATCTACCGTCTATGGGCCTTATTTGCTAAAATAACATACCAATAACACAACAAAGAAAAGAAAGCACCATCATGAAATGAAATATTTCTTTTATTCATGAATCCAAATGAATACAAGGTACATTTCATAAATGAATAAAAATGAATATAAGATATTCCTATTCATAAATGAATACAAAAAATACACAACGAAGAAAAATGCTTTAGTCGGCTGACAGTGCAGTAGGCTCGTAAGCTCTTCGGTCTTCCACTGGACCTCGGCTTCAAGCTCCGTTATAGCTACAAGATGAGTCCCCGCCTGAGCCCGTTGAGTCTGATAAGAAGCAAACAGACTTTCGAGCTCTCTTTCAGCGACCTTATGAGCTTCAATCATCTTGCGGGTAAAGATGACGGCTTTATCAAGAGCGACCACCTTGGTGATAGCTTCTTGAAGCACTCGCCAAATTTTGTATGCACGAGTGATCTTGGTAGTCAGCTGAGCTTGAATTTCCCCCAAAGCATTCAAGGCTAATTCCCTCTCCGAAAATTTTCGGTTGAGCCACTTCTCACATGACTGTAGATTGGTGGCACACCGTTCGATCGCCTTTGCAGTTAAGAGCTCAAAGGGGAGGCGTACGCACTCAAGTCTATATAAATAAGTCTCCACTCGATGACAATACTCAACCCAGATATGCACCGATGTTTCATCATGATAAGTGGCGAGAAAAGGCAAAGAGATGTTGGCTTCGATAACAAATTCTTCAGCTGTGATTAAACTATCAGCACGAGGATCTTCAATGAGAGCCAACAAGGAGTGAATACTTTGTTTCTCCATCCTTTCAGACACACACCGGGCATAAGGGCCTGGTGGCATAATGATACGAGACTCTAATGGGGTAAGAGAAGGCAAAGCTGTCGAAATCCATGAACGATTAGTGAGACTTGAAAGCATAGAGTAGATAAAACAATGTCAAGGATACAACCTTACTTACCCACAGTCATGAAAGGGGGGCTTGAAAGATTCCCGGGCCCATTGAGGATCTCAACTTCATCATCAGCTTCCAGAACTGCAGAGAACATATTGGCATCATTGTAAAATAAATATGAATGATAATCAAATGAATGGGTCAGATAACACCAAACTTGCCCAGAAGAAAAAACTATGCTTTGCAGAGATATCGCCTGCGGGGCGGCCATCTCGAGCAGACGCTGGAAAGACTTTCTGGGAGATAGATCCACGATGGAAGCCGCCAATTCCTGTAGTTCTGAAAGGAAAGAAAGGTGCAGATAATGGAAAGACTATTAAAACAAAGTATAGAAGACTACCTTCGATGCTCCTCTTGCCTTGAACTGGAGGGATAGCAGCTTCGGCAGCCTCCTCCGTGCCCTTAGGTACATCACCGGAGACATCTGCTGGTATGACAGCTTCCAATTGAGGGGCAACGACCGCCACTTCAGGCTTAAGGGACGGCGGTCTCAAATACCCATTCCACAATCTCTAAGCTGTCACTAGAAAGATCCATTAGATCTACGGCCGGTAAGGTCACCTCTTGTGGAAGAACAGGCATCGAGGGAACAGAGGCTACCATTGGAAGCTCCACAGCAGGAATAGCAGCTATAACGATCTCCTCCGCACCTGCCGGTGTCTCATCGGAGACATTTATAGAATCCACAGTCATGACGCGACTTGGGCTTAAATCCTCTATCGTTGCTGAAGTCCCTGCAATGTTTTCACAAAGATAAGAAGATATGAGAGCGATACAAACTACTTGCCAAAAGGAAGATGAGGAATACATGCATACCGATGTGCCAAAGTGCTTCTAGTATGGCTTTTTCGAGCCGTCGTTCCTTCCTGAGGAAATGTGCTCGCCAGGATTCGAAAGCAGATCCATGGACATCGGTCTTCAGTGCCAGCTCATCTTCGGAAGCAGCTGAGATGGGCTGCTTGAGGGCTATCTCGTCTTCCTGTCGCAGGTGACCCATATGTACCCTCCATAGTGATGGGGGATCTTCGTAGAATATGACGGGAGGGTAAGGTTTTTTTGGAACACCCACGTTCTCAGTTTCATCTTGTGAGCACCTTATAGCCTCAGCCAATTGTGCGGCTTCCTTGGCAGATGAACCCGGAAAGAGAAGACCATCATTTAGCTCTTGCAGTGATATGGGTTCGTCTTAGGCAACAGCCTCAGATTTGAGCAAGAGGTCGAGCAGACCGGTAACCATCTTCTTCCTCCTTTTTGAGCCGGAGCTAACACTAGAAGAAGAGCGTTTCTTCCCCTTGGTGCCTTGACAAGACGTTGCCCGACCTTACCTTCCGCATCATCCTTCAATGGTGTCGCTGTCGGCGCTTTCCCAGGAACTTCCGCCTTTGCTCTGGTACGCACGGGCATACCAGCGGTACAAGGAACTGGTCCGACTACGGAGGTTTTCAGAATAACTACCGAACCACTGTCCCTTAGAAGAGGGCGAACGACTGACCACGGTCGCAACAGGGGGCTGGTTGTTTGGGTTGGAGCTGGAGTTCTATACTCGAAAAGTACCCGCCTTTCCTCAGCGATGATAGGACCGACCCGATGGTGATACCAACCCGCGAAGGACCCCACAAACCTTGGGAGATAGTCGGGCTCTGGGATCATGAAGAGAGAGCCCGTGTTCAGCCGCATAAAGTGATGGATGACGTCACGAATGACTCCTAGAGACAAGGTGGGCTCAACAAAAAATGGCTCCAAGAGAACACCCTAGTTATAGCCCAACTGCCGAGCAAATAGGTGCGGATTATACCGCATGAAAAGAACCATGTCATTCCGACAGAACACCAAGTAGCCCGGCCTAATCGAGTACAGGTGCATAATCTCCTTAGGCTTTAAAGATGACGCTCTACCTTTCGACAGATCAAACAACTGCTGGATAGGCCCCGCAGGAGCAGAAAGAACTCTATCACTAAACACCATCCCGCCCTCATTTGCATATGGATTGAGCAGTACACGTAAGGCCCCTAGCTGAGTCGGATCGGGAGCGGAAGCATCCACTAATCTCATAACCCATGGGAAGGTGCAGGAATCATAGAAAGCTGGCCGTCGATGTGCTGCGAATGCCCCCAGCACATGCATTTCGATCCACGATGTGAAGTAATGGAGGGGAAATTCACAACGTCTACACCTGGAGTCGAAGTGTTAGCTGCAACACTTAACCCATGATAGAGGTGCGGCAGTCCCGTAATGCCAACGACTAACCTTTCCCCTTCAGCTAAGCGATGAGCAGGGTAGAAGACGGAGGCCCTCATAAAACGTCTGTGTGTCGTTATCGCAAACCAACTAAGCCAGAGGCTAATGAAGCCGACAAAGAAGGTCTCTTCGTCTATGCCGGGGGCCGCAATCGCATTAAAGGGCACGACCGACGTGGTCGGAATGTAAAACTGCGGCAAGTCTTCTTCTTTGGCCTGCAGTTTGTCTAGTCCAAACCCAAAAGGGTCATCAATGTTCGCAAACTTTGGAGCCTCATTGGATAGAGCGTCTCCCCGGATAAAGCAGCCAATAAAGCTCTCAAAAGTGATGCCCTGCCTCTCTGACTTTGCAAACAATTTGTCAAAAATACCCAGAGCCTTGATTAGACCGGGGTACTTATGACGCACGGCATTTTCGATCGTCAGGCCGTCAAGCGTAGCTGGCACGGTAGAGAATACATATTCATCGGGAGGCAGCAACTCTTCATAATGCTCTCCCCTGATTGGAAATCTGGAGATTTCGTGAAATTCCTCCAACGAGATAGATACCTCGTGATCCCCTAACAGAAAGGTGTTGGTAGGGAGATTCCACTGGTTTAAGAAGGCTTTGATCTACCAGTCGTGAGGAGCCTGATAATGGAATAGCGACGCATATACCGCTTGATATAGCCCAACCTTCTTTAACCTTGAGCAGTAGGCGGAAAGAATGTATCGAGCCCAAATAAGATAGCCCACTGGGTGCCGGGGGGTAACGCCAACTTTATAAACTTGCCCCCAAGGTCGAGCCTTGCCTTGACAAATGCGACGCCCTAGAATATCTATATATAGTCGGCAAGGGCTGATTGGGTATCCCGGTTGTAGAGGGCTCAAGCCGACCCGCAGGAGTCCAATTAGTCACCTCCACTACGTAAGCGGTCTGTGGGCGTTCCATTGGTAATATAGAGCAAAGAGGTTCTGCTGGCTCTTCGCAAGTAAAACTTTGGCGACCCCGGATGATATGGTCATACCAAACACCCCATAAGAGCAGACTCATCCGGTCTTGTCGTGAACCCTGATCATCGCCATATCTTCCTCATCCGACGACGATTGCGGAAAAGCGGCGTCCGAGCGAATATAAGGGAAATAGGGAAGAGAAGCCATTGTTCCTGAAATAAGGGAAAGAAAAACCATTCGTGAAACCCATTTATATATATATATAACAAAAGAAAATGACAGGATGTCTGTTTTGCGGGACCACTGCCTACAAAACACATAGACCCCACAAAATCAATTTGGCGGCTCACTAATGATGAAACATGACAATCATTGTGAGAATCAAAAAGGATTCTCATTAAGCAGACATTGAAGTTAAACAACTCTTGAAAAAAAAACAAGTTCTGTTAAGGCACCCAACAAATTCAAATTTGTGCAAATAAGGGTAAAACCCTATGAAAAGATTTTCAAGAACTCCGGGGAATGAAATTACCAAAGGGCCCTCTTGATCTGTCAGAGCTAAGCTCTTCGGTGAGGAATTAAATTCCTTTTATGTGATGAAATTAAATTCCAGAAACCCCCATGATGAGGAAATGAAAAATAAAAATGCCATGAATCCTTAAAGATCATAGGGGAATGCCCAAGACATTAAGGTCTACTATTCAAAGATTACGTCTTTGGATCCCTAAGCAGATGGGTTTTAGAAGAAAGCAAAGCTCCTATGGTGGATATAAAATCCAGAAATTTTTGTTAAAAAGGGTTCCTCTGATGTTCAAGATCTTTACCCCAAAAGGTTTTTTTTCCAACAGAGTTTAACTCTGGAATTGCAATGGCAGAGAACTAAGCTCTGAAGAGGAGAATTAAATTCTCAAAGAAAATAAAGAAGGAAGAAGATGAAAGAAACAGTAGCTGCCTAAAGACCAGACCCTTGCATTTATAAGATGTGACAAGGGCGGTTGACCTCCCCATTCCCCTAGGCAATCCAACGGCTGTAAAGGTGACAGCGTTGCACTGACGTGCATGCCATGTGAGAACAACGCTGTAGGGGCATTTGTTCCCTTATGACAAATAAATAATAAATAACAAGCAATGGGAAAATTCACCAAATGGAGCATCACGTGCTCACACGTGATGCGCCTTGGAGTCAAGATTATTGGCATTGCGCTTAACAAATAAGGCTGAAACTGAGCCTCACGTGCAAGCACGTGAGCATCTATATATAAAATATATAGGCGCCTTCCTACAACAAATAACTGGCCGGAAAAACTCACTTGTCAGCACGTGATGCTCTTTGTTGGGCTTAACTTCGTGGAGTCATATGCTGCACGTGAGGGTTTCTAATGCCTTCTGAGCCGATAGAATTAAATTCTAAATAAAGGAATCAAAGCCCTATTTAGAAAATATTTCCTTAGATCTTTCCAAATAAGAAAGATTACGTACTGTAAAACAGAGTACCTCTGGATTAAAGATCCAATGATGATTAAAAATCACTAAATTACAGAATAAGGTCTGTATGGGAAAATATTTTTCCAATTTTGTTAAAAACAAGAAAAATATCTTCTGTAAAACAGAAGGTCTGGGATCAAAGATCCAACGGTGGATAAAATCCCCGAATCAATTAGAGATCTCTCAATGAGAGATTTCCTTAACCAAATCAACAAACTTGCCTCTACTATTTAAGGGGCCGAAGACTTCAAGTCTGAGGGAGATACAGAGAGAAACACCCACTGGTAAGCTAAAAAAGAAAAGAGAATTTAATTCTCTAAAGAGAAGAAGATCTCCTCAAAAAGAAAAAGAAACCCTACGTAAGAGAAGGAACAAAACACAGAGAATATCTTATTTCTTCTTCGTCTCCACAAAAGTTTAACCCTTCTAAAATGAACTTAGTTCTTCCTCTGGTTGAGATCTACAGAAGCAGATCTCCCCACAAATTGAGAATTTAATTCTCATCGGGGAGATTCTGTTATGTAGATTCAAACCTAGGGGAAAGAACTAAGTTCAAAGAATTTAATTCTTATAAGAACATATAGGAATTTAATTTCTCTAATAAAACTAGGGTTTAACCCTATAAAAGAATTTAATTCTTATAAAACAATAGGCTTGAAAGTCTCAAAACTCAAGATCTCCATGCACGTAAAAAGATTAGCACCCAACATGATAATGGTAGATCACGTGCTCCCACGTAAACACCCTTGATGAACAAAAGAGAACAACTGAGTTCAGGTCACATGTCTCCACGTGACTCCCGAACAGGCACTTATACAAAAAAGGGTATAAACCCAAAAACAATTCCCATTTTGGGATGCCTCACGTGATCCCACGTGACCCCCTAAAAGTGCTTAGCACTTTCAAAAGGAAAAGGGGAATAAACCCAAGACAGTTCCTATTTTGGGGCGCCTCTCGTGATCCCACATGCCCTCTAATAGTACTTAGCACTTTCAAAAGAAAAAGGGGAATAAACCAAAGATAGTTCCCATTTTGGGGCGCCTCACGTGACCCCACTTGACCTCCATTAGGGCTTAGCATTTATAAAAGGAACAAGGGAATAAAGCCAAAGAAGCAGCGCCAACTTTCAAGCGGTCACGTGCCACACGTGAGCACCCTAAATTTCAGTATTCAACACTGCTTTAAGGCCGCACGTGGGAGCACATGAGCGCTGAGCATATACTAGTGTTTAACACTATGAGAGGCCAACATTAGCCAACCTTAGACCAAATCTCCCGAGGCCAACAATCGAGTCCCTCATGCTCACGGTCCCCCAAACCGATCTCAGTCCCAAAGATAGCTAATGAGCTCCTAACAGAAGGCATCTAAAATGATGTTTATCCCATCCCTCCTCAGTCTGGACATTGGTTGAAGAGTATATCTCTTCACTCCACTAATACACGTCGTTGTAATTCTTCAACGTCTACAGAGAGGTGGCGGGTCCCAACAACCAACAACTGTGGACCGCAACGTCCTTAAACTAATAATGGACTGTAATGTCCTTAAACTAGCTGCGGACTGTAACGTCCTTAAACTAAACCCTCACCTCAAAATTGGTAATCTATGGACCGCAACGTCCCTAAACTAATAACGGACCGCAACATCCTTAAAGTAAAATAATAGAGCCCAAATGCTCTTTTGTTGGATCAAAATGATCTTAAAACCTTGTTAAGTAGATTTTAGTCTAAAATTAGACTAACGTATCCTTAACAAACATTTAAGTTGATCTTAATCTCAAACGAGATTAACGATCCTTAAATCAAACCAAACCCAAATCTAAGAAAATACAGATTTGGACTAATCCACGCCCTACGGGCGACAACATAAATTAGTCTCCGTTTACAATCCATGGACAACCCAAAACAAAACAAACACACACAACACGAAGTGAACATCTGGAGCAGGAGAAAGTGGTTATCGCTGCGCGGTAACGTAATTAACTGCAGGGGCTTGCGCCTGCAGAGAAGAGCATCCCCACAATCAAATACTCCTTGCAAACGAGGGGGAATCTAACGAAGTATACTACAACGGCCGCATCCATCCAAACCTCCGATATACGGTGCCATAAATCAACTTGGTATCTTCGGAGAGGTGGATGGATAAACCCAAATAGCATCTGCTCCCAAATTCAGACAAGACGGCCTATGTGGTCCCGGCTCCCATTTTCGGCGGTAAACAATCCACTAAAGTTCCCGACGAGCATTCGATCTTTTAATCGAATCATGTTGGATTGCTTGACTTATTTTTGAAAAGTTTTTTCAATTTGAGACTTAAATGCAAGGTTTATAGGGTTAGGTTTGAAATTCGGAATATGTGATAATCCAGGTTTATGATGTCTAAAGATGAAGCAGATTCTAATTATTGTAGTTTTCATTTCTTTTTTGCGACCGTAAGTGTAACGCGTGACAGTATCCCCGATTTTGTTGCTATACGACAACGACATTAGGGATATGCATATTTACTTAAGGTGATGTCATGTGATGTTATTGTGTTGCTATTGATATGTTATATTGGATCGTCGTGATTGAATAGCCGGGGGTTTATGTGAAATGAGAGTTTTTCAATTTTCATTCATGTAAATATTTGTATGTAATATTCTTTTATTGGGACACTTCCTGGTTGAGGTTATTGTCTCCATTTGATGTATATTATTTACTTTTCTGCATTAGGATAGACCTAAGGCGGGGAGACAAGTAACCGGGTTCTAGAGTCCAGTGGGAGGCCATCTCGAGCAGTCGAGACCGGTCACCTAACTCTAGAATTGGCAGGGTTGCTTTCCGCTCTCATAGGGGTCTAGGGGTGTAAACTTGGCAATTCATCATGACCATGGAATCCATGATTTTCATTACTGGCTTAATCTAAAACAGGGACCTCCTAGTATATCCTATATTTTATATATCTGCTTCTGTTGTTTCTGTGATGTGATGCGATCATATAACTGCGTGAGACGAATGCTATTTATATATATGATATACTAGTAGACACTATATATATTTTGCATCCGCGCTAGTCCTGACCCCGCCCTGCCGTAAGTTAAGTAACCTTACGGTGAAGACCCGGGTCCATGTGGCGAATGCGGATGGTATATATGTGTGTTTATTTTCGTTTTTTCTGTGATGTTTAGGAAACTTAAATGATGGGACCTCATTAATAAGATTAATGAAAAGAAAAGAAACCTAAAAGATGTTGTAGAATCATATTTTTCAAAAAGGTAGCTCAAGTTCTTACTTTGCATAGCGGTATTCCATAATGAATATCCCGCACCTCATTCGATGAGGAAAGAGCCTAGATCCCTTCACCGCGAATGATCTCTTTCACAAAACTAGCATATGCTACAACCCACTCGGTTTGTTTTGAAAACTACCCGATTTTAAAGTGGAGCTTAAACCACTCTTTTTCAAATCACTAGATTCTATAACGATATCAAGTTCATTACGCTAATGGTTTTCTTCAAAAGCAGTCGTAGCCCTCCGTCATTTCAGATAGGTATTATTTAGTATTCGTGCTGCATTTGTTGACCTTGTCAAGGCGTAGTGTTCGGTAGCTGATTAGTGCATTTCTGTCGCCTGTTAATGCGATTGGATTAGGATAGTCGTACGGCCTTATTTATATTGTCAAGGGTCGTGCAGGTGGGTCTAATTCAATCATGAAATGACGGGTTGAACTTGACTAGCGGGCTATGCTTTGGTTACCTCCGTCAAGGTCATAGGTCGTTAAGGGTAAAAACAGATATTGGGAATTTCAAGTGTTGAAATTTGCAATGAGATTGCATACCTTCTATGAGATAGTTGGATCCCGATACCCACTACGAGTAAGTGTTACTCCTGCGACAGTTTTCCACATTACAATTAGCTAATCCAGAAAGTGTCTAAGAAAGGTGTTAACAGGGTTATGCCCCTGCGGAAACGAGATTATTTAATTAGTTCCATATGAAAGCACGGAGAGACTCCCTCGGAGTACCAACACCTAACTAGCTGACCGATTAGCGAACTTTTAGGGTGTAATTAATCCCGCCTAATATTAACTTTTAGGGTTTGAAGGAAGATTTGGTAAAAAAAGTGGGAGCCATCCTAATTAGATAAGATAATAACCAATCTAATCTTGCAAGAGCGCATGCTAAAGTGTTTTCTTTTCTCTCTCTCTCCAGGAAGCGACCATGTCACGCCTTAATCAAGATAATAATATGGATGAATTGACTGAACCCGCTTATTATACTGGGCTGGAGAATGTTGGTTCCACTCTATCTTATGACAACTGTCATAAGTCTGGGTAAGGAATATGGGAAGGCAAGGATTCCCATGCAACCCGAGTAAAAAAGAGCATTTTGATGCATCATCTTCGGGTGTATTAGTTATTGAGAAATGTTTCTCAGTTTGCTCTACGTCCTGAGTATTGGATACTAGATCAGGATCCTATATTTTTAATCTGTTTTAAGGGTTAAAGAGAAGTAGAGAATTAGGAAAGGGTGATATGTCTCACAGAGTAGGAAATGGAGCAATTGTTGTTGCCGAAGCTGTCGGCAAATATCACCTAGTATTACCAAATGGTAACACATTGATTTTGAACGACTGTTATTTCGTACCATCGATGATGTGCAATATAATATCCGTTTCTTTATTAGATAAAGAAGGATATAACTTTGCATTAGAGAAAATTTTTATGAACATTTTCCTAAATCAAGTGTTGGTTCGGTTTGGTACGTTATGTAATGGTATATACGTTCTAAATCAAAATATAGTTCTAAATATACAGAACACACACAAGAAGAATAGTTTAGAAATGAACGAAGCCTTCTTGTGGCACTATAGAATTTTTCATATCAATGCAACAAGACTAGCAAAGCTGCATAAAGATGGATATTTGAATCTTTTCGAATTTACATCTTATGAAATTTGTCAGTCATGCATCAAAGGCAATGAACAAAACTCCGTTTATGCGACACGTAGGAAGAGCTACTGAATTCTTGGGACTAATACATAGTGATGTATTTGGTCCTATATCTACACATGCCAGGAATGGTTCATCGTACTTCATTACATTCATCGATAATCTCTCAAGATTCGGACATGTGTTCCTGTTGAAACACGGATCTGAAGGTTTTGAGAAATTCAAAGAATATAAGAGCGAAGTAAAGAACCAGACGAGTAAAAATATTAAAATCCTTCGATCTGATCGAGGAGGTGAATACTAAAGCACGGAATTCCGAGATTATCTAAAAGAGAATAATATTCTCTCTCAACTACTCCTCCATATACACCACAACACAATGGAGTATCGGAGCGGAGGAATCGCACCCTATTAGATAAGATGCGCTCTATGATGAGTACAGCTGAGTTACCTATTTCCTTTTGGAGTTATGCGCTTGAGACAGTTGCATACCTATTGAATCAAGTTCCATAAAAATCTGTGCCTAAAACACCATATGAGATATAGATGTTGGATATATATGCCGTAGAGGCCTTCATTGTATAGGATGCCAGGGATATGTATGTACATGACAGTCTTGCTTGATATGATAGTACGCTATTTGGTTTGTATTTGTCTTAACATATGATATATTTTACTTGGTGTTTATATATACATGTTGATAAAGCCCATAGGGTGTTTGCCTGACTACCGGCGTTGTGATGGCAGTCATACTTATGGGAGCTGGATAGTCAATAGGCACATCCTTAGATGTCCCTGGTCGCAGGAGTATCGAGATTGGGCATCGATACTCCGGGGTAGACTAGTGTATACATATCTAGACCCTGAGGAGGGACGATGGACTGGTCCCGCAGCCATTGGTGGAGTGCACCTAAGATTGTATACAAATGCTCACTGGGTGTGAGTATACCGGACAGGACTCGCCGAGAACCGATTGGATGGTATTATACCTAAATTCAGATAGCAGTTCTTAGGTGACATGTGTGCAGATAGTCCGTTGACTTAAGGTCGTCATTTGTCTCGTGTGAGTTCCCACTGTGCTTTGATTACTACCCTACCACGATTCAAAGGAGTCGTGCAAACAGGTTTTAGTTGGGCACAGTCCCGAGCCACGTGGAGGCAGCGAGCGACTGTTAGGGATTCGTCTCTCCCGGTATAGGGAGTTGATATCGCATGGTGATCGGTTGGTCATTACCATAAGTCCCTGTCCAGGGCTGATTGAGAATTACTGATAGATTGATCAGTAGATTCGCGGATGGTGATAGAGCCATACCGACACGACTTGTACGGTTATTAGGGGTTTGACGTCCACCACCTCCCTAGACCATACATGCGATACTCTTAGACGAACAGACCGGACTGCGCGGATATTGTCACGGACAGGCTCAGTAGGATTTCGGATGGGTTACCTCATCGTCTTTCTTATCGACAACTACCCGGGGATCGTTACGTACAGCTAGTACCGCTTGCGGTCTGTAGTTAAACCCACTGCCAGCGTAGTAGTCGAGTCTTTAGAGTCCCACACAGATATTTCCCAAACCCAGGCGAAAAGATATAGAGGTCGTATGGTTTTACGACAAAGGTTCGGACGCATACGTGTTTAAACGCACGTACGACATTCGGACAGTTTTTACTAGCCGGCTTTGGTTTAAGCCAGATTCTAGTATTAGGTTATTGGATTTATATAGTCTAAAGTTTTTCCGTGTTTTCATGGATGCGAGGGGCATTCTCGTAATTTCCGAGAAGCTTCTAGAAGGATGTGACATGAGGGGTTGAGGTGGCATTTTCATTAATTGTTTTAGTGACTCATTCATATGATTTATCATATCATTAAATGCATCATTAATGCATCATTAATGATCTAATGACTCACATGATGAATCACTCTCCTTGAATAAATGAAGCATGGTGAATAATCATTTAATTGATATTATTTGATAATTCATTATGTATCATATATTCAAGTGAGAAGCTTTTTATTCTCATTATCATCTCCACCTTCTCTCTCCTCAAGCTCTCTCTCCTTCTCCAAACCCTAATCCTACCACTCATGAGTTGAGTACAAGGATTAGTAAAGAATAAACACTCCATAACCTAACTCTACACCACCTTAGTTACTTTAATTAGCAACTAGAGAAACTAAGTAACCTCAAGTTTAGAGGTAATAGCTTGGATTAGGGTTCTCGGGTGGATCGTCTATCATGGAAGGAAGCCGAGGAGGACGTGGAGATCCAAGGAGGCCGTAGAGATCGTAAAGACGAAGGACTAGAATCGTTTGGTATAATCTCTTTACATAGTAGCTTAGAACTTTATGCTTATTGTTAAGTATTTTTTAGAAAAGATCTTCGGTTAATCGATGTTTGTTTACAAAACAAGATTGTTTTTCATATTTCCGCCTCCCCGGAACTCGTGGGGTGTTGCACATCGACTTACAGTGGAGTGGAAAGAGACCATATCTTAAACGAGTTAAGATATGGGGTTGTCCGGCCTATGTTAAAAAAACAGAATCCGGACAAACTCGAAACACGATCAGTTCTTTGCAAGTTTGTGGGATATCCAAAGAATTCACATGGATATATATTCTACCACAGTGAGGAACGAAAAGTTTTTGTTGCTCAACATGCCACCTTTTTAGAAAAAGAATTTTTTGTAAAAGAAATCAGTGGTAATGAGGTAGAGCTGGAAGAAGTTACAGATACACAAACTACAACTGGAGATTTGGTAGAACCGGAGGATTCAATAGTCCCAGACAAACCTCAGCCACTCCGCATATCTAGTAGGGTTCTTCATCCATCTGAGAGATACTACGGTTTTCTCATAGACGGTGGGAGCGAGGATTGCATCATGTAAAATGATGACCCAACTAGTTTCGAACAGGCCATCACAAGTGAGGACTCTGTGAAATAGCTGGATGCTATGCGATCTAAGATGGAATCTATGTACACCAACAAAGTATGACTTTGGAAGATGCTCCTGAAGGGGTAAAATCCATTGGGAGCAAGTGGATCTTTAAGAAGAAAATTGTTGTAGATGGAATGGCTGAGACCTTCAAAGCTAGACTTGTAGCAAAAGATTTTCTTCAACGACTAGGTGTCGACTATGACGAGACCTTTTCTCCAGTAGCTATGCTTAAGTCCATCAGGATCCTACTTGTTATTGCTGCGTACTATGACTATGAAATCTAGAAGATGGACGTCAAGACCGCTTTTCTAAATGGTGATTTAGAAGATAGTGTGTAAATGACACAGCCAGAGTGCTTCGTAAATAGTCGGAGCAGCGGAAAGGTGTGCAAGCTTTTTAAATAAATCTACGGATTAAAGCAAGCGTCGCGGAGCTAGAACATCTGTTTTGATGTAGCAGTCAAAGAGTTTGACTTCATCAAAAACGTAGATGAACCATGTATATATAAAAAGGTTGTAGAGAGTAAGGTTGTCTTCCTCGTATTGTATGTAGATGACATACTCTTAATAGAAAATGATGTTCCTATGCTGCACTCGGTCAAACTCTTCCTATTACAAAATTTCTCCATGAAAGATCTTGTTGATGTCTTGTACATCCTGCAGATAAAGATCTATAGAGATATATCTAAAAGGATGTTGGGATTATCTCAATCCAGGTACATAGAAACCATACTAAAGAGTTTTAGTATAGAAGATTATAAGCATGGTAATTTACCCGCTTGTTAAGGAATCACTCTCTCCAAAGAGATGTCTCCCAAGACTGATTTAGAAAGGGCTCGCATGAACGTGATACCCTATGCTTCTATAGTTGGGTCTATCATGTACGTGATGTTATTCACCAGACCGGATGTAGCTTATGCACTTAGTGTGGTAAGTAGGTATCAATCAGACCCAAGGGAGAAGCACTAGATAGCTGTGAAGAATATTCTTAAGTACTTGAGAAGGACTAACGATATGTTCTTGGTGTATGGTAACGGAGAACTCCAAGTGGATTCCTTTACCGATTTGAGCTTCCAGAGTGATAATGACGACAACAAGTCTGTCTCGGGTTTTGTCTTCACCCTCAAAGGAGGGGAGGTATGTTTGAAGAGTTCCAAGCAAGATACCATAGTAGACTCGACGATGGAGGCTGAATACATCGCTGCCAACGATGCTGCTAAAAACGATGTCTGGATGAAGAAGTACATTGCTGAACTAGGCATGGTTTAATCCATTGAGAATCTAATACCATTATATTGTGATAACAATGGAGTTGTAGCTTTGGCCAAGGAACCCTTGTCCCATCAGTGATCTACACATATTCTAAGGCGATATCACCTAATCCGGGAGATAGTTGATCGCCGAAAGATCGATGACAGGAGAGTAGATACGAAGGACAACACGGTAGATCCACTTACGAAGGCCCTTCCCCAGACGCAGTTTGAGAGACTTTTTGGGATGTTGGGTATGCGATACTACAACAACTGGCCTTAGTGCTAGTGGGAGATTGATAGGAATATGTATGCCCTAGAGGCCATTATTGTATATTATAGTGGATTCTTAGACATATATATAGAGGACTTTCTTGCTCGACATGATAGTATGCTATATGGTTGCTCTTTATCTTAACATGTGTACTTGTTTTAGTTACTATCTCATAGATACATGTTGATAAAGCCCTTAGGATGTTGGTTTGACTACCTGGACTATGATGCAAATCATACTAGTGGGGCTTGTGTAGTCTGCAAGCACATCCTTTAACAGTTCCTAGTTGAAGGAGTATCGAAACAGGGCATCGATATTTCAGAGTAGACTAGTGTGTACATTTCTTGACCCTGTATGGGGCAATGGTTGATCCCATAACCATTGGTGTTTGACATCAAAGATTGTATACATGTGCTCATTGGAGAATGGGTACACCGAATAGGACATGCCGAGAACTCCTAGATGGTACCATACCTATCGTCGGATAGCAATTCTCTGGTGACACTTGTACAAGTTAGTCTGTAGACCCGAAATCGTCATAGTGACTTGTTTGGTTCCCATTGTGCTTTGATTTCCTCCCTACCACAGCTAAAAAGAGTCGTGCAAACAGGTGAATTTTGGGTACAGTCCCGAGTCATATGGAGGCAGTGAGCAATAGGAGGGGCTTCCTTTCTGTCGGTATCGGGAGTTGATGTTGTTCTATGCTCGATTGGATATAACAGCAAGTCCCTAGCCAGGGCTAATGAGATTTACTGGTAAGTGTTATCAGTAGTTTCTTTAACAGTTATAGGCCACACATCGGTATGACTTATCAAATTAGTGGGGTCTAACGATTCCACCCCTAGACTCGATATGTGACATATCAAACGAAGAGACCGAACTGTACGGTAAGTGTTGCTTATAGGCTTTACGGGAGTTTGGACAAGTTTGCTTGTTGATCTTCTATTCGTTCAATACGTGGGTAACCGTTACGTCCAGCTAGTACCGCTGACGGTTTATGGGTATCTGATGTGATCATTACCAGATGCTCGCGTATTGACGAGTGTTTAAAGTCCCACATAGAGGTATCCTAGCTCAAGCAAAACGAAGTAGGGCGCGTATGGAGATATGTATAGGAGCTTGATTAAATACGAGTATATGATACCATATTCTAATCTAGCGATATTTGATATCAGCCTGGTTATATGTGATATAATCGGATTATTGAATCAAGTGTTGATTCAATGATTTGATTTATATATATATATATATATGTTAATATATATTTGATATTGGCCGGTTATATATGATATGATCGGATTATTGAATCAAGCGTTGATTTAATATCTAATATTGAATATTAGCTGGTTATATGTGATATAACCGGATAACTGAATGAAGTGTTGATTTAATATTTTGATATACATATATATGATATTAGTTTGTTATATATGATATAACCGGATTATTGAATCAGGTGTTGATTTAATAATTTGATATATATTTATATTATATATATATATATATTAACTAATATTTAGCTCACTTAAGATTTTCTTCACATGAAATATATAGCTCGCTTAAGATTTTCTTCACATGAAATATATATATATATATATATATCCATTTGTATCATGGTTGATGATACAAGGAACATTGATGTATAAGAACCACATTGAGAAAAGATAATGTTAAACATTTTGGAATAAAAAGAAATGAAGAATGAGTCATGGCTTAAGATACTTGTAGAAGCCATGGCTCATCTTCAAGTCTTTTTTTATTCAAAGATATTTATCATACACATCTTATCTCATAATTTCATGGTTCAAATCTCATCCAAGTTCATCCTCATCTTCTTCTTGCTCTTCTCTATAGAATTTTCTTGAGTTGAGAGAAAGAAAAAGAGAAAAATATTTTTTGTGAGCAAATCTCCTACTTCATCAACCTATACTAATTGAGGCCATTTAGGTTGTTAATTTCACTAATACCTTCATTTGTGAAGTGTGAGCTTGAGTGAGAGAGACTTCAAGGTTGATCATCTTCGGTAACGAAGACAACAAGCAAGTTTGATCCTTTCTTCAAATGGAGCCTCAAGAAGAGTTTTAGGGACTACTACTCGAAGCTTTAGATGTGAAGGACTAGATTACAAAGGTTGTAGACTCATTTCACTTAGTATAGAATCTTGTTTGCTAACTATAAACCCTAATTCTCTAGTTCGATTCTAGTTTAGTATACTTAGCACTCTAGATTTTTTAAAATTGTATACTTGATGCTCATATAAAACTAGTAGTGGTGCTAAGACATACTTTCAGGTTTGGTCAAGTCAAACATTTTATTATCTTGATTAGGGCGTGAATTTGTTGCTACCTAGAGAGAGATAAAAGAAACACTCAGTGTGAGCTCTTGCAAGAATAGATTAGTTATTAGTTTATCTAATTAGAATGGCTCCTACTGTTTCCTCGAATTTTCTGTCAAACCTTTAAAAGGAAAACTAGTCGGGATAATTCACACCTTACAAGTTCGCTAACCGTTCAGCCAGGTGAGTGTTAGTACTCCGAGGGAGGTTCCCCGTGCTCTCGCACGGATCTAATTAAAATAAACCACGTTTCCGCAGAGGCGTAGTTCCGTTAACACTTTTCTAGACACCTAATAGGTTAGCTAATTGCGAAGTGAAAAATATCTCTCAAAAGTAATCCTACACATCAGTGGGATCGGGATCCAACTATCATTGCATGATAACCTATATGGAAGCCACTCTAGTCACCACACTCCAGAAGGTATGCAATACCAGCAAGTTTCCTGTATATTTGAAACTCCCGATGTGGTTTTTTCCCTAAGCAACTTATGACCTTGGCAAAGGTCAACAAATCATAAGTCACAAGTCAAGTTCAAACCGCCATTATCCTGGATTACAATAGACCCACCCATTACTTTTAGGAAAGGTCAACAAAGTCATACGACTATCCTAACTAATCGCATCAACATGCAACAGAAAAGCAATACTTAGCTACCGAACATTGCGCCTTAGCAAAGGTCAACAAACACATCACGATTACTATGTATTACTAATCTGAAATGACGAAGGGCTACGACTAGTTTTTGGCGAAAATAATGAACTTGATATCGTTGAAGGAACCGAGTAGTTTTGAAAAGGAGTGGTTTAGGCTCCGCTTTTGAAAACCAGTGGTTTTAAAGAAAACCGTGTAATTTATAGTAACATAAACTTTTGCTCAAGTGGTCACTCCCCATGAAGTGATCTAGGCTCTTGCCTCCTCGAATGAGGTGCGGGATATTCCTAACCGAATACCACTATGCAAAGCGAAAGACTATGACTATAGTTAATCGAAATTTGTTCCAACAAAATCTTTTAGGTTTCTTTTCTTGCATTAATTAAAATTAACGCGGCCCCATTAACTAATTCCTATCACACCAGAAAAGAATGAAAATAAAATGTACTTATATGCCGTCCGCATTTGCCATGGGGCCCTGCCATGCACCGTTAGGTTACTTAACTACCAGCAGAGTGGGAGCAGGACAAGCGCGGATGCAAAACATATAAAATATTTACTAGTATATATAAATATATATAAAACCATTCTTCCCAGGAATGATATAAGAAACATCACAGAATAAAAATAAGCAACATGGAATAGCGGATAATCTTGGAGCCTCGAGTTTCGTTTGAGCCGCAAATAAGACCCGACATTCCCAGTCGTGTGGATAGCCAGTGCAATGTAAAACCTAGACCCCTACGAGCTTGGCAAGTTACCCGCCAATTCCGGAAGTGAGGCAACCCCAATCAAAAAAGTGAATAGGCCACCCAGCACTTCACAGAATTGTAAGTCGATATCGCACACCCCACACACTCATGGGGATGCGGAATTTACAAAACCGATTTTTATACTTGCAATATCGACCTATCATACAGGATCTTTTCGGAAACCTTAACTAGCTAAACATTTTGAGGTTCTAATTTACTATGATAGAGTTTTATACCTCCTTGATTACAAGTCCTTCGGGCCTTCTTCTCCTTTACTTGAGCTCCTAGGATGTGCGGATCTCGCTCAGTCATCGACCTCCTCGCATCGAAAATGATCCACCCGCGAGTCTATGGTTCAAGCTCCAATCTCTAAACCGAGGTAATTGAAGTACCTAGTTCGCTAGTCTAGGTAGCTTAGGAGATGTTGTCACGACCCGAAAAGTACGGAACATGACCGGCACTTGAACTACGAAATGTCTCGAGGCGTACGTAATCTAAGTAAGCCAAAACCCAGAAATCCAAACCAAGTAATGCAGTAGAGTGAAGGAAAAACCAATTTTAAAGCAAGAAGTTTAACAATATAAGCCGAAGTATTCATTTTTAAAATGTCAAGTCTTTTCTGAAAATTTCGGCAGAGTTTCCTTTGTAAAAACTGACCCCAAATGGGTACAAACCTGATAAAGCATATATAATGAATAAAGGCATCCCTAAGTGGGAGCTAGCTCTTCGTCAATTGACGGTCACAACCACGAAAGAAATATAATATACAACGCCAAAGGGAGAGGATCAAAACTCAACAGAAAGCCCATATCCACCAGAAAACCATAATAATACAGCGCGCGACTCTTAGGTCGAAAGAATATACACTAGTCTTCTATGTCTATCAAATAATACAACTCTGGTTGATGGAGTTTCACTAGATACAATTGAAATAACAAATATACAATGGTGGTCCTGATGCAAAAGAACCCACCTACAAAAGCAATCACCCGGAAGGAACAGTGTGCCAGCAAAACTGCAACGAAATCTGTACGGCAAAACCTGCAAGAAACTGTAGCACAACGGGGGTGAGTTGCCAACTCGTGAGTAGAAAACATCTACGAGTAGAAATCGCATGCATGACGCTATCCTAGGTCATATCAAGTAATATCCTCAAATAAATATCCTGGTCCATCTATGTATAAGTGTAATACTACATGCTCGTGTCAGTACCTCAGATAGCAACATATCAGATATAGGATGCATGAATGTATTACAAATGAAACAGAATACATAGTGAATGAGACAATTGTTTTCTTTATTTAATGAGATTTCTTTATGTATATAAATCGCATATCATCATCGAAATTGATAGATAAAACAGTGTCCAGCATCGACGCAAAACATAAATCTCAGTATCTCAAATACCTCAGGCTCCGGCTATCCGGACTGGCCTGTGTCATCAAATCTCAATATCTCAGTGTCTCAAGTTTCATTACCTCGGGCTCCGTTAGTCCGGATTGGCCCATAACATCAATCACACGACCACGAACGGTATCCTCCGGATATCCGCCGTGCGTGGTAAAATCAACGGTAGGCAGTCTGCCCCTGCCGGGCTTATCGTCTACAACTCGAGCTTCTTGCCCCGGGGTACCTTACCGGGCCCACCATGTACCCGAAACGGTTCATCCAACTCCTCGAATCGGGTCTCGAAAATATCTCAGAACCGAGAAAACACCATGGTAGACAATACTCAACATATCAAGGAAAACCGTATTTTCCTCTTTTAAATATTTCATCAGTTTACAAAACATTCATATGCTGTTTCCAAATCCAGAAAATATCAAGAAGAATCTGAAATCATCAAGTCACCATGTCAATAATAATGAAAACCAGCATATATCTCTATAATACTGCATAACCAATGAATAAAGTGGTGCATCTGATATCATGCAATAATTAAAGTAGCATATGAAAGCTATAACATGTAGCAACTATCAGTTAATAAGCTATGTCGATGAAATAGTATTTTCTAAAGTATACGTGATATGGCAATTAACGATGAAGATGTGTGTGAGCCGGCAAGCAGGTGTACGTAGAACATACGCATCATCGGTAATGATGCTGGTGTCTTGACAGCAGGGTTTCATGATAATTACAGATAACATATGCACAAGCATGCAATGCGATGAAACATCATGAATATACAGAAAGTGATGTAGTAACAACAACACTGAAAAATATATGAGTCATACAGTTTGGTATTTAAAATACTCACAATTCTCCACTTTTGAAAATGAGTATGACTCTAGCCCAGTCAAAAGGGTAAGGGAATGCACCTAAGTCCGAGTCGATTTATATTTAAATATCTAGTAGTCGGTGATCTTGCCTCAATAGTATTACGTACGATACATTAAATAATATGACATTCTTGAGTCAAGAGTGCAGATCTATCATCATAATTATATCTCGTACGGTATCCATCGCACGGCATCCCAAATCAGTGTACGGGTCAAATATCATATATAACACAACATCCATATGGTATCATCATCACATATCACGAACTATCACATATAACACAACATCCATATGGTATCATCATCACATATCACGAACTATCATATATAACACAACATCCATATGGTATCATCATCACATATCACGAACTGGGGGTTACTGATCTAAAATCTAGTACAACTGATACCAATATCATCATACATATGTCCTCGTGTGAATAAAATCACATCACCCAACGATCCACTATAATATCCTGCCGCATCTCATATGATGACCCAAACACATACCATAACTCACGGTATCATGCCCGATCATATCGACTCGCCTCCAAATATCATACACTATCCTCAACATCCGTATATACGTGTATGTATGTGTGTGTGTGTATATATATATATGTATATATATATATGTATATATATATATATATGTATATATATATATAAGCACCAAAACATCCACATAAACCTATATATATACATATGACGTATACACCCAAAACCAAATCCCGTGTGTATATTGTTGGAGATAGTGCCCTCAGAGTCAATTATTAGGTCACAGGTACGTGATTGTAATGATTGAGGGAGGACCTATCCCGGTAGGACAGTCTTACTCAAGATGATAGTATGCTATCTGGTTTACCTTTATCATCCTGTACTGTTTTAGTTGACATGACACGTCGCTATTACACGTTGATAGAGCCCCTAGGATTCTTGCTTGACCACCAGCAGTATGAGGGCGATCATATAAGTGGGAGCTGGGGGTCTACAAGCATATCCTTAAAAGGTCCCTAGTCGTGGGAGTTTCGAGACCGGGCATCGATACTCCATTAGTAGACTAGTGTATACAGTCGAGACCCCGACGAGGGGCGGTGGCCGGTCTCACAAGCCACTGGTGTCAGTTGGATCACCTAAGATGTATACAGGTGCTCATTGGGTTATGAGTACACCGGACAGGACTCGCCGGGAACATGCTAGTTGGTAATATACCAGACGTCAGATGGCAGTTCCCTGGTGACATGTGTGCAGGTTAGTTCATCGACCTGGGGATCGTCATTTGTCTCGTGTGAGTTCCCACTGTACTTTGATTACTACCCTACCACGGCTCAAAGGAGTCGTGCAAACAGGTTTTAGTTGGGTACAGTCCCGAGCCACATGGAGGCAGTGAGCGTATCTTCAGGGGTTCGTCTCTCCCGGTATTGGGGGTGAGGTCGTGCTGTGTCTAGGAGAGCCATTACACAAAGTCCTTGGCCAAGGCAAGGAGATTTACTGGTAGGTATTCCAGTAGTATCTCAGGGTGTTCTGGGCTACACTCCGACACGACTTGTACCGCTTTTGGGGGTCTGACTTTTACCAACCCCCTAGGCCCGCCATGCGATACTCATAGACGAACGGACCGGACTGCACGGATATTGTCACTGACAGGCTCAGTAGGGTGTCAGGATGAGTTCGCTCATCGACGTCCCTTTTAGTCAATAGCTGGTGGCCCGTTACGTATTGGCTTATACCTCTGACGGGCTAGTGGTTAAATCCACAGCCATAGTATTGACGAGTCTTTAGAGTCTACCACACTTTCAGTTACTCAGCTTTCGGGCGAAACGCTGTAGAGGCCGTATGGAGATATGGCAGGGTCCGATCAGATACGTGCGGTATTGCACGGATCAGGATCGGACAGTTTTGTACTAGTGGCCGTATAGTTATATGGCAGGGTTCGATCAGATACGTGCGGTATTGCACGGATCAGGATCGAACGGTTTTTACTAGCCGGCTTTGGTTTAAGCCGGTCCTAGTTTAGTACAGTGTAGATTTTGTCTCATTGCATTTGTATCCGGACGGAATACAGATGCGGGTGTGTATGCACAGTATTGGGGTCTTCCTGTAATTTATTACGGGACCAGTTTTCTGGAGTTGCCAGTTTGCATTCCGTTCCGGCCGGTTTTCCTTTGTTCTTTCCCGGCCGGACTTTCCCGATGGAGGGGGTTATTTGCAATTGTGCAAATAACATTTGTGGAGGGGGTTTCTTGAATATATATTGATTATGATAGCTTTCTTTTCTTTGCACCATAACTTGCTTTGACTTGTTTTAAAGTGAAGTGAAAGGTTATGGTGGCATAGTGTTTTTAAGCATGGTTGATGTTTTGTTGACCTTGGATGTGGTCACCCCTCTCTTGCTCCTACACTCACCTCCCTCTTGCTATCATATTATCATTCCTCCACCATTCTCATTCTCACTTGATGATAAGTCTTTCAAGAAAGTGAGAAGAAAAGGAGAGAGCTTCATTCTTGAGAGTTTCCTTCTTGATCTTGCTTTCATGCAAGGAAAAATGAAAGCACCATATTTTCCTTGTCCTCTTTCCTCCATCATGGCAACAAAACCCCATTGAGACAAAGCGTATTCTACACTACATTCTACAGCACTTCTTGAGCATGTCGAGTTGCCGGCTTCATGCTCGAGTTGCCTCGGTATTGAGGCGGGAGCCCGTAAAAGACGAAGGCGATGTGGTGCCCTTTCCGGCGAGGAGGCGACGATGTGGACGGAGATCCCGCGAGGAGATCGGAGTGGAGATGAAGACCGGAGGACTTGGATCGTCGGTATATCTCTATTCCCATTCTTGTAGATAGCTTAGACTAGTTAATGGTCCGATCCGGTTAAAGTGCGCGGTGGTGCCGGTTTGCAAAGTCCGCAAAATTTAAGTTATTCACCGCTTCCGCATTCCGGCGTCGGATTGACGGCCGGGGCGCCGCCGTGCACTTACAGTGGTATCAGAGCCTCCCCATTAACTTCGTCTAGCTTTTGTGTAATGTGTTTTACGTTTCCGATCGAACAAAATCCCGAAAACCCGTATTTCTTTGCACATCAGTTTCTGTCGAATTTTTTTTGAGTCAAAAAATTTTTCAGGTGGTCTCAGAATGATGTGCAGGGAAAACTAAGCACACTGTAAAAATTTGGTACCTCGATCTCCCCATACCGCCGCGGAAGGGCGGCCAAATCACTGCTTTGGCCGCGCTTCCGCCGCGTATATTACTGTTCACCAGCCCAATTTTTTTCAGTGTGTTTCTGAGTGATAATTTTGATTTTTGGAATATTAAAATTGGGCCCAGGTTTTCTGTGGTTGCTACAGTTTTGTTTGGGGGCCCACTTGTTAATGTTTGATCAATCGGAAAATTTTAAACACATTTTTCACAGTATTTACATTATATCTGCGACCGTGAATGTCACTCGATCGGTAAATCCGGTCTAACTGCTATAGCCCGGTTAGACGGATTTGCGAACGTGACTTTCACGTTGATGTTCTATGTATTTGCTGTGATGTTGCGGATCGGTCGTGGGGGATAGCCTGGATGCAATGCTAGTACTGTTTTGTTGTATTATGTACATTTGATATTGCGGGGCGAGCGTCCGACATGTGGACTGCCGTCACTGCCTGATTGTATTATTTTTTTGGGGCACGACCTGGTTGCGGTCGATGTACCCGGTGTATGTATATTTTACTTTCTGTACTAGGATTGCCCCGCGGAGGGGTGCACGGATAGCCGGGTTCTAGAGGGCAACAAGCCCGCATCTCATGGCATTGAGACGGAGGGGGCTTCACTCTAGAATTGGCGGGCTATTCGCCGCACTCGTAGGGGGTACAGGTTGACCCAGGAGGGGTGCCCAAGTTGCCGGATTCCGTGAAGTGCTGGGTGGTCCATTCACGGCGTTGAAGGGGGCTGCCTCGCTTCAGGTTTTGGCGGGTGACTTGCCGCGCTCGTAGGGGTCTAGGATTTCATTGCACAGGCTATCCACACGACCAGGGGAACGTCGGGTTTCAGCGGCTCTGTGAAACCCGGGGGTCCCAGATATCTGTATTGTTTCTGTGATGCTGTTCATTCTCTGTGATGTTGCATTTCATTCACGCCTTGAGCGAAATATAATATATTGGTATATATATTAGTAGATGTTGTATATGTTTTACATCCGCGCTAGTCCAGTCCCCGCTCTGTCGTTAGTTAGCTAACCTAACGGGTAATGACGGGACCCAGTGGCGAATGCGGATGGCATATACGTACATCAGTATATTTTCGTTCTTTTTGGTGTGATCAATTGATGGGACTGCATTGATTCGGATCAATGCAAGTTTATAAACAAACCTATTCTGATGTTGTTGGAACACTTTTCAAAAAGCTGTTATTGCAAGGACGTTTACTTTTGTTTTGCATCGTGGTATTCATTTGGAATATCCTGCTCCTCAGTCGACGAGGCAAGGGCCGAGATCCCTTCACCGGGAGTGACCCCTTGGACAGAAGTTTGCGTCAGGGCAGTAACTTCACTATAGCCGATTGCTTTTGCTTTGCACCGTGGTATTCAGTTGGAATATCCTGCACCTCATTCTACGGGGAAAGAGCCGAGATCCCTTCACCGGGAGTGACCTCTTTAGTAAAGGTTTTCGTCACTATATTTTCTAAAAAGCTATCCGTTCCTTCAACGATATCAAGTTCATTGCGTTAAAGGTTTTCGCCAGAAACCATTCGTAGCCCTCCGTCGTTTCATATGGGTGGTCAATAGTATTCAAGCTGTGTATGTTGGCCAAAGTCAAGGCACAGTGATTGGTAGCTATTGGGGTATTCATATGCAGCATAGATAGATGCGTTGGTTTGGGACAGTCGTGCTGCCATTTTGGCCAAAGTCAAGGGTATGTACGGGTGGATTCAAATTAACCTGGAGAATGACGGGTAGAACTTGACATGTGACTTATGATATGTTGGCCAAAGTCAAGGTCATAAGAGCATGGGACAGAAATCACATCGGGAGTTTCAAAAGTACTGAAACTTGCCAGATATGCGCATACCTTCTGGAGTGTGATACCGTGAGCGGATTCCGTCACGTTGTCATGCGATGAGAGTTGGATCCCGATTCCCACTGATGAGTTAGTTTACTCCTCGGGTGACCCCGACTAATTCTTCTTTCAGGTTTGGAGGAGAATTTGAGGTACAGTGGGAGGATTCCAGATTAGATAAATTGGTGACCATTCTGATCTAGGTTAGAGTGCACGCTGAGTGTTTCTTTTCTCTCTCTCTTTGGCAGCGACCATTGACCCGACCCTAAGACTATGACTCAGTGACCAAGTTGACCGAACCTTCTTAAACACTGGCTTTTGGATTGTCATAGTTGCAGACCTCATTGCCACTCCTACTTTTACCCTTTTCTCCAGGACACCCCGTATTACTACGAACGTCCACTTCCATTGGACAAAACCATCGTATGGTTAGATACGAACTCGAAGGGATTCGAGGATGGTTTCCGGTTCTGGAGAAAACGGATAGGATTATTCAGTTGTCTTTTCCTTCTACCCTCTCTCAGGTTACGAGTACTCCTTGGTTTAGGGGTAGCACACCTATTATGCAAATTGGATTGTCTTCTTCCAAACCTTAGGCTGGTGCCGACCGGTAGGGAATGAAGAAAACCAATTAGCATAACGATGGTATGCAGAAGGTATTAAGTTCAGACAAAGCAAGGGATTAGTAAGAGGGCAAAGTAAATTGCAACAGATATTCACGACCAAACCAAATATTTCGTTACCACTCCCACATCACCTTTGTATTTCTCCAGGACACTCCGCATCACTACGAAGATCCACAGTTTATTTGGATACTCCATCGTATGGTTATATACGAACTCGAATGGAACTTGTTCCAGTTCGGGGATGGATTCTGGTCCAGGAGAAATAGGAATAAAGTACATTCAGGTGTCTTTTATCTTCACCTTCTCTCGCGTTGCGAGTGCTCCTAGGATTAGGACAGTACACCCTTTATGCTTATTGGATAGTCTTCTTCCAAACCATAGGCTGGTGCCGAACGGTAGGGAAGGAAGAAAACCATTTGGCCTAAAGGGGTGTGCAGAAGGTAAAGACTAAAGACATATGAAGGGATTTGGAGAGGTGGCAAAGAATTATACGGTTATAGTTATGAATTTGGATAATGGAAGAGGCATTACTAAAGAATACCGGGATGCCCCACCGAAACATTTCAATGTTTCAGTTTCACTGTGTACTGTTAAAAGAAAACTGATTTCCCGATTAGATACTTACTCCAGGGTATGTATTTACCAGGTATGATTCTCACATCTGTATGGTTTTACAGATGATGAGAGGGAGTAGGTTATTGGGAATTGGGTGATCATCCTCATTATATCGGGATTCGTTGTAATCGGTGATATTTGAGGAAATCACCTGGGCTGTTTGCCGGTCGGCAAATATTTGGTTTTGAATATCCGCAGTCATGCACCAATTTCAAATTGATATATCTGTACGTCTATTTTTATAGAGTGAGATATACCTTTCTGAAATTATGTCTACGACATTTACCTATATCAGTGGATGGTTAGGTAAGGAGCATTAAACAGCGGTGTAATTCTTCTTAACCATAAGTACAGTTTTCAACCTACGGCACACAGTGAATGAGTTATCATACTCAAGGGACTTATACAGAGTATTGTATGTTGTCCAGGGTCCATTAGGACAGAGGGGTAGGTCCTCGTACTATATTCGGTTTACTTATGACTTCTCTAGTTTTTAGACCGGTGTTTCGTGGAAACACAGGGTCTAAGTTTTGAGGAGTTATAGGTATTTGAATAGAGTAGAGAACCAGGTGTTGCAAGTATCGGGATTCTTCAAAGTGATCGAAGATGTAGATACTTGTGTATGGTATTCAGTTGATAGTAATGATAAAGAGATCTTGCTTCTCTTTCAGGTTACTCATAATTGGAAGCTCTCCTAAGTTGAGTAACGCTGATCGGCCTCCTTCCATTTAGTTGACATGCGCTGGGGACAGCTGCATGATTTGAATCTGGTTCAATTAAATCAGTGCCTCTGTTTCTATATTGGATATAGAACAGTTCATATCTTAACGATGTTAAGGTACGGGGAGTTGTCCGGTTTATGATTAAAACCAGACACTGGACAACTCAAGGCACGTTTCTGTAATGGCTGTTTGTGGGTTGACCCAGGCTATGACGAGGGTTGACTTTCTACCATCTGGATGAACAATAGCAATATTGTTCTAGACTCGCCACAGTTTTATTAAAAATGGATTTTTTCAGAAAACAGTAGTGGGAGTATGGTAGAACTGGAAGTGATTCCAGAACCACAAACGATTACTGAAGATTTGATAAGGAACCTAAAGATTCAATCTGGATTGACATTCCATTGGCCACTCCGCAGATTTGGTGGGTAACTTCAGGCACCCGAGAGGTACTACGGTAGCCTCAAGGACGGTGACAGGGAAGTTCTTGTTTACCCACAATTGCCATTGCTGTTGTTCCAGATTACGAGACCCGGCGGGAGGATGAGTATAGCGTCGTTCTAAACCAGTTTTAGAAGTGTACGTCTATATGACTCTGCCAGAGGGTTGTCGTAGTCAGTGGGAGCAGCGGAAGCATTGGTGGAAAGGTTGCTTATGTCTATTTATAGACTAGAGCAGATGTAGCGGAGATAGATCATCAATTTCTGATATGACAGTCATGGGTTTGACTTCATCAGAATAGGGGATGGATCAGTTGAGAAGGTAGTAGGGTGTGATATCCTGGTATTTGGATGATATACACAGAGTAGGAAAAGAAGCTCCTGCACTACGATCGGTTGCACTTTGGTCGTCACACAGTTGTTTCTCCACATAGGAATTGGGTATTATATCAGACATACTGGTTACTAGATCTATGGTTTTAGATCTAGATTTGGGTAGTTTCCCAATCAGGGTACTTGACAGCATTCTAAGAGTATTTAGGATGGACGACTCCTGGCACGGTAGTGTACCTGCAGGTTATGGAGTCACCCTCTCCAAAGGTGTCTTACAGACTAAAGGGGAGAGGGACGTGCATGATTGGCAGATCACTTGCTTAGGCAATTGAGTCAATCATGAGATGTCAAGTACCACACCAGATGTTGTTCTTGCACTAGATGCAATAAGTTGACATTAATCCAATCCTGGAGAAACAGTCGGAAGCAGTTTTAGAACATAAGTGGATGTTCTAGGGATATGATAACGACAGCCTCATTCAGGCGACGGTTATCATTCCAGGCTTCCAAGGTGACATGGACGACAAGGAGGTTGTCAGAGTTATAGTTTTCCCTCTGATGTAGGGCAGTATTTTGGACAGGTGATCCAAGGCAATACTGAGGGAGGCATGGCGCGCAGGACACTGATTAAGTTCAGTTGTCAATACAGTCTAAGAAGTTTGGATTTGGAGTTCATTTATGAGCTACGTCCCATCAGACATCCAGACATATTCTAAGACTGATTTTGCTCATTTCGGGAGATGGCTTTCTCCGCGAACTTGAGATATAGAGAGACATGGAAAGAAACAACAAAGCGGATCCACTCACTGAGGCTATTCCTCGAACGCAATAGTTTCGCAAACGAGCTTTGTGAGACTGACTAGTAGAGGAGTTGGGTGTTCGGTATCATACGGGCTGTGAGTATGCGACATCGCAATAATTAGCCTTGAGTGCAAGTGGGAGATTGTTGGAGATAGTGCCCTCAGAGTCAATTATTAGGTCACAGGTACGTGATTGTAATGATTGAGGGAGGACCTATCCCGGTAGGACAGTCTTACTCAAGATGATAGTATGCTATCTGGTTTACCTTTATCATCGTGTACTGTTTTAGGTGACATGACACGTCGCTATTACACGTTGATAGAGCCCCTAGGATTCTTGCTTGACCACCAGCAGTATGAGGGCGATCATATAAGTGGGAGCTGGGGGTCTACAAGCATATCCTTAAAAGGTCCCTAGTCGTGGGAGTTTCGAGACCGGGCATCGATACTCCATTAGTAGACTAGTGTATACAGTCGAGACCCCGACGAGGGGCGGTGGCCGGTCTCACAAGCCACTGGTGTCAGTTGGATCACCTAAGATGTATACAGGTGCTCATTGGGTTATGAGTACACCGGACAGGACTCGCCGGGAACATGCTAGTTGGTAATATACCAGACGTCAGATGGCAGTTCCCTGGTGACATGTGTGCAGGTTAGTTCATCGACCTGGGGATCGTCATTTGTCTCGTGTGAGTTCCCACTGTACTTTGATTACTACCCTACCACGGCTCAAAGGAGTCGTGCAAACAGGTTTTAGTTGGGTACAGTCCCGAGCCACATGGAGGCAGTGAGCGTATCTTCAGGGGTTCGTCTCTCCCGGTATTGGGGGTGAGGTCGTGCTGTGTCTAGGAGAGCCATTACACAAAGTCCTTGGCCAAGGCAAGGAGATTTACTGGTAGGTATTCCAGTAGTATCTCAGGGTGTTCTGGGCTACACTCCGACACGACTTGTACCGCTTTTGGGGGTCTGACTTTTACCAACCCCCTAGGCCCGCCATGCGATACTCATAGACGAACGGACCGGACTGCACGGATATTGTCACTGACAGGCTCAGTAGGGTGTCAGGATGAGTTCGCTCATCGACGTCCCTTTTAGTCAATAGCTGGTGGCCCGTTACGTATTGGCTTATACCTCTGACGGGCTAGTGGTTAAATCCACAGCCATAGTATTGACGAGTCTTTAGAGTCTACCACACTTTCAGTTACTCAGCTTTCGGGCGAAACGCTGTAGAGGCCGTATGGAGATATGGCAGGGTCCGATCAGATACGTGCGGTATTGCACGGATCAGGATCGGACAGTTTTGTACTAGTGGCCGTATAGTTATATGGCAGGGTTCGATCAGATACGTGCGGTATTGCACGGATCAGGATCGAACGGTTTTTACTAGCCGGCTTTGGTTTAAGCCGGTCCTAGTTTAGTACAGTGTAGATTTTGTCTCATTGCATTTGTATCCGGACGGAATACAGATGCGGGTGTGTATGCACAGTATTGGGGTCTTCCTGTAATTTATTACGGGACCAGTTTTCTGGAGTTGCCAGTTTGCATTCCGTTCCGGCCGGTTTTCCTTTGTTCTTTCCCGGCCGGACTTTCCCGATGGAGGGGGTTATTTGCAATTGTGCAAATAACATTTGTGGAGGGGGTTTCTTGAATATATATTGATTATGATAGCTTTCTTTTCTTTGCACCATAACTTGCTTTGACTTGTTTTAAAGTGAAGTGAAAGGTTATGGTGGCATAGTGTTTTTAAGCATGGTTGATGTTTTGTTGACCTTGGATGTGGTCACCCCTCTCTTGCTCCTACACTCACCTCCCTCTTGCTATCATATTATCATTCCTCCACCATTCTCATTCTCACTTGATGATAAGTCTTTCAAGAAAGTGAGAAGAAAAAGAGAGAGCTTCATTCTTGAGAGTTTCCTTCTTGATCTTGCTTTCATGCAAGGAAAAATGAAAGCACCATATTTTCCTTGTCCTCTTTCCTCCATCATGGCAACAAAACCCCATTGAGACAAAGCGTATTCTACACTACATTCTACAGCACTTCTTGAGCATGTCGAGTTGCCGGCTTCATGCTCGAGTTGCCTCGGTATTGAGGCGGGAGCCCGTAAAAGACGAAGGCGATGTGGTGCCCTTTCCGGCGAGGAGGCGACGATGTGGACGGAGATCCCGCGAGGAGATCGGAGTGGAGATGAAGACCGGAGGACTTGGATCGTCGGTATATCTCTATTCCCATTCTTGTAGATAGCTTAGACTAGTTAATGGTCCGATCCGGTTAAAGTGCGCGGTGGTGCCGGTTTGCAAAGTCCGCAAAATTTAAGTTATTCACCGCTTCCGCATTCCGGCGTCGGATTGACGGCCGGGGCGCCGCCGTGCACTTACATATATGTATGTGTACAACCTTCTTTAGGGTTCACGACTAAGAAACAAACTAAATCCTTCCTTCAATTCTCGCTAACACTAACCCATGCTCTCTTAAAACTTTTCTTGCTAAGTGTTCATATCTCTCAATAACACATCTAAGTAAATATATATCACATCATACCATTTCTTACAACATAGCAGGGGTGCTATACACCATCCACCCGACTTCCCCCGTAGATATAAATATACTCACCTGCTCTTTCTTGCCGATGTCGATGTCGCCATGCCTATCCTTGTTGCTCCAAACCCACTCGAGGGTACCTACATGTATATCACATGATATTGTAATTCGAAATCGCATACAAAAACCAAATCGGCACGCGTATTACACATGGGTTAAAACCCATGATCTACGTATGCAAGAATAACTAACAACCCTCGACGATTGGCGTATGAACGTGAATCGTCCGATAAAAACACCAATATCAAATTCATAAATAACACGAAACATAAAGCAGCAACTTTGAAAAGATACTCCAGATTTTACCCTAGGCCAAACTAGCCAAAGTTGCATATGTCAAGGGTTTAGTTTACTGGAGATAAAGCCACAGAACAAATACGAACCCAAATGATCCCACCCTGGCCGCAATTTGCGGCCAGATCGAATAAAAGTGCGGCCATAACATGGAAGGGGTGGCTCAGGTTTTGGGGTTAGCTTCCTCGCTGCCTGCTTATCTCTCAGTATTTGCTAAATAATTTTCAGGTCCCCCGGGTGTTAGCAGGTTTCATTATACTCTCACAGAATTCACAATTTTTCCGATATCGGGTTTCTAAGTTCATAATCCGGGGTTTAAGTCTCGGGTTCAATACACTAAATCATCACAACAGGGGTTGTAGTCCCTAATTACACCTCAATTTCATCTTTGGAATCAATTCAACCCTAATCCCAAACTTGAAATTTTCAAAGTTTGCTAAACAACATAATATCAATTCTAAATTTGTACGGATACTTAAGGAATCGAAATACAATTATGATGGTGCAGAAATTACCTCGTTTGGCACTCATGAATCCCCTAGAGCACCAAAATGCAAATTTGCTTGGTTCATAGTGTAGCTTGAGTGCTTGTGCACATTTTTAATGAATTGGGGATGGGGTTTTGGGCTGTTTTTGATGATGGAGTGAAGGTTTGAAGTGGAGGGGGAAAGGGTTGCTGCCATGGGAGAGGAAGGGGAGAAGAAGAGATGAAGAGGAAAATGAGAAGAGAAGGAATGGCTATGTCAAAGGAACCCCTCTCACTCTCACTCTCTTGCCCATACCTCTCCATGCCCTATTGTTTATTCTATTTCTTTTCTTTTCTTTCCTTTTCTCATAATAAAACCCAAATCAAGCATGAAGAAATAAAGTAAAGCCATGATAAAATGTAACAAGTGTTAAAATGACATAGTGCATGTTTTGCACAAAACAAGCTTAATGCGGGATTAGGATATTTAATCGCGATTAGCACTAAATAGTGTATAATAAATCATAAAATTTCATAATTTGCATAAATCACATAAAACACCCTCTTTTCCGTAATTTCCATAATTTTCCAAAATTTTCCTAATTTATCGGTATTTAATTATACCGCCTTATAAAAATATTCAATATAATATTATTTAATCATAAAAATTCCCAAAAATAATATTTTATTATTATTATTTGTTTGTTCTGAAATGTTACAATTTCCCCCCTTAAAGAAATTCGGTCCTCGAATTTAAATTTAAACCCCTCAAATACTAAAACATTTCAGTAAAAAATCCAAGTCGTCGGGGCTCCGAAATCATTAATACATAAAAAGCATCATAGCGCAATGCATGCGCATGAACAATGAGCAGATAACTCCAAATCAAAACTCCGTCAAGCATCCCGCAATCATTGGAGCCATGGTGTAAACACAATTGTCAAATCTAAAACGAAACCAATATGATATACATCAAAACTGTCCATGTAAACATCCGTAGGAAATGCATGCCAAACCTTTCATGTTGCTGTGCGATGCGCATAACACTGCACAGTGCTAGACGTCTATTGTAAGAAAATAACCATATATGTATATATATTTTGTTTAATATTCACGTCCCGCCGTTTTTTGTAAAAATAATTTAGAAGGGTTTCCTTTATAAAATGTTTCGTGTCATCTTAGACACGTAGATAAATACTGAGACTATTGCTCCCTTTTTGGAAATCCTTTCGATAACTATTTATGCATTCATAATATATCTAGGTACTTTTCTCTGACTAGTCCTGCTCAGTACGAAAACAAATATTAAATATCATAAAAACGTACTGCTCCATAATAAATCAATCCCAAAAGGTGCATATGAATGCTACGTGCGTCTGGTGCGCACGGAAATTGAAACCCATGAATGTGCCATACATGTGCATAGAAACAACATCTAAGTTCATCGGGTGTGCACGAAACATCTATCAAGGGCAACGGGTGTGCCTGACAGCCAAAACCAGGTGCATCTGATATGCACGAAGAATTTCGATTGAGTGCATCTGGTGTGCAACAAAATCGCATCAAGCGCCCAAATATGCGCAAGAATCCAAATCCAGTGCATAAGGTGCACGAAAACAATATCGAATATCGCAATCGAAATCGATGGTATACAACACATCTCAATCCAAATCCAAATCAGGTATACCGTGGTATATAATCTCTCAACCTTGTGCATCAGCGTGCACAAAATCGAATCAAAATACTAAAAGTATATGAAAACTATGCCGAAAGCATAAGTCAAATCACATGCATACCATAGGTATGAAATCAAAATCAATATCTCGAATGATATCTAATCAAAGTCAAGTGCTACTGTGGTGCACAAAATCTCAGTCTTGCAAATATATCGCTCAAAATATCAGGCATGGAATCAAAACCAACACCTCGAATGTCATCAATCGATGTCGAGTGCAACTGTGGTGCAAAAAATCTCAATCCAGTGCAACTAACATGCACGAATGGAAATCCCAATTGAGTGCATCCGGTGTGCGCAAAACCATATCTCATATCATGTGCTCAACATGCGCGAAAATCCAAATCAAGTACATCCGTCATGCACGAATGAAGGCTAAATCAAGGACATCGAACATGCATGAATAAAATCTAAATCGAGTGCATCCAACATGCACGAATAAAATCTAAATCAAGTGCATCCGATGCACACAAAATCCAATATTAAGCGCTTAATAAGCGCAAAAATCCAACCCAAGCGCGTCAGTCCATGAAAAGTATCTAGTGCAGCAACATGCATGAAAACGAACATCAAGTGCAGACGCGCACAAAATAAAAATCTGGTAACACAAATGCTCAAAGACATAAATAGAGTGCAACCAAGCTACGAAGTATAATTCCGGTACAACCAATGCACAAAATACATAGCTGGTGCAACAAATGCTCGAAATATGAATCTGGTGCATCCAGTGCACGAAATACAATACAGTGCAACAATCGCACAAAAATACAAATATGGTGCATCAAGTGCACAAAATACAATGTGGTGCAACAATGCACAACGTAAAAACCTAGTGCAACAACTGCACAAAATACAAATCAGGTACAACAAGTGCACGGAGATGCATCAATAACTCAAATGCGTATAAAAAGCAACACCGAGTGTGCCAAGGTGTATAAAATCATAAACGCATGCAACTGCGTGCACAAAAAACGTATCCACGCACTGCAAGCACATGTAAGCTATACCGAGTACAAAAACCAAATCGAGTGCATACCACCTGCACAAAAATCAAATCAGCTGTATGCAATCCATGAAATCATAAACATGTGCAGCCAAGGCTCAAAATCAACATCAAGTGCAATAAATACGTACAAATCATAAATCAACACGATGGTGTATGAAAACATATCTCAAGTTCAATAACTATGCACAAAAACGTAAATACCCAGTAGGTGCAACCATGGTGTACAAAAGCAAATATCATGAAACTCGGTCATCAAAACTCAATCATGTAATAAATCACCTAAAAAACCGAAATCCATAGTGACTGATAGTGATAGTCAACTCTCAAAATCACAAGTCGTAAATACTATCGTCGATATATCATTCTTTCAAGGTCAAGAAGGTGTCGGTGCATCCAATGCTAGCAGAGCAAGATATCTACTTGCCTTCTGATCATGGCCTGTCGTCTGGTGCCTTTAGGCTCCCGTCTCTCACTGCGAATTGCTAAGTACATATCTCCCCGGCTCAACGGTCCAATTTGGAAACGATAATGGAAGTAGTCCGCTCTGGCATGTCCTCTAAAGATCTCTGGCCTGCTGGGCGTGTGCAATATGACTGATCCTGGGTCCAAGTCTTCACGTATAGTATTTCCAGAAAGGTCCTGTCAAGGTCTCTCCCCAGTCTCGTTTCTGCCGAACTTCCCGGAAGTCATCATCTTTACTATATCTATTTCTTGTTCCTGAACGACTGTATACACATCACGACTCCTCCTGGAAGATATACCCATAGTCAACGCCTCTGCTTGCGTATCATATCTCTGATGTCAGTGGAGTGAAACGTCCTCTCGTCACGATCTCGTACGAACCTCTTACTCCACTTTCCTCCAATGTTAACTGATTCGGGCTCGTCTCCTCGTGGCTGCATGGACTGTGCTCCAACGGCTATACTCGTATCTGGAGTCTCCCAAGTAATATATCCCATCACATGATATCCGAATGATGTTGACCTTTTCGATCGATTCGTCAAGGCTCAATAATCCCCCAAGAGCTCAACATCTTGGGTACAGTTTAATAGTATCGAATACATGCCACAGCACCTATGGACTGACCGTAGAAGGGCAAACCCAAGCCTCACTAATGGCACCGCTGAACTGCCGCAAACCCTAAGGTTCATCGGCGTTCCATTGTCATTATGTCGAGTTAGGGTTTCATTCTTCTAGAGGGTCCGTAGAATTACTTGCATTGTCTTCCGCACACTTTAAACTTGGAAAATGGGTTCCTGACATTCAATCGTCTATATCGACTCTCAACGTATCAGCGTGAAGTCGTCTCTAGCTGGAATCAATCAATCTGATGACCTCGTATCGGGGTAAGCGAACGAACCACATATCCTAGTCATTCATTCTCGGGTGACTAGCGATCTTCTATCATATCTCTAAGTACAACTCGTACTGCAATAGCTCCAAGCATCTGGGGTGATATCTCACCCTTCGCTGCAACAACTGGCTCATTCGTCCGCACGCTGAGCAGTGCCTCAATAATCAAATAATCTGTGCATGTACGGTCATCACGTTTTGGCTGGCCTCTAGTAGTGGTCCAATCCTCTGGTACTGATCTGCACGTTCGAAAAATCTTATGGAAGCGATCCATTAAATGCTCATGGCGCGTAAACACAATAAAATGACACCTCTATGCAATCGTGTGTCCCTGGAATCACGCCCTTGTCAGTCTTCGTCCGTGACGAGCTCGTGCTGATGCAACTCTAGCCGTAGCTCTCCACACCCGTACAACCGTGATAACAAAACCATAACTGGTACTGATGAGGATAGATCATAAGAATGAAGATAATACTGTGCAAAGAAATGTACATCCTAAGGTTTCTTAAGCGTAGTATCATATCGTAAGTATGTCGCGGAATATACACACGGTATATCACTCTACTAGAGTCACCTACTCTATCAACCAAGGGTCATCCTACACTCAGAAGGTAAAACCTAACGCTCTGATACCAACCTTGTCACGACCCGAAAAGTACAGAACATGATCGGCACTTAAACTACGAAACGTCTCGAGGCGTACGTATCTAAGTAAGCCAAAACCCAGAAATCCAAACCAAGTAAAGTAGTAGAGTGAAGGAAAAACCAATTTTAAAGCAAGAAGTTTAACAATATAAGCCGAAGTATGCATTTTTTAAAATGTCAAGTCTTTTCTGAAAATTTCGGCAGAGTTTCCTTTGTAAAAACTGACACTAACCAGGTACAAACCTAATAAAGCATATATAATGAATAAAGGCATCCCCAAGCAGGAGCTAGCTCTTCATCAATTGACTTTCATAACCACACAAGCAATATAATATACAACGCCGAAGGGCAAGGATCAAAACTCAAAAGAAAGCCCATATCCACCAGAAAACCATAATAATACAGCACGCGACTCTATGGTCGAAAGAATATACACTGGTCTTTTATGTCTATCAAATAATACAAGTCTAGTTGATGGAGTTTTACTAGATACAACTGAAATAAAAAATATATAATGGTGGTCCTGATGGAAAAGAACCCACCTACCAAAGCAATCACCCGGAAGGAACAGTGTGCCAGCAAAACCACAACGAAACCTATATGGCAAAACCTGCAAGAAACTGTGGCACAACGGGGGTGAGTTGCCAACTCGTGAGTAGTAAACATCTACGAGTAGAAATCGCATGCATGACGCTATCCTATGTCATACCAAGTAATATCCTCAAATAAATATCCTGGTCCATCTATGTATAAGTGTAATACTACATGCCCGTGTCAGTACCTCAGATAACAACATATCAGATATATGATGCACGAATGCATTACAAATGAAACAAAATACATCGTGAATGAGACAACTGTTTTCTTTATTTAATGAGATTTCTTGTATGTATATAAATCGTGTATCATCAACGAAATCGACGGATAAAATAGTGTCCAACATTGACACAAAACATAAATCTCAGTATCTCAAATACCTCAGGCTCTGGCTATCCGGACTGGCCTGCATCATCAAATCTCAATATCTCAGTGTCTAAAGTCTCAATATCTTAATACCTCGGGCTTCGTCAGTCCGGATTGGCCCATAACATCAATCACACGACCATGAACGGTATCCTCCGGATATCCGCCGCGCGAGGTAAAATCACCGATAGGCAGTCTGCCCCTTTCGGGCTCATCTTCTACAACTCGAGCTTCTTGCCCCGGGATACCTTACCGGGCCCACCATGTACCCGAGATTGTTCATCCAACTCCTCGAATCGGGTCTCGAAAACATCTCAGAACCGAGAAAACACCATGGTGGACAATACTCAACATATCAAAGAAAACCGCATTTTTCCCTTTAAAATATTTCATCAGTTAACAAAACCTTTACATGCGGTTTCCAAATCCAGAAAATATCAAGAAGAATCCGAAATCATCAAGTCACCATGTCAATAACAATGAAAACCGGCATAAATCTCCAAAATAATGCATAACCAATAAATAAACGGGTGCATCTGATATCATGCAAAAATTAAACTAGCATATGAAAGCTATAACATGTAGCAACTATCAGTTAGCAAGCTATCTCAATGAAATAGTATTACAGATAACATATGCACAAGCATGCAATGCGGTGAAACATCATGAATATACAGAAAGTGATGTAGTAGCAGCAACACTGAAAAATATACCTACCCAAAATATACGAGTCATACAGTTTGGTATTTAAATTACTCACAATTCTCCACTTTTGAAAATGAGTATGACTCGAGCCCAGTCAAAAGGGTAAGCGAATCCACCTAAGTCCGAGTCGATTTATATATAAATATCTAGTATTCGGTGATCTTGCCTCAATAGTATTACGTACGATATAATAAATAATATGATATCCTCGAGTCAAGAGTGCGGATCTATCATCATAATTATATCTCGTACGGTATCCATCGCACGGCATCCCAAATCAGGGTATGGGTCGAATATCATATATAACACAACATCCATATGGTATCATCATCACATATCACGAACTATCATATATAACACAACATCCATATGGTATCATCATCACATATCATGAACTATCACATATAACACAACATCCATATGGCATCATCATCACATATCACGAACTGGGGGGTACTGATCTAAAGTCTAGTACAACTGATACCAATATCATCATACATATGTCCTCGTGTGAATAAAATCACATCACCCAACGATCCACTATAATATCCTGCCGCATCTCATATCATGACCCAAACACATATCACAACTCACGGTATCATGCCCGATCATATCGACTCGCCTCCAAATATCATACACTATCCTCAACATCCATGTATACGTGTGTGTGTGTGTGTGTGTGTGTGTGTGTGTGTGTGTGTGTATAAGCACCAAAACATTCACATAAACCTATATATATACATATGACGTATACACCCAAAACCAAATCCCGTGTGTATATGTATGTGTACAACCTTACTCTAGGGTTCACGACTAAGAAACCAACTAAATCCTTCCTTCAATTCTCGCTAACACTAACCCATGATCTCCTAAATCTTTTCTTGCTAAGTGTTCATATCTCTCAATAACACATCTAAGTAAATCTATATCACGTCATCCCATTTCTTACGACATTGCGGGGGTGCTATACGCTATCCACCCGACTTCCCCCGTAGATATAAATCTACTCACCTGCTCTTGCTTGCCGATGTCGATGTCGATGTCGCCACGCCCATCCTTGTTGCTCCGAACCCGCTCGAGGGTTCCTACATGTATATCACATGACATTGTAATTCGAAATCATATACGAAAACCAAATCGGCACGCGTATCACACATGGGTTAAAACCCATGATCTACGTATACAAGAATAACTAACAACCCTCGACAATTGTCGTATGAACATGAATCGTCCGATAAAAACACCAATATCAAATTCATAAATAATACGAAACATAAAGCAGCAACTTTGAAAACATACTCCAAATTTTACCCTAGGCCAAACTAACCAAAGTTGCATATGTCAAGGGTCTAGTTTACTGGAGATAAAGCCACAGAACAAATACGAACCCAAATGATCCCACCCTGGCTGCAATTTGCGGCTAGATCGAATAAAAATGTGGCCATAACATGGAGGGGGTGTCTCAGGTTTTGGGGTTAGCTTCCTGGCTTCCTGCTTATATCTCAATGTTTGCTAAATAATTTTCAGGTCCCCCGGGTTTTAGCAGATTTCATTATACTCTCACCGAATCCACAATTTTTCTGATATCGGGTTTCTAAGTTCGTAATCCGGGTTTTAAGTCTCGGGTTCAGTCCACTAAATCATCACAACAGGGGTTGTAGTCCCTAATTACACATCAATTTCACCTTTAGAATGAATTCAACCCTAATCCCTAACTTGAAATTTTCAAAGTTCGCTAAGCTACACAATATCGATTCTAAACTTGTACGGATACTTAAGGAATCGAAATACAATTATGATGGTGCAGAAATTACCTCCTTTGGCACTCATGAATCCCCTATAGCACCAAAATGCAAACTTTCTTGGTTCATAGTGTAGTTTGAGGGCTTGTGCACATTTTTAATGAAGTGGGGATGGGGTTTTGGGGTGTTTTGATGATGGAGTGAGGGTTTAAAGTGGAGGGGGAAGGAGTTGCTGCCATGGGAGAGGAAGGGGAGAAGAAGAGATGAAGAGGAAAATGAGGAGAGAAGGAATGGCTAAGTCAAAGGAACCCCTCTCACTTTCTCTCTCTTGCCTATACCTCTCCATGCCCCATTGTTTATTCTATTTCTTTTCTTTTCTTTTCTTCCCTCTTCTCATAATAAAACCCAAATCAAGCATGAAGAAATAAAGTAAAGCCATGATAAAATGTAATAAGTGTTAAAATGACATGGGGTATGTTTTGCACAAAACAAGCTTAATGCGCGATTAGCGATATTTAATCGCGATTAGCACTAAATAGTGTATAATACATCATAAAATTTCATAATTTGCATAAATCACATAAAGCACCCTCTTTTCCGTAATTTCCATAATTTTCCAAATTTTTCCCAATTTATCGGTATTTAATTATAACGCCTTATTAAAATATTCAATATAATATTATTTAATTATAAAAATTCCCAAAAATAATATTTTGTTATTATTATTTTTTATGAAATGTTACAGATGTGGAGTGTGAATTAGAGTATTCTATCTCAAATGACCCTAGGGTTCAGAACACATGTGAGGGTTTAGGATCTTATGGAAGAAGGAGAAGAACAAAGGAGAGAGAAAGAAAAATTGCAAATGAGCTAAGTCTTGAAGGCTAGTGAAGAATGACTCATTCTTTTCTCACATGAAGTATGCATTATTTTCAATAGAAAATTGTAGCCATGCTTCAATAGTAAGTCCAAACCAATAAAAAAAAGAATTAGCCATTCTTCACCCGTGCCACAGATATCTCCATTTTCCACCTCATTAATCTATTTTCCAAAAATAGATAAATCAAATAATGAGGTGTTCCCTTTTAGAAGCATATCTTGTAAAATTACTAGAATGCCCCCACGGTATATACATACGCATATTCGTACTCCAAAAAATACGAATACAAAGAGTTAAAAATAATCCAATAATATAATACTAGAATCTGGCTTAATCCAAAGCCCACTAGTATTATCCGTCCGAACAACATCCATATACCTAGTACACATATATAATCGGAACCCTGCACGTAAAACCATACAGCCTCTACATCGTTTCGCCTGAACCAGGGAAACCCTCTGTGTGGGACTCTAAAGACTCGACAGTATGCTGGCAGTAGGTTTAACCATAAGTCCGTCAGCGGCACTAGTTGTACGTAACGGCTACCTAGGTTTTGTCGAAAAGAAGGTCGACGAGGGAACTCATCTGAATCCCTACTGAGCCTATCTGTGACAATCTCCGTACAATCCGGTCTGTTCGTCTAAGAGTATTGCATATCGGGCCTAGGGATGGAAAATGTCAGACCCGTAATAACGCAATAATTCGTGTCGGTGTAGAGCCCAATACACCCTGAGAAACTACCGATGTACCTACCACCAAATCTCACTTTCCCTAGCCAGGGAATTTATGTATTGGCTTTCCGAACACAGCACGATATCAACTCCCAATACCGGGAAAGGTGAATCCTTTCTATCCAGTACTGCCTCCAAGTGCTTTAGGACTGCATCCAATCACTACCTGTTTGCACGACTCATTTGAGCCATGATAGGATAGTAATCTAAGTACGGTAGGATCACACTCGAGACGAATAGTGATGTCAAGTCAACGGACTAACCTGTATTCATGTCACTTGGGAACTGCTAACTGACGATAGGTATAATATCAACCAGCAGTTCCCATCGAGTCTGTCCGGTGTAACTTATAACCTAATGAGCACCTATATACTATCTCTGGTACCATATACCAATGGTTGCGGGATAGGCCATCACCCCTGACTGGGATGAGAAGCGTATAAACTAGTCTACTCTGGAGTATCGATGCTCTGTCTTGATAATCCTACGACTAAGGACTAGCTTAAGGATGTGGTTATGAACTAACTAGCCCCACTAGTGTGACTGCAATCACAACGCTGGTAATCAAGCAAAGATCCTAAGGGCTCTATCGATATGTATTAGCGATATGCTAAAAGAAACATATACACATATTAAGATAGAATCAAACCAGATAGCATACTATCATATTGAGAAAGGCTGTTATTATATCTGTGTATATCCCAACCTTCCAAAATGTAATATGAAATCCATTACTATACAATAATGGCCTCTAAGGTGTAAGTCCATGCCGCGCACCCAGCGTGTCCGCTAGGAGACGAAATTTTCAAAAAACGATTTTTAAAAGCTCGCAACACGGACTTGAACTCTAGGATCGTTGCTAAACCCTAATTAGCAAAATATTCTGTGAGGTTTAACTACTCAGATGAAAGTTATACCTCACGAAACTAAGTCCTTCGGGTCTTCTTTGCCATCCTCTTCGTCATCGTAGGCTTCGAGGATCGTAATGTAAGTCTACGGTAGCGCCCCGGCCGTCTAAAGAGGCCAAATACGGAACAAAAAACTTTTAACTGGCGCTATCGTATACTTTAACCCGGATCTGCCATTATTGCGAAACTAACAAACTGTAAAGAGTGTAGAAAGGTTATACCGAACGATCCGAGTCCTTCGTTCTTTAACCATCATCCCAAGCTCCGTTGCGGCTGCTCCGATCTCATCGATCTCCAATATGCTCGTCTAGGTAGCACCACATCACTGATTCTTTAAACGGGCTCCCGCCTCTGACTCGAGGCAACTCGGTCGTCAAGTTTGCTAAAAGAGACGACCAAGAATGATGTAGAGAATGAGTAGATGACTTTGTCTCACTTCGTCCAAGTCCGTGGACGATCGGTTAATGAAGTTGCCGATGGAAATGAAATGGAACAAGAAATGAACTATGAAATTTCCATGCATCCAAAACTTTAGTCTTTACTTTTTAGCAACCATAATTTCTCAAAATGAGTGAGTCAAGGAGGAGAGAGAGGGCCGGCCACTTAAAAGGAGCGGGGTGAGTGTAGGAGGGAAGTGGTGACCATAGCACAAAGCTTATCATGAAGAAAAGATCTTAACTAAAACAAAATGCATTAATGTTAAAGCATGAGTCACTTAAACCTAGTCATCATATAATAAATGCAATCAAAGGTTCATGAACCTAGTCACCATCCTAGAAACTTCTAGAACCTTCTAGAAGCATGACTCACCCTCATCCAAGAAAAGATAAATCCGTCTTTAACCGAATGTTAAAAGACGGCTGATAGAAAACTGGAAACTGGCAACTTCCAAAAGTGATCCTGAAACAACTTTCAGGATAACCCCGAAACTGTATAAATATAACCGCATTTGTATTACAACCGAATACAAATGTAACTGAGACAAAGATATTATATCTACTCAATACAACACTCGGATCCGGCTTAAACCAAAGCCGACCAGTATCATCTGCCCGAAAAATAACACGTGCGTAAACGCACGTGCATTTTCCGAACCCTGCCATAAAACCATACGGCCTCTACAACGTTTCGCCCGAACTTGGGAAACTGTCTGTGGGGGACTCTAATGAATCGTCAGTACCCTGGCAGTGGGTTTAACCACAAACCGTCAGCGGCACTAGCAATGCATAACGGCTGCCCATGGACTGACCTCATGGGAGGCCGATGAGCGAACTCATCCGGAAACCCTACTGATCCTAACAGTGACAATGTATATACAGTCCGCTCCGTTCGTCTATGAGTATCGCATATCTGCCTAAGGGGCTAGTAACGTCAGACCCCCAATAGCAGTATAAGTCGTGTCGGAGTGTAGCCCAATAACACCCTGAGATACTACTGGAGTACCTACCAGTAAATCTCCTGCCATGGCCATGGACTATGTGTAATGGCTCTCCTAGACACAGCACGACCTCGCCCCCAATACCGGGAGAGACGAATCCCCTGCCGATCCGCTCACGTGCCTCCATATGGCTCGGGACAGTACCCAAAAGCTACCTGTTTGCCCGACTCCTTTGAGCCGTGGTAGGGTGGAAATCAAAGCACAGTGGGAACTCACACGAGACAAATGACGACCTCAGGTCGATGAACTAACCTGTAAACATGTCACCAGGGAACTGCTATCTGACGATAGGTATAGTACTAACTAGCAGATTCCCGGCGAGTCCTGTCCGGTGTACTCATAACCCAATGAGCACCTGTGTACATCTTAGGTGATCCAACTGACACCAGTGGCTTGTGAGACCGGCCACCGCCCCTCGTCGTGGTCTCGACTGTACACACTAGTCTACTCCGGAGTATCGATGCCCTGTCTCGAAACTCCCACGACTAGGGACCACAATTAAGGATATGCATATAAACTACCCAACTCTCACGTATATGATCGCCATCATACTGTTGGTAGTAAAGCAAGATCCTAAGGGCTCTATCAAAGTGTAACATGTAATCAGTCACCTGAACATGTACACGACTGATAAAGGCAAACCAGATAGCATACTATCATCTCGAGTAAGACTGTCCTACCGGTATAGGTCCTCCGCAATCATTGCAATCACGTACCTGCGATCCAATAATTGACTATGAGGGCACTATCTCCAACAATCTCCCACTTGCACTCAAGGCTAATTATTGCGATGTCGACTACTCACAGCCCGTGTGAAACCGAACATCCAACTCCTCTACTAATCAGTTTCATAAAGCCCGTTTATAAAACTATTGTGTTCGAGAAATAGCCTCAGTGAGTGGATCCGCCTAGATGTTTCTTTCTATATCTCTCTGAATCTCAAGTTCACGGAGAAAGCCATCTCCCGAATCGAGTAATATCTGTCTTAGAATATGTCTGGATATCTGATGGGACCTAGTTCATAAATGAACTCCAAATCCAAACTTCTTAGACTGTATCGATCACTGAACCTAATCAGTATCCGGCACCATGCCTCCCACAGTATTCTCTTGGACCACCTGTCCATAATACTGTCCCTTTTCGTCAGAGGGAAAAACTATAACTCTGACAATCACTCTGTCATCCATGTCACCTTTGAAGCTTGGAATGATAACCGTCTCCCGAAGGAGGCTGTCGTCATCAAATCCGTAGAACAGTACTTATGTTCTAAAACTGCTTCCTTATGTTTCTCCAGGATTGGATTAATACAAAATTATCGCATCTAGTGCAAAAACAACATCTGGTGTGGTACTTGACACCTCACGATTGACTCAATTGCCTAAGCAAGTGATCTGCCAATCATGCACAGCCCTCTCCCCTTTAGTCTATATGACACCTTTAGAGAGGGTGACTCCATCACCTGCAGGTACACTACCATGCTAGGAGTCAACTATTCTAAAAACCATTAGAATATCTGTCATAGTACCCACATTGGGAAACTACCCAAATCCAGATCTAAAACCATAGATCCAGAAACCAGAATGTCAAATATTATATCCATATCCTGTCTGGAGAAACAACTGTGTGACGACCACAGTACAACCGATCGCAGTATAGGAATTTTACTTCCTACTTTGTGTATGTCATCCAAATACCATGACATCACACCCTACTACCTTCTTAACAGATCCATCCCCTATTCTGATTGAAGTCAAACCCATGACTGTCACATCAAACTTAGATGATCTATCTCCGCTATAACTGCTCTAGTCTATAAATAGACATAAGCTACTTGCCCACTATACTTCCGATGCTCCCACTGACTACGACAACCCTCCTACCGGGTCTCATAGCCTGGAACAACAGTAGTGTCAAGTCTGGGTAGATAAGAACCTCCCTGTCACCGTCCTTGAGGCTACCGAAGTACCTCTCGGGTGTCTGAGGTTACCCACCATATCTGCGGAGTGGCTATTGGAATGTCAAACTTGATTGAATATATAGGTCCTATTAAATTTTCCGTAATCGTTTGCGGTACTGGAATCACTTCCAGTTCTACCATACTCCCACTACTGTTTTCTGAAAAAGTCCATTTTACTAAAACTGTGGCGAGTCAAGAACAATATCACTATTGATCTTCCAAATAGTAGAATATCAACCCTCGTCATAGCCAGGGTCAACCCACAAACAGCCATTACAGAAATGTGCCATGAGTTATCCAGAGTCTGGTTTTAAGCATAAGCTGGACAACTCCCCGTACCTTAACATCTTTTAAGGTACGATCCATTCTATATCCAATACAGAAACTTTGGCACTTCTTTAATTGGAACCAGATTCAAATCATGTAGCTGTCTCCAGTGCATATCAACTTAATGGAAAGAGGCTAATCAGCATTACTCAACTTAGGAATCCATCCAATTATGAGTAACCTGAAAGAGAAACACGTTTCTCAAAACCATTACTATCATCTGAATACCAATCACAAGAATCTACATCTTCGATCTCTTTGAAGAATCCTGATACTTGTGATACCTGGTTCTCTACTTTATTCTTATACCCACAACTTCTCAAAACTTAGACCTTGTATTTCTACGAAACACTTGTCTAAATACTAGAGAAGTTATAAGTAAACAGAACATAGTACGAGGACCTACCCCTTTGTCCTGATGGACACTGGACAACATACAATACTCTGTATAAGTCCGCTGAGTTAAACAACTCAAAACCTGTGCGTCGTAGGTTGAAAACTGTACCCTGGCGATTTCCTCAAATATCACCAATTACAACGAATTCCGATATAATGAGGATAATCACCTAATTCCTAATAACTTACTCTCACTCATCATCTGTAAAACCATACAGATATGAGAATGAAACCTGGTAAATACATACCCTTGGAGTAAGAAACCAATCGGGAAATCAGTTTTCTTTTAACAATGCACTGAAACATGAAAATGTTTCGTAGGGTTATCCTGGTATTCTTAGCAATGCCTCTTCCATAATCCATTTCATGACTTCAACCGTATATTTTATTGCCATCTCTCCAAATCCCTTTATTTGTCTTTAGTCGTTACCTTCTGTACACCATCGTTAGGCTAAATGGTTTTCTTCCTTCCCTACCGTTCGGCACCAGCCTATGGTTTGGAAGAAGACTATCCAATAAGCATAATAGGTGTACCCTCCTAAACCAAGGAGTACTCGCATCTCGAGAGAAGGTGATGATAAAAGACAACTGAATAATGCCTTATTCTTTTTAAAGGTGAAAATAGGAGTGGCGACGAAGTACGCGGTTTTGGTCGTGAATGATAACAGTCGCAATTTACTTTGCCCTCTTTCTAATCCCTTTATTTTGTCTTTACATATTACCTTCTGCACACCCTACTTAGGCTAATTGGTTTTCTTCATTCCCTACCTTTCGGCACCTGCCTATGGTTTGGAATAAGACCATCCAATAAGCGTAATAGGTGTACTCTCCTAAACCAAGGAGCTCTCGCAACCTGAGAGAAGGTGATAATAAAAGACAACTGAATAAACCAATTCTATTTCTCCTGAACCTGGATCCATCCTCGAAGAAGTCCCTTCGAGTTCGTATATAACCATACGATGGATCTATCCAATGGAAGTGGATGTCCGTAGTAATACGGGTGTTCTGAGAAATTCAAAGGGTAGAAGAAGGAGTGGCAATGACTTATGCAACATAGACAATCCAAAAGCCAGTATTTTAAGAAGGTTCGGTTTAACTAGGTCACTGAGTCATAGTCTAGGGTCGGTCAAAGGTCGCTGCCAAAGAGAGAGAGAAAAGAAACACTCTGCGTGTACTCTAACCTAGATCAGAATGGTTATCACTTTATCTAATCCGGAAACCTCCCACTGTCCTGTCAAATTCTCCTCCAAACCTAAAGAAGAATCAATCGGGATCACCCGAAGAGTAAACCAACTCATCAGTGGGAATCGGGATCCAACTCTCATCGCATGATAACGTGATGGAATGCATCCACGTTACTCATACTCCAGATGGTATGCGCATACTTGGCAAGTTTCAGTTTCTTTAGAAACTCCCGATAAGATTTTTTCCCCATGCTCTTATAACCTTGGCGTTAGGTCAAAATGTCATAAGTCACATGCCAAGTTCTACCCATCACTATCTTGTTAATTTGAACCCACCCGTACTCGCCCTTGACTAAGGGCCAACAAGGCTGTACGACTGTCCCAAACCAACGCATCTATCTATGCAACATATGAACACCCCAGCAGCTACCAATCACTATGTCCTAGCTAAGGGCCAGATCAACATAGCTTGAATACTACTGACCATTCACATGAAATGACGGAGGGCTACGGCTGGTTTTTGGCGAAAAACCTTTAACGTAATGAACTTGATCTCGTTGAAGGAACCTGATAGCTTTTTTAAAATATAGTGGCGAAAACCTTTTGCTAAAGAGGTCACTCCCGGTGAAGGGATCTCGGCTCTTTCCTCGTGGAATGAGGTGCAGGATATTCCACTGAATACCGCTATGCAAAGCAACTTGTAATCGACTATAGCAAAGTTATTACCCTGACGCAAACTTCTGCCCAAGGGGTCAGTCCCGGTGAAGGGATATCAGCCCTTGCCCCGTCGAATGAGGTGCAGGATATTCCACTGAATACCTCTATGCAAAACAAAAGGAAACGTCTTTGCAATAACACTTTTTAAATTTGTTCCAACAACTGTAAACAGGTTTGCTTTACTTTGCATTGATCAGAATCAACACAGTCCCATCAATCAATCACACCAGAAAAGAACGAAAATAAAATGTACGTATATGCCATCCGCATTCGTCACTGGGTCCCGTCATCACCCGTTAGGTTACTTAACTAACGACAGAGCGGGGACTGGACTAGCACGGGTGAAAAACATATACAACATCTAATAGTATATAAACCAATATACAATAATCGCTCCAGGCGTGATAATATGCAACATTACAGAAAAGTAATAAGCATCACAGAACAATACAGATAATCTGGGATCCCCGGGTTTCACAGAGCCGCTGCTGAAACCCGACGTTCCCCTGTCGTGTGGATAGCCTGTGCAATGAAACCTAGACCCCTACGGGTGCGGCAAGTTACCCGCCAAAACCTGAAGCGAGGCAGCCCCCTACAGCAAAGTGAATGGACCACCCAGCACTTCACGGAATCCGGTAATCTTGGGCACCCCTCCTTGGGTCAACCTGTACCCCCTATGAGTGCGGCGAATAGTCTGCCAATTCTATAGTGAGGCCCCTCTGCCTTTCAAAGCCATGAGATGCGGACCCGTTGCCCTCCAGAACCCGGCTATCCGTGCACTCCGTCGCGGGGTAAAACCTAATACAGTAATGAAAAATAGTACAACAGGTACATCGACCGCAACCTGGTCGTGCACCAAAAGAATATTATACAACAGGCAGTGACGGCAGTCCACATGTTGGACGCTCGCCCCGCAATATCAAATGTACAAATAAACTCAAACTGCACTATCATTGCACACTGCTATCCACCACGACAAATCCGTAACATCACAGCACAACACAGAACATCAACGCGAATGTCACGTTCGCAAACCCGTCTAAAAGAACTATAGCAATCAGACGCGGTTTACCGATCAAATGACATTCCCGGTCGGAGATATAATGTAAGCACCGTAAACTAACGTGTTTAAATTTCGATCGACTAAATATCACAAAGTGGGCCCCACGCAAATCTGTTGAACAATAATAAAATCTGGGCCCAAAATATATATACCAAAAACCCCAATTTCCAACATAGAATGCACTGTAGAAAATTGGCTAAGTGATGTCACTTTCCTGCGGCGGATCCGCGGCCAAACCCATGCTTGGGCAGCGGATCCGCGGCGGAACAGTCGAATCACTTGGTCGAATTTCTCCAGTATTCCTAAAAAACCCTGCTTGATTTTCTGGTATGGTCAAAATGACATTTGGACCAGTTTGAAAATTAACAGAAACTGTCAAATTGAAAAATTGCGATTTTCGATTTCCGGTTCGATCGATATTTTAAACGCGTTAGCACAAGTTAGTATAGCAAAATAGTGAGTCTCTGATACCACTGTAAGTCTACGGTAGCGCCCCGGCCGTCTACAGACGCCAAATGCGGAACAAAAAACTTTTAACTGGCGCTATCGTATACTTTAACCCGGATCTGCCATTATTGCTAAACTAACAAACTGTAAAGAGTGTAGAAAGGTTATACCGAACGATCCGAGTCCTTCGTTCTTTAACCATCATCCCAAGCTCCGTTGCGGCTGCTCCGATCTCATCGATCTCCAATATGCTCGTCTAGGTGGCACCACATCACTGATTCTTTAAACGGGCTCCCGCCTCTGACTCGAGGCAACTCGGTCGTCAAGTTTGCTAAAAGAGATGACCAAGAATGATGTAGAGAATGAGTAGATGACTTTGTCTCACTTCGTCCAAGTCCGTGGACGATCGGTTAATGAAGTTGCCGATGGAAATGAAATGGAACAAGAAATGAACTATGAAATTTCCATGCATCCAAAACTCTAGTCTTTTCTTTTTAGCAACCATAATTTCTCAAAATGAGTGAGTTAAGGAGGAGAGAGAGGGCCGGCCACTTAAAAGGAGGGGGGGTGAGTGTAGGAGGGAAGTGGTGACCATAGCACAAAGCTTATCATGAAGAAAAGATCTTAACTAAAACAAAATGCATTAATGTTAAAGCATGAGTCACTTAAACCTAGTCATCATATAATAAATGCAATCAAAGGTTCATGAACCTAGTCACCATCCTAGAAACTTCTAGAACCTTCTAGAAGCATGACTCACCCTCATCCAAGAAAAGATAAATCCGTCTTTAACCGAATGTTAAAAGACGGCTGATAGAAAACTGGAAACTGGCAACTTCCAAAAGTGATCCTGAAACGACTTTCAGGATAACCCCGAAACTGTATAAATATACCCGCATTTGTATTACAACCGAATACAAATGCAACTGGGACAAAGATATTATATCTACTCAATACAATACTCGGATCCGGCTTAAACCAAAGCCGACCAGTATCATCTGTCTGAAAAATAACACGTGCGTAAACGCACGTGCATTTTCCGAACCCTGCCATAAAACCATACGGCCTCTACAACGTTTCGCCCGAACTTGGGAAACTGTCTGTGGGGGACTCTAATGACTCGTCAGTACCCTGGCAGTGGGTTTAACCACAAACCGTCAGCGGCACTAGCAATGCGTAACGGCTGCCCATGGACTGATCTCAAGGGAGGCCGATGAGCGAACTCATCCGGAAACCCTACTGAGCCTAACAGTGACAATGTATATACAGTCCGGTCCGTTCGTCTATGAGTATCGCATATCTGCCTAAGGGGCTAGTAACGTCAGACCCCCAATAGCAGTATAAGTCGTGTCGGAGTGTAGCCCAATAACACCCTGAGATACTACTGGAGTACCTACCAGTAAATCTCCTGCCATGGCCATGGACTATGTGTAATGGCTCTCCTAGACACAGCACGACCTCGCCCGCAATACCGGGAGAGACGAATCCCCTGCCGATCCGCTCACGTGCCTCCATATGGCTCGGGACTGTACCCAAAAGCTACCTGTTTGCACGACTCCTTTGAGCCGTGGTAGGGTGGAAATCAAAGCACAGTGGGAACTCACACGAGACAAATGACGACCTCAGGTCGATGAACTAACCTGTAAAAATGTCACCAGGGAACTGCTATCTAACGATAGGTATAGTACTAACTAGCAGATTCCCGACGAGTCCTGTCCGGTGTACTCATAACCCAATGAGCACCTGTGTACATCTTAGGTGATCCAACTGACACCAGTGGCTTGTGAGACCGGCCACCGCCCCTCGTCGGGGTCTCGACTGTATACACTAGTCTACTCCGGAGTATCGATGCCCTGTCTCGAAACTCCCACGACTAGGGACCACAATTAAGGATATGCATATAAACTACCCAACTCTCACGTATATGATCGCCATCATACTGTTGGTAGTAAAGCAAGATCCTAAGGGCTCTATCAAAGTGTAACATGTAATCAGTCACCTGAACATGTACACGACTGATAAAGGCAAACCAGATAGCATACTATCATCTCGAGTAAGACTGTCCTACCGGTATAGGTCCTCCGCAATCATTGAAATCACGTACCTACGATCCAATAATTGACTATGAGGGCACTATCTCCAACACGTAACGCATCAAATCTTCCTCGTCGGCTTCCTCGAATCAAAGACGATCCACCCGAGAGTCTACAATCCGAGCTCCAGCCTCAAATCTGAGGTAATTAGGGTAACTGGCTTGCTAAACTAAAAAGCCTAGGTGATGTAGAGAGTGAAGATGAAATAGTTTGTCCCTTGAAACCCTAGGTTTCTAAACTCATGAGACTTTTAGGGTTATGAGGAAGAAGTAGAAGACTTGAAGAAAAGAGAGTGGAGTTGTGAATATTGAAAAAGTGCTTGGCTGCCCTTGATAGAATAATGAAGCAAATATGATAATTGATGAGATATAATATCTCACAAAAATATCTCATGAGCTTCCCAAAATATCCAGTGATGAGTCATGAGAATGAGTCACCAAGTAGCTGATTGATCAATCTTCGTGTTTATGGAAAAGTTTTCACAACCAAAGAAATTTATACCGCAATCAATAAACAGTGTCGATATAGCGCGTTAATGAATACAGATCGTCCACTGAGATGTATGTTTTGATCGATCTTGTTTTAGATGAGTCGAAATTTAAAAGATAAAAGAAATTGTAAGAAAATTGATTCAAGATTTTTAAATTTTAATTTCAAGAAACATAAAGAATATAGATCTAGAATCAAGAATCAAGAAATGTCCAAATCACTTTGATTTATCAAGATATGAAGAGTAGCTTGTAGGATCCGATTGAGTTAATAGCTAATGATGAATCTAATAATTCCTAATCTTATCTATTGATAATTTGTAGCTAGATTGATGATGATGATTGAAGATTAGGGATCTATTGCAGAAACTAGGGTTTCTCCTTCTATCCCTTGTCTTTTCAATCATAATCATTCGGATCTAGCCTCTAGCAAAGAAAATCATCAATCATTTGATTCCTAATTTGCAACGAAATAATCAAGAAGTCATTTCGCTCCAAATTAGGTCATCAATGATTTTTTTTGCTAAGGTTCACAAATCTCATAAAACTTAAGACTAGTATTAATATTTGATCATCATTAGATCTATCAATTTTCTCGAATCATCCACAAGCGGAGAATTTACTCAAGCATCATGAAAATAAATGAATCAAAGATCAAGAAATTTCACAATGCAAGAATGTAAAGAAAGCAAGAATTACAATTATCACCTTTATTAAATCGACGACTAATTACACATTTCCTCAATTCGAGGTTACAAGATGTTGCTCTCGATCGCTCCTTTTGAAGAGGTAACTAGATCCGTTGAATTTCGCTCTGCTCGATCTCGGTGAGTCGCGGATCATCGTGGATCTCTTGCTCGGATGAAGATTGGCTTCGCGGATAAAGGATCGATGGTTGCTTGCTTAATTTGCTTCTCAAAATAATCTTGATTTGGCTTTGGCTTTGGATTTGGGCTAGGGTTTTGGTATCAAGTTGTGTCACTCAACTTGAATATGAATTTTGGCTCCAAAAGTGTAACTAACTCACCACTAATTGTGTAACCTCCAAAACCCTAGATCTAGATCTCTTTTTTTAACCACCTCATTTGAATCTTCCCTCCAAAGCAAGGTTGTTAGAGAGAACCTTCTAGAATAAGGTTGTTAGAGGGAGTCTTCTAGAATAAGGTTGTTAGGGGGAGCCTTCTAGAATAAGGTTGTTGCAAGGAATATTCTAGAGTGAGTTTGCTATGTAGAGCCTTCAGGAAGAAGCCACGTGGTCTTTGAGAGTCTTCTAGAAGCAAGGGTTGTAAGATGAAGCTTCTGGATAAAATCTGATTTGATGACGTGTCAAGTAGACCGTGGATCCGCGGCGGATCGGCTAACTCGGCCGTGTATCCGCGGCCAAGTGGTGGAGTTGCTGCATGAAAATCTCTGTGCTGATTTGTGATGGCTTAATGACACTTTCTTGATGTCTGGAATATTTTTATACTTTCTTGTTTACTGCCAGATCATAACTCTTGGACTTGGTGTATTTTATCAGCACTTTTAGCAGTTTCGACTTTTTTATCTGGAGAATTTCCTGCACATAATCTCGAGACAAGTGTTGATACACAAAAGATCATGCGTGTAATAATAAATTCTCAATTTTCCTCACAATACCGGTTATAATGTATAACACATGTTATTTGATATTTTGCAGACGAATTGCTAATATGTGCTATAATTATACCAAACACCTTTGGATGATTATAAATAGTAAGGAAATTGATGTGTTAAAAATGTTGTTGATCGGTCGATTCGAGGTTACAAGATGTTGCTCTTGATCGCTCCTTTTGAAGAGGTAACTAGATCTGTCGAATTTCGCTCCGCTCGATCTCCGTGAGTCGCGGATCGTCGTGGATCTCTTGCTCGGATGAAGATTGGCTTCGCGGATAAAGGATCGATGGTTTCTTGCTTGATTTGCTTCTCAAAATGATATTGATTTGGCTTTGGGCTAGGGTTTTGGTATCAAGTTGTGTCACTCAACTTGAATTTGAATTTTGGCTCCAAAAGTGTAACTAACTCACCACTAATTGTGTAACCTCCAAAACCCCAGATCTAGATCTCTTTTTATAACCAGCTCATTTGAATCTTCCCTCCAAAGCAAGGTTGTTAGAGAGAACCTTCTGAAATAAGGTTGTTAGGGGAAGCCTTCTAGAATAAGGTTGTTGGAGGGAGCCTTCTAAAATAAGGTTGTTGGGGGGAGCCTTCTAAAATAAGGTTGTTGGAGAAAGCCTTCTAGAATAAGATTGTTGCAAGGAATATTCTAGAGTGAGTTTGTTATGCAGAGCCTTCTGGATGAACCCACATGGTCTTTGAGAGTCTTTTAGAAGCAAAGGTTGTTAGATGAAGCTTCTGGATAAAATCTGATTTGATGACGTGTCAAGTAAACCGTGGATCCGCGGCGGATCGGCCAACTCGGCTGTGGATCCGCGACCAAGTGGTGGAGTTGCTGCATGAAAATCTCTGTGCTGATTTGTTATGGCTTAATGGCACTTTCTTGATGTCTGGAATATTTTTATATTTTCTTGTTTACTGTCAGATCATAAGTCTTGGACTTGATGTATTTTATCAGCACTTTTAGCAGTTCCGGCTCTTTTATCTGGAAAATTTCCTGCACACAATCTCGAGACAAGTGTTGATACACAAAAGATCATGCGTGTAATAATAAACACTCAATTTCCCTCAGAATGACGGTTATAATGTATAACACATGTTATTTGATATTTTGCAGACGAATTGCTAATATGTGCTATAATTATATGAAACACCTTTAGATGATTACAAATAGTAAGGAAATTGATGTGTTAAAAATGCAACATTTTCGACTGATCAAATTCCCCCAAACTTAATTTTGGTTGTCTCGAGCAAAAATCTTTTATTTAAGAGAAGGAGAAAATATAAGAAAAAGAAAAACTAACTAGCAAACTTTCGTAGGCAACACGATTGCACTGAGCACATGCAACAAGCCTTTAAATCTCTAGGTGTCCCTAGTAGGAGGAGTGTTGTCTCCTGAGGGTTTTCAGCGGATTCCACCCACAAAATCCAATAATAAAAAGAAGACCGTGAAAGTTACATGTAAAGATAAGAATTATAAAAGGAAGATTTTGAAAATTAGAGTTTCCAACTACACTAGCTTTTCGGTTGTCATGAGCCCTAATAGTCATGAAAAGATGTTAGAAATCACATCATCTCTCAATAAAGCATCGTCTTTATTCTTCATTCCTACCTTTCTTCCAAACATCGATCATATACCCCTACGTGTGTGTAAAATACATCCCTACCCTCGGAGAATTCAATTCAAGCTATTATACTCTTGTCCATCTACCTCAGTACTTTTTAATCGGTGAATATTTAGATGGGATTGCTCACACATTTTTCATGCGACCGTTAATACTTCTTGAGGTACTAACCGACCGATTACTCATGTGCTTGCTTATTAGGCGTATTAGTATTTTCCTCGTCTTGCACCACCTAAGGCTTAGCAGTGACTCCCAAACCAGTTGGTCTAAGGCACTAGGTGATGAAGCACCCTCGCTATATTTTTTTTATTGCTGCCTTGGTGATAACAAAACCAGTGTTCATTTTTCATCACCATTTTATCTTTTTCATTTTTTATTTTCATCATACTTTGGCTTTTAGACAAGAGCATTTCAAAGTATCCTCTACTATCCCGAGTTTCAAGACGTGTGTAAGTGCTTTTAGTAGGGTATCAACGTTCAAATGTTTGGCTTCCAGAATAGGAACTATTTTTCAGACTTATTTTTATCCGCATATTAGTGACTTCTTTCATCTTATTAACCCTTGGAACAACGGCTCATAACTACTTATTACTAGTTCGTTTAAGAAAACTTCTAATTTTCTAGGTTTTCTTAAACTTTTCCAATATTTTGGGTGTAATTTTTCACTATCTAATCTTTTATTATCTTATTTATGTACAATTTTTTTATATATGTTTTGTGCTTATGCAAAGTATGATGCAAAGTGATGCGTAAATAAGCACAAACCTCCCCCAAACTTGTCTAGAACAGTGTCCTCACTGTTGTTTTCTGCTAAACCTCAAAAAACCTGTAAGCTTGGGAGGACATTATTAATGGGGGCAAGAATAAGTGAAAGTGAAAAATTCTCTCCCAAACTTATTTTTTTTGGCTCACAATTTTTGAAGACAACTTTTATTTTCAAGAGCCAAAAATATTCCCCCCGCAAACTTGAGTTAAACAATGTGAATTGAAAATCATAAGAGGGGGTCAAAAATTACT